>OX346238.1:9005000-9403506 GCA_947049295.1 Ligdia adustata
AAACTTAAAACACGACGGGCAGAATTCGAACCTGCTATAGGCTCATGCTATATATGAAAGAGGTAAAATCAAAATCAAACAGTAATGTACTACAATTCACGGATTTAGATATTTTTGTACACAATGAAAGAGGCGACTAATGCATTTTTCATCAATACACAATATTAACCACATCTTTAGGCATTTTTTGGTAGATGTGCACCGTCTTGGCCGAAAATGAAACATGTCCTTTATAATTTAATTTATTTTTGATTATCCTATAAGCTACTAACTTAAATTATTAATCAACCATAAAGTAAACTAGAAACATTCTGAATCTAAATTTTCTTAACGACCCTAACAAGTCCTAATCTTACCCACGTTAGTGTTGCCATCTCGAAAATAATATGCGGAAGTCCCTAGCTCGTCCCTGCGGAGACGACATGACGTCGGAAGACAGTTTTCATTTTCTAAATGGTTCGCATTGTCGTCCCGCATGGGGCTGCCATGTTAGCGTGGGTACACGCTAACATGGCTCTGTGGCCCACTTCCCCAACATCTGGGGAGATCCCGACAAATTTAAAGAGGGTTTTATAGCCTCCGGGTATTGGAAACTGATAGCTGGATTTATCTTATCTTTTAGTTGTTCCGGTGCTCGAGATATTTGTTAGAAATGTTCTATTTACGTGTCATAAATAATATTTCATTAATTTTTGTTAAACTGATTAGGAACACGTTTTTTATTAATTTCGATTGTTAATTTTGTAAAACCCCAATTGATTTTTAATTCTCTGTTTATTTTACATCATTATCTCTTTTATATCATGGTCTTTTTTTTAATGACAAAAATAGCGTTTCAAAATAAAAAGTACACCTAAAAAGACCAAAGTGACGTGTTTAAACACATAAATCCCTCTGCGGCTTGTTGACTCGAGGACTTTTGTGAAGTTGTGTCTGGCAACCCTACTCGTCCATTTCCCTCCATGTGGTTTAATATTAGAGGACACTTCTCCCGCCTCAAGCGTATGAATTTTAAATATATATTCCCAAATATTAGGGAAAATGCCGATGCTAAATATAATTGTGGTAACTACATGGCAATGTTTGCGAGTGACAAGTTATGTTTATGTCAATGTCAAAGTTGAGTGTATATGTCAGTCAGTTAGAATAGCTTTTGGTTTGCAAAATGTATATTGGAGATAGTTTTTAAATTTATTTTAGTGCTGGTCTTAATCTCAAGTAGATGTCCATGTCAAATCAGAATTGGCTCGACAATTTTATTTATTTATACTCGAAAAAAATCCTTAGATTGAAGATAGACATATGATGTCATTTTAAATAGTAAAAATGTATCTCTTTTTTCTTGCCTGAGTATTTCATAGAATTTGTAAACTGAAATATGACTGGTTTTAAACAAAAATAGTATAAATATACTCCCAATGCGCCTACGGTTCAGTACCAGCTGAAACTTTAATATACAGCACTCCTGGCGTATCTAGAAGCAAATGATCTTCTCAGTGACCGACAGTACGGGTTTCGCCGAAATCGGTCTACTGGGGATCTTCTAGTATACGCAACTCATATCTGGAGTGAAGCCATAGAGATATACGGGGAAGCGCTTGCCGTTTCTCTCGACATTTCGAAGGCTTTTGACAGGGTCTGGCACGAAGGTCTTGTAAGCAAGCTTCCTACATACGGCTTGCCCGCTGGTTTCTGTGGATGGATATCAAACTTTTTGAGGGACCGGTCAATACGAGTGGTCATTGATGGCTGCTCGTCAGACCAAATGGCTACTAATGCCGGAGTCCCTCAGGGTTTGGTGCTCTCAGCGACCCTTTTTTTGCTGCACATCAACGATCTGTTAAAACCAGGCATCTTTGGGTACGCAGACGACAGCACGGTCGTTAAGAGTTACATTTCTTCCCCACGTGCCAGTGCGGCTGAAGTTCAGTTACTTAGAGAAGCTATGGTCGAGCGATTGAACTTGTCCCTCAGGGCAGTCTCTGATTGGGGCGATGCCAATCTGGTCAGGTTCAATGCTACTAAGACGCAGGCGTGTCTGTTCTCCGCCAAAAAGAGGCCATTCCAGCTCGCCCCTACTTTCCGAGATGTATCCGTTCCCCTAACCGACCACTTTGAGCTCTTAGGTGTCACGCTGACTTCAACGCTCAATTTTGGTACGTATATTGAGTCCAAAGCTCAGTTAGCTGCCAAAAAGCTGGGTATCCTCTCAAAGGTGCGGCGGTACTTCACGTCGGAACAGTTGCTCACTCTGTATAAAGCACAAGTTCGATCGTGTATGGAGTACTGCTCGCATCTTTGGGATGGATCAGCAAAATACCAGCTTGAAGAGTTGGAGTCTGTCGAAAGGCGAGCTAAAAGACTTATAGGTAACGATGCTCTGGCCAAAGTTAAACTTCAAAGCCTCGAGCATCGTCGAAAAGTGGCTAGCCTATCGGTCTTTTATCGGATACATATCGGGGAGTGTGCCTTGGAATTGCATGAATCAATTCCCCAATCTCCATTCTACAATCGGACAAGTAGAGATACTGTAAGGTGCCACCGGTTCATGGTAGAGGTTCCACGGACTCGCACAAAGCGCTTCGCGTCTACATTTATTGTGCGAACTGCCAGGTTGTGGAATTCGCTGCCAAGTTCTCTATTTCCCGATAGCTATAATCTCGGTCTCTTCAAATCGCGAGCGCGCTACATCCTAGACCGCGTCGTTACTTTACATCATATGAGTTGCGGTCAAGCGCAAGCCTATCGAATATAAATATATATATATATATATATATATATATATAAAGAAGTATATACCAAAGATATCTGTAGATAAAATGATGCGTTCAAAATGCCACTAAAAGCTTCAAAAGTGAATAAACTTGGTAAATCAGCCGTACAAAACCATACATCCATTTTCATTTGCTTGGTAAATTATGTTTCGTTTCTCCTAAACTTGCTCTCTCCGCTCCAGGTTATACTGAAGTTTACCAGCTGGTGGTTGGTTAGGTTCATTATGTCTTCAATTTGTCGGTTCTCGGTTTATTATAGAATGCACGAAACACTACTTCGAGCTAGAAAATTTACGTTTCTTATATTGGGCTTGCTATATATACCTACAGCATTATTATTGTAAGTATTATTTCATCTTAGATAGCACTGTCGTACTTTACTTGGAAAATGCGGCAATGAATACTACTCCGAAGTCGGCGTCGGTACGTGAGTCACTTACACTGCAAGTTGACGTTTGTTTTTTCGATCCTAAGCAAAATTGCGGTTTGTAAGCGACTTTGTAAAAATAATAAATAAGAAGAACACTAGGATCGTACACACGATGAATTGACAACATTTCAAATTTATGAACCTCCATTTTTATTACGATAACGGAAAGACAAATGAAAAATTAATTATTCCTATTTTTCATTTTATTCAGAATATAATAATTACGTTTTTAGTGATTTTTGAAAATATAAGAAAAGTTCAGCATAATGTTATTTTCGTCAAAAGCTCGTAAAAAATTACGATTTATTTTCATCAGATTTTTCTAAATAACTCTGAAGAAAGTGAATATAAAAATCTGGTGTTTATTAATTTGAACTCTTCATCACATTATCTCGAAAAAATCCAATTTCCAACACTTTGCAAAAATGAAATGTTGTCAAATACCGCATTCACGGAGCTGTTGATTTTAGATAGCGCGGTATCTATTGTAGCGCAGTGAGACCAAACATTTTAGATAGCGCGGTATCTATTGTAGCGCAGTGAGACCAAACATTTTAGATAGCGCGGTATCTATTGTAGCGCAGTGAGACCAAACATTTTAGATAGCGCGGTATCTATTGTAGCGCAGTGAGACCAAACATTTTAGATAGCGCGGTATCTATTGTAGCGCAGTGAGACCAAACATTTTGTTACTACTCGTATTCTAAAAATATATCAAAATATTAACAACTGAAGTATAAAAAATATGAATTTTTGTTTGTACACTTCCTCACTATGTTTTTAACTTATTAAAAAGGATACCTTAAAAACTTTGGATTAGAAGTTGAAACTACTGTCGCTAGTCTAGAAATTCTGATTCAGGATGAGCCATTCCGCCATACTTAGCCTAGTTATTAAATTAATCAAAATTTGCAGTTATCAGTAAAGTTATCTCGTATATTTATTAGTGTATAATGTATATGTGATGTTCAGGCCGCTAATGATTTATTTTCGTTTAATTGATGCAACGCGAGTAAATGAATGTTTAATGGGAACACTGCTAATTAGAGACTACTGGATTAATTCATTGAAACACACCGCCCTGACGTTCATTTTGATTCTCTCACATACTCAAATAGTAACAAAAATACCGTTCAATTTAGTTGTTAACCTCCGACGTAATAACGTGACGTGTCTAAACGTGTGTGTCTGTTAGTAGCATCGTAGCTCCAAAAAAGATGGAGCGATTATGATTTGGATTTATGTGTGTGAAAGGTGTATTAGTCGGAAGTGTTCTTTGCTATAGTTGATGAGAATCGGTCCAAGATGGCCGCCGCCACGAACTGGCGAAGTACAAAGTTTTTCTCAACTGCTTCAGTGTGGGTATCAGATGAAAGTGCTTGACTAGTAAAATACTAATACATTATTATAATTTAAAATCCAAAGAAAGTTTTTCGAAATGTTCTATTGTACTTACATTAGAACTAATTAACTTAAAAACCCTTTCTATAATATGTTATAGCTATGTAATCTAAAATATAGTAAAAGAGAAGTATGCCTTTCATAACCCTCATATTTAAACAAATTAGAAAGTTATAGAATTAATAATGACCCTTCTCAGAAGTAATTAAAAGTATAAAAACGTACGTAAATATCATTAAAACAGCTCCCGACAACTTGTTCATACAATAAGATGTAGCTCTTTTCTACCTATTAATGTTGTCCGATTCCAGTGGTTTTTATTTCACATAGCTAACACATTAGGCTTTACCGTCATAATTTTTTCTGTCATTTACATCACTTTAAATGTACAAGCTTCCTAAGCAGTCATATTTTTGCGCCGATACGATGCCTATTATGCAAAATTCAATAACTTATTTCACAATAATTAAACGTGTAGGCCTAAAATACATCACAGTGAAGCGATTGACAGCAATAACAAAAAAATACTTTTCAATTTAGAGGGTAAAAAAGGTAGGCTTCAGAACAAACATTCTATCAGAAACACGAAAACAGTGAAGGGTCGGAGATACTCTTAATAACGAGACATTGATCATGAAACTAGCTTATGTAACAATTTCAGTTAAATATCCATTTAAAAAAATCAAAACATATCAATCCAGTACCAGTATTCTATCACAGCAGCAGCAAATTTTATAAAACTACCGCATTACAAACGGACACGTCCGAACGACACTTTACAACCCTCACACAATTTTATAACACTAAAAAACCCAGCGTAACAACTCTACCACCATTCAATCCATTCTGAACCCGCATAAATTAGTAGAGCAACTTTCAAGCTACGTAATATCACTTTTTCGTACATATTGAAATGTTTTTTCACGTCCCCCGGGTGTAGTGGGCTCTCAGGTTTAGATAGGGTTGATGTCGCTCTCGGAATTTTACAAAATCCTCAAAATAACGCTAGAAATTTTCGTAGGTACTTAGTAGAAAGTCGAGTAAATTGCAGAGTTACGTACGGGGCTAGATTATAACTTGACTTTATCTTTACCGAGACTTCTGCTAATTTGTACTTTTACTTGACCAACATTTATTTTAGTGACTTGATTGATTTCATTTTATATATGACGTGGGCGAAGATACTGAAAGTATGACGCCATATTTGAAAAAAAAGTAGAAACTTCAGCTTTAAACGTCTATAAGATAAGTAGTTCAGAAACTTTCGCGTATTGGCCGATTTTTATGTTTGATTCGGCTCCTTTATTTTATACACATGTGTACATACAAGTAGGTAAAGCAACCCTAACTAAGCCTTTTAAATTATTTATCACGTAGGTTTATAGTCCATCCCAAGTGATCTGCATTTATGACTGTTGGATGAGGGAAAGCCTCTCACACGGCAGTAAAGGTGAGGTGAGGACTGGAGTGGAGGACATCTCGAGGGTTTATTGCTCCTCGAGATTTGAGGAACTTAATAGTTTGTAAAGTTTTTTTATTTTATTTTATAGACTGTAACTATGCTGATGTAAACCGACTGTGATCTTTGATGTAGCACACTTGTCTAGAGGAGAACGAACCACTCGCGACTTGAAAACACCCAGACTATAGTTCTTAAAAATAGAAAATCCGGTAACGAGTTCTACTATATGGCAGTTCGCACAATAATGTAATTGGGATAGTTAAATATTTTTTTGCTATAATTTGAAATTCTTTGACTAAAGAATGGGCCAGTGTTATACATAACATTTTGTCTAACGATAAATACTAGTAATTTCTTACGCAAAATACATTTATTTATAAATAAATTAATTATCATCGTTTTACGGAACATTATATAAATATTAAAATGTTCAGCGCTTTCTTACCTCTTGTCAACCTTAAAAATACTTCCTCCCAAGATTAATGACTTTTTCACATTCAATCACGACATTTTTCTCGTTCAAAGGGTTTTCATGAAGACTTCAGAGACTAATTTTTATAAATGGTCTCTCAAGATTGTAAAAGGTCTATATTCTTGTTTAAACATGTTTTTTTTTTTGGTTTGTAATTATTAATTTTGATTGCTTTAGCTCGGAGCAGATTTATATAGATATTCCAATAAAATGTTCCAATGTAGGTAATGTTCTTTTAGTGATAAGACCGGCACTTGTGACACTAGATGTATGTTTTTCCTCTATATTTGAATATTGTGTGTCTGTTATAAAGAGTTAATTCATTAATTGATTCATGTACTCTCGTTGAAGATGATACGAGTTACAATAGTTTCTTCCAACTGATACCAGTTAAGCATACGACCGACCTGGCAGGAAGGACTTACATTGTATCAGGGACCAGTTTATGCCGCCCTGTAGCTCAACAAATTTTGTTTCATTTACCTGATTACTTGGTCATCCTTTCAAAGTTGCTTTATAGTATTTTAAGTTACGTTATGCATTGTTTTTTTATTTATATAATTCCTCTTCAAAGACGCCTTGGTTTGTGCCTTTTATGAGTTTATACAACTATTTGTAAATTTAATTACACGTCTTGTATTTCTAGGCTTAAAAAATAAGATAATAAACTATTTAGTTAATTTTACCTATTAACACTTATTATTATAAATGTTGAATATTGTATGTCACCTACATACCGAGAGCAATGCAAGCAGCACCCGTTCACGAGTTGACGCATGTGCCAGCCATAGCTATTCTCAACCATATCGGAGGGAAGAGAGCAACCCGACACACGACGCCGCACCAAGAAGAAGTTTTTTATAAGCATGAGTACTCTGGGTTCACGTGTGATTACTAATATACCTACTATTTTTCTACAAATATTTAAAATAATTATTATAAGCCAAATAAAAAACAATACATCATAATAAGACGAGTATACACTGCTTTCAAACATTTGTTGAATATAAGACATGTACGCAAAAACTATTGCCTATTTAAAAATATACTTCTATCCCTCCATTAACTAAACACTGAAAAGCATTTCCTACTTCCCGTAACACGAGTACTTACAACGAACGAACCTTTTTCGACCCACTTACGCAGCGCCGACATATGATTTCAGCAAAATAACTCCTTGTACCTTGCTAGTATTTACCAAAGGACCTTATTACGTACCTTGGTAAAAATGGTGCGGATAAACCCCGCAAAAAAAATTTTTTTTTTTCAGCTGAGATATGGCATATTCGTACAAAAACATTTTACAAAGGAACCCCGCGGGTTATGTACGGTTGCCCGAACACTTTGTACTTTCCGGACACGGCGGGAAATGTATATTTTTTACTTGTTTGTTTTATATTTTATTCGTGGGCTAACTTTGCTAGTGAATGGAGGACCGTGTGTTGTGTGTTGTGAAATGGCCGTCGGCTGTGAAAGATAACTGATCACTTTCGCGTCAACAGCAATGAATAGGGAGACTAGATATGATAACTTGTGGTATTTTTCCGATTTTTAAAATAGCCTGCCAAATATATTCAGTTACATATACGTGCTTCATTATTGTTACTTGTTTCACAATCTGAGATTCTCGTTATTATTTTCACAATAGATATATATTTGTGTCTCATATGTGATATATCTAATATAGGTAATCGGTAATCAATAAGTACTGGCTCTTGTATCACCAGCTTTAGCGGCAGAACACTGCACAGGGTAGAAAGAGTATCTTATTCGAGTATCAAAAGCAGATACGGTTTTCTATAAGACTTCTGTTATTTTGTTATGGGTGCACAACTGCCATATAGTGTATTTTTTTTGTTTATAAACTGCAAAAGGCAAAACCGCTGCAGTTTCTTCCTATTGTATCTAGGGTTGAGACCAAAATCATGCTATACGCTGGGCTTACATGGCTCCCTGCAACTAGACTTGTATTTATCTATTATAGCGCTTTATGTATTGTGTACTATAGTTCAAATTAATTGTGTGCTTTTTACGTTACATGACCAACATTATTTTATTACTAAAAAATAAGTTGCATGTGGGGCGCTAAATTCCACAGTATTTGCGTTACTAGGCCGGTCGCCTCGTGCCTCGGGGAATGCGAAACTAACGAGCGATTCGCCGCCGGTTTCCGTTTGTTTGGGACTTTTTGTATGCGAAAGGATACCAAAACACGGACATTGAAGAAAAATATTGGTAGAGGATGGATACAGGCAACAGATTCGCACATATTTTAAAAATATAGCTATAAAGTTGTTGGAATTACTTGGTTTCAGTTCTGAAAGATTCTCCTTTTGACATTTGGAGCTTTCCTGTGGAGGCTCTAAATTCGAAGCGTAAGACTCTCCTCAACTATCTTCTGAAAATTATATACGAGTACGTGTTTCGTACCTTCTTGTAGCACAGTTAGCTGAGGTGATCCCAACCGATACTGTGGACCGGCTGACACGTTCAGTTGTGGATCTCGTCGGTTTGTTTATATATTTGACAACAATCGTAACCCATGTGTTAGAAGCTTTAGCGCGGGACCTATGAACTCAGACACCACGGCGAGACTCGTAACCCATGTGTTAGAAGCTTTAGCGCGGGACCTATGAACTCAGACACCAGGGCGAGACTCTCCGACTTAATGCAAATATGATAATCATTATTTGTGTTGGTACAGTATTCATTCTCGGCCCCATTCGCTTGCCAGGTGTCAGTGGCATACAGCCGGGTGTGATTGTGACGGATTTGCCGCGAGCTCTCGTTACTAGAAGCGGCGGGTGTTGGCGCATGAAGGAAGGAAATTGTTTTATTACAGCGCGCGAGGATACTTGCTTTGATGTTCTTGATATTATGGCAAATTAATGGAGTCAGGCGTTACTTTGCGGAAATCCATTTATAATAAGATATATACAAAATATTTAGTGTTTTTCCGCCTCGTCTTGATGACAGCGTGAGAAATCGAAAAATATTTTTGTTTTAATGGTGTGGTTCCTCCTCACCACCGCCACACCTCACCTTATTATTTCTCTTTCTCTCAGTATCCGACTTCCTGGACACGTGTTTCGCCTTAGCACAAGGCATCCTCAGGAGATGTTGACTCTTCAAGCGCTCGCTCGAAAGTTAAGAAGTCTTTCGTCGGAAAAACACTAAATATTTTGTATATACCATCTTATTATAATTTGGAGAAAGTCACGATCTTGGCTTTTGCTTGTAGCAAAGGTTTAATCTTGGTAAACTTAAATGATGCAATTTTGTTTAAACTCTATCTGACGTGTGTTTTTCGAGTACTTCAGACTTCTACAAAGTAAATGTTTGGAGAGTGCTAACTTCTTACTACTAAGCACTATAAAGAGGCATTGTCAGTTATCCCACGGGACACATCTCAATGGGTCAATTGGGATAGAGCCGCTTTTTACCCGACTGAGAAATAAGGAGGGTTATGTTTTTCGAGTGTATGTATGTATATTTCTTTGGCACGCCCTAGAGCCTAAACGGCTTGTCGAATTTTAATGTGAGTGGGATACATATAATACAAGAATACATTAAAATAAAAAATATAAGAAATTAAGGATGACACACAGGTTAAACGATTTAGCAGTCTGGTTTTTTCAAACTCGCTTCTAACCATTTGTTACATAAAGATTGGCGGGCGCTATATCTACATATCTAAATATTATTTTCTCTCATGTTTTAGACACTCCATACCTGGAGCTGGCTGAGCCGGAAGAAGGGTACCATGGGCTGATCCGGGAGAACGAGACCCTAGTGGAGGTGACGCCGGCCATCAGGGCTCGCGGGCCGCTATGCTCCTTCCTCATACTGAACAACAAACACCATGGAGAAGCACCCTTCGAGGTAATAAGACAACCAGCTTAACATTACATTTACAACTGTTAAATCAACCATCAATATCAATCCAGTGCGGTGGTTTGGTTTATAAACTAATAAATACCTGCTAAATTAAAGTGGATTATTAACTATTTAAAAAGTAACATAACAAATAGCAGAAATTCAAACCATCCTCCACCTGTACTCTGCTCGTTCGCTCGCGATATAGGCTGTAAATCAAGTGACGCGGTACATTGCTCGTAAACAAGGACAATTTGCATCCCCGCTCGAGCACGCTCCGCAATGTAGATGACACAATGAGATATGTGCTAGACATGGAGATAGGAAGAAATGGGTTTGGCCGTATGTTGCTGAATGGTGGAAATTATTTTTATTAAATGATTTTTTTATTAATTTTATATTTGTATTACAGTTCACAATATAATTAACAATTGTTATCAATATATTTGTTTATTAGTAATCATTATTAAAGTTGGGTCTTCACTAATTTATTAATAACATAACGTAACGTACGTATCTACCCATAGCGTCCTAATGCTGAGCACGGGTCTCTCCTATGAAAGGGGTGTAGGCCAAATTGCGGGTTGGGGACTACACTTATCTTCGAAAGTTATTAACGTCCTCCGACAAGCAGGTTTTCCTCAAGATGTTTTGCTTCACCGCTTAAGCGTATGGTAATTAAACCAGTAAAGGTAAACGATTATCAGTCTCAATATTGAAATGTTTTATTTCAATTTGAAACCCATTTTGGAACTATCAGTCAATTGGTTTATAAAATTCTAGATGACTTTAAACATTAAAAGAGATAAACTTAAAGAGTAAGCTTTAAAATGTAAAGTTTAGTTTAGAAGAACATTTACGTACCATGGTCGCTAAGTTATAATTTTCTCTTGCAACATTCGTTATCTAGCGAGATAGTGTTTTTAGTGTTTTTTGGCATTTGTTATTCTAATTTGTGTTGTTAGTTTGCGTTTTTTTGTCATTTCAATAGAAATGCATGTTTTGTACGTAAATAAAAACTACCAGTAGTGGTGTACGTAACGTTACCGATGAAAGAAGTTAAACGAGTGTTAGTGTCTTGGTTTCGTTTCGACAGTTCGCTTCAGCTCTGTCAAAACGAAATCATAATTTCTGTTACTTGTTTCTCATCTTCATCACCTCCTCTAATTTCGTTTGGGCAGAGTAATATTTATTACATTAAATTCCTATATATCTGTGGCAAAGGCTTGCTTTGTTTGTTTCTTTGCTGGAGTTCGGTCACTAAATGCAAAAGTGCGCGATAAAATTAGAAGTGGAGATAGTATAGAATAAACATGGGCTATTATAATATACAAATAATGCAGAAGTATCAGACGATGAAATAATCCGCAGGGCGCAACTATTCACGTACACATCACACTGATATTGTAAAAGCGAAAGACTGTTAGCGTAATTTCATCAAAGGAGCTTGAGGAATTTAAAACTAGAATGAGATATCTTTAATTTTCATTCCGGGAAATGCAGTGTTCTCGTGGTATAATTAAATTTCCGCGAGCCGAGACTAGCCTAAAATAATCATGAATTAATCCTATATATCTGTGCTGAAGTTTTTCAAACACATTTTTTTTATTGAACTGCTGGACTATTGCATGTTTCTATGGTTCAATTATAAAGACAGTTGAACATAGTGAAATTATTTTGTCTAAATGGTTGGACAGCGCAGCTAGACCACTTCCCTGCGCCAAAATTTTGCGCCCAAGAACATTTTTGAGTATACAGTAAAATACTTCTGTTCTCTTAAATCATTTTCTATAAAAACATTACATCGTATCGAATAAAGTTATAAGAGCTGTCGACTATTTTTTTAAAGGCTGTGCAATAAAAAAAATCGGCAGAATATTTTTTTTGTGTTCCAGAATTTCGTACCGAAGTGCGAACAAGCCATATTTTTAACTCCTAAAGCTCCGCCGAGCGAAAAAAGCGAAGCGTAAAAAATCGAAGCGCACAACTTCGCTTCGAAGCACACAATATTACATTCAGCTTTCAGCTAGTACATACTATACAGGGATATCCAAAACCAGTTTCAATAAAAAACAATTGGCTGATTTAGAAAAACAATTTTTCAAATCGGTCTGAGTAATTAAAGATAATCTCTTTTTATTTCGTTAAAAAAAATTATAAACGATACGATACGATACGAGATATTGAAATTAGTTGACTTTGACCAACAAACATACATGTTAGACTATATATGTGTGACAGTAATTTTTGGGCAGACATGATAAAAGAAGTCCAGCTTGCTCTCCGTGGTGCGTTTACGGGACTTCTATTTACACCTGACACACATGCAATCACTTTTGGTTTCACTTAAAAAATATCTATTTGTTTTTTTATTAACTTTCATTATACAAATATGAAGGGTACTCGACGAAATAACCTTGTAAAGTGACTATTATTAAGTCTGCAGCAAAAGTTTTCAAACCAATAACTTGCTTGCTGCTCCGAGCGCTTTGCAGCTTTTCTAAGTTAACAACTTCGCATGGCTATTCTTACAAGTTTGGACAATTTCATGCACTTATCTAGTACATTATATTATGAAAAAAAACTTGGGTAGAGTGTGGTAAAGCTCTTGGAAAATCGGAAAGGAGTGCGTTATGAATTATTCATAATATTGTGCGGGGCTTATAAATTAGTGCCAAAATAGAACAAGTGTTCAATCCTTTTAAAATTGTTAAATTATGAAGTGTTTTCTGTTGTTGTTATTTAATGACTAAACTACTGGATCAGTAATTGATTTTATAAAATGCGTAAGGGACTAACACCCTTACAAACGAAACAGTCCGAGGAATTGGGATAGAAGTAAACTAAAAAAATTAACGCCGACTTGAGCTCCTCATTTTTATTAAGGCTGTTAAAAGTAACCAACTTACAAACGGGTGCAATAGAAAGTTTTCTGTTTTAGTTCCGTTGTTCTGTTTATTGCAAGACGCAGTTGCAAGTTTCCAACTGCTCTCGAGACCTGCTATTGATTTGAACTGCGCAGCGGTACAAGTACAACTAGACAAGTCGCCATTTACTTTTTATTTCTTACTCAAACGGTTCAACTGTTTCTTGGAATTAAAATGTCAAACTCAGGTTTTAGTTTCGCTTTATATTCTTACGTCACTTATACCTACCCTTTTTTACGTGGAGAAATACTACATGCAATCCGCTCCACCACGGGGAGACAGCGGTTATGTGGGACTCTTACCCACTAAAACTCCACGGTGTCAATCCCGGCGGCTTACTGGTGTGACGGCTACGGCTATCCGTTGCCGGACTCACCGCAACCAGCTCGAGGACCATACCACCAGGTGGGCGTCAGACGACCGTGTCTAGAGACTCGAGGTCCTCCTGCGACGGGTCATTAGTGTGAGCCCCCGCCTCGACAATGCACCCTTAGGGAGGCACTTATACCTACATAGATTAAATAATTTATTTTACTTTAGTTTCTGCAAGTGCCAGGTTTGTATTTGTGGCCTTATTTCAAATATCGGAAAGACAATCTCGGCAGTGTTTGTTTTTGTTCCATTTACTGATAGTGTATACAATATTTCAATCGCGTAGTAATGGACAATAGGAGTCATTATTTTTAGAGTAACACATTTTAAAGAGTTCATTTCATAGGATTTCTCTGTCAATCTTCACTATTCTAAATTACATTCAAAACTACTGAACCGTTGAGGTGTAATATTTATAAATTTTAACATTTTATCATTATTCAAATTTAGTCAAGTTTTCCGGATATACTCGTATCTTATTTTATTGCAATAGCAAAAAAGTCAAAGCTATCAATAATTGTGCTTACATTACATGTAAAAAGCCTTTAAAATAATTACACCATAAAACGTATCGTAATCAAAAAGCTGTGTAAATCCATTTACAAAATCCAATTTCAACTCCGTCCATAAAATGCCATATTATCACCTCACCCCTCAAAAACCATCCCCATCCATACCACCTTTATAAATGGCGTTTAACGTGTCGAATGTATGTCTCCACGTGTTCATCGTAATATGCAATATTTCCGCATATGTGAGCCGCTCGAAGAATTATACATGTATATACATTCTGTATGGATGGATAAGTTTACTATTGTAGGAAGGAGTTTCGGTGTTAGCGAAATGTTGGCGCAGTGACTAAATTTATACAAAAATTTGAAGTTAGCATTTGGCCATGCTTGACGTAGTAAAGTCGCCAGTCTCATACTAATCTATTAAATTTGATAACTAGTTCGGTTTCAATCACTGGAAATGTACTCATGTTTGTTTATTGATAGGATATAAAGTTGTGTCACTTGTACCATTAATAGTACCTACATAGGCAGAGGCATTACTGATACTATGTATGTTTGTTATTCTTTCATGCAAAACTGCTGTACCGATATAGATGAAATTCGGTACGGAGATAGCTTTCACTTCGAATTGATACGTATGCTTTTTAACCTGAATATAATAAGGACGCAGCTAGTTCTTAATAAATACATACTAGGAGTATTTAGCAAGTAATAATAGATATAGATACTCGGTACATGCACTATTTATTTCTAGATCTAACCTTATATACTGTGATCGCAGTACACGTCGCTATGTATATGGGAGGCCGTAAGGATGGGGTTATAGGAAATTGATATTAGTCATGGGTATTTCTCCCCCTAATGGGCTTAGTTTAGCCGGATCCGATCGTTGGGATATTGGAGCTCTCAGCCGGATTACATTGTTTTATGTATGAATTATCGATGGTATTGTGGGCGTACGGTTTGGGTAATGGGTTTCAAATGCAGCGATAAATGTTGAATTTAGCTTAATATTGTATGTACTAACATTAAGGTTAATACTCGTTGTGTTTGATTTGATTGTTTATAAAAAAATTGTAATAATTTAATGATGAACGATGTTTCTTTATCTGTATTTAAAGCATTTTTTTGTGTACAATTCAGTTATATTTTTGAGTTTCATGATGATGTTATAATTCTTATCATATTTGAAGTCTCTGCTAGACATAATTTTTTTAAATTTAAATTATGATCGCTTTTCTTACAATTTCGCTCACTCGTGCCCTTCTTATCAAATACGGCTATTTGTCTTTTTGAAGTAAGTCTCTTGTATTAACTCGATTGCCAAAAAAAAGAGTATTTCTAGTATATATTTATATGTAAGTATGTATGTATGTATGTTGTAGAGGGTCACAATAAGTTAGACAACGCTGACACTCCCGGTACCCCGATTTTGATGTGCGAGGTGAAATTTTGTTACTGAAAATTGTCGTAGGCTGTACTGATTGCATCCCGCGCTGTCAGTGTTTTAAATATTTTGCAGTTTGGTAATTTTGAAGCCGCTTCCAACCACTTGATGATTAATAATTCATGAATGAATTTGTTCCAGATAATGGTGATAGACGAGAACGAGGCGAGGCTGCGCGTACGCTTCCCACTCAACTGTGAGAAGCGACGCAACTACAAGTTCGACATCGCCGCTGTCGGCTGTGACGGCTCTTATTCGAACACGTGAGTTTCATATCGTTGTAAACTGGTTTTAGGTCTCTCGGGTTCCATCCAAGGTACAAGCTTTGTGCTTAGTTTGGAACCCGCACTCAAGCATACTGTATTTTTTTATTTAAGTCTGACATTAAATATAATTTCTGGTAAAAAAAATATGAATTTTTATTCTAAACTCAACATTTAAATATTTACCTGAGTTGTACGTATATTTGACCATAAATGTATATCTAAATCATTGTCTTACGTAACTCTTACTATTCGTCCAGCGTCCCGGTCCACATCACTGTGACTGATGTGAACGAATTCCCGCCCACGTTCACGCAGGCCGCCTACGTGCAGTCGGTTGACGAAGGGCGGATCTATGACGAGATCATTCGAGTGGAAGCTGTGGACAAGGACTGTACTCCGAGATATGGGGACGTTTGTAAATACGAGATACTGACGGACAGGAGTCAGCCGTTCGCTATCGATAATGAAGGTGAGTACAGCACTAAATCTTAATTTAGTGAAATAATCTATCTAAACGTTTTTCTTAATTAAATCAGCAAGAGTTTGTGTAGATACAATCACAACCACAAGCTGAATCTAAATATTACTAGTGGTATAAAATCAAAAACAGTGTTGTAAATGACAGGCTTCCGTTTACGGAAAAGATTATATTGTTTTCGCTCCGATAACGGTCTCTGGTAGATGTGGATAGTAATAAGACAATGTGAGTTCTAATTCACAAGGAAAGAACATAGAGCCTAAACCGCTGAACCAATAATGAAGTCAGAATTAAAAAAAATTATAAACAATATTTAATATTGTATAATTTTTATTTCAGGTTTTAAATCGTCTCTAGATTGCATTTGTTCTAAAGTGTACTTAGTGTGTACTTAAACAGCTGGTTCCTTCCATGTTATCTACTATGGGTATGTTCCAGGTGTGATCCGCAACACTGAGCCTCTCGACTACGAGAAGTCCCACAACCACATCTTGTCGGTGGTGGCGTACGACTGCGGCATGATGCAGTCATCACCGGTGATGGTCACCGTGAAGGTCAACAAGCCGTGCCGCGCCGGCTGGAAAGGTAATACATACTACCAGAGATTACACTTGACAAACCGCGGTATTCGACATGCGTAATATTATTATATTTATGTAATGTTTTATTTCCATTCAAAATTTACTTAAGTTAAGTAAGATGTTATATAAAGAATATCTAGTGTTTTCCAGCTCTGTTTTGATGTCAGCGTGAAAAACCAAAAAATAATTTTGTTTTTGTGTTTTGGTTCCTCCTCACCATCTCCACTCCTCACTTTATTATTTCTTTTTATTTCAGTATCTGAGTTCCTCTAACTTGTATTTGTTTTTAAAGTTAAGTATATAATAGAATAGAACAGAATTCAAAGAAGAAATATTCCTTTGGTAATCAATAAAAACATTATGCTTATTATGATAAGCAGATCCGTTTAACGTTAGCGGCGAAAGAGATAAAGCAAGTGACAAATAAAAGATACAACAAGACTATACAATGGTAGTACATTGGGCGGCCTTATCGCCTAAAGCAATTTCTTCCTGGCAACCTTTGGATGAAAAGAACTAATAAAAAAATAACCATACATGAAATAAAACTAAATAAAAAATAAACTTAAAAATAGGCTATAAGATTGTATACCTGTTCCAATCGAAGAACAATCAGTAGAGTACGTATTAGATAATAAATAACTTGTTTTAGTTTATTAAGTTCATGTGGAATATCTAGTCAAACATCGTAGTGTTCAAGTTCCAGTCATGTTTAACCTAATAAAGTGACGCAAACTTCACTAGAGTTTGAAGATTTCTCGCGAACACGACAAGCGCGTTAATCCCTCTTTACATCTATTGTCCTAGCTTATGTTAATAAATAAGACATTATTAGTTAGTACGAGTAATCTACCATTATTACACAACAATACTTGACGAATCATTTATTTACTCGTACATTTGATATACAGACAAAGACGCCATTTTTTTAACGATCGCGAGATAACTCATGTATTTGGAGTGGTTTAAACTTTTGCCTTAAGAACAAAGCGACATTATTCTAGTTGTCACATTTCAGTTGTACTTTTGTATTGATTATCTGTTGATATTGCGATCCTTTTCGAACAGGATTACGTTCGTGATTCCGCTAATTGCTTGTTTATTTGTTCAAATGCGCGTTACGACTTTAATCGGCTGTTGATTAAATTTTAAAGGAACAATATTTGTGAATTATTTAGTGTAACAATCAGATTACATTAAGCTTATATTGAATTTATTAAAAGCCCGTTGTTAAATATGCTAATATTTTGCCAAGTGGTTTTAAAACTAGATATATAGCAATACAAAACTCTTTAAAACTATTTTTATTTAAGTTTAACCACACAATCATACAAAAGCCATTCAATAAATTTCAGTAATAACCGGATTTTTTAATTCTCTTAAAAATCAATCGTGTTTAAACCTAAAAAGATGCTTAACATAAAAAAAAATACTGACACATCGCATAACATAATAATATCCATGTATTTTTTATTTATTTCAATAAATCAGTACATTTGAACACAAATTTAGTCAAACAATTCGCCCCGATTCGAACCTGGCGCAAAGGTGCCCATGACGCTAGCTCCGTTACCGCGCTGGGTGGCGATGGCTAACCTTTACACCAGAAACGAGCCGGAGCGAGAGTCACCACATCTTTCACTAATTCTAAGTCCTAACTCCCTAATCAATTTCTTTACCTTACTACCCGAACTGCCCAAATGTATTTCTCATGTATTTTCATGTCTTTCTCCAGATACACGGGACTAAATCAATAATTACACTAATTCATTTTATACACCAATAATAATTATGGGATTTGTGCGGATGCTATAAAACAAACCAATTACATTTTTTGGGCCCCAGCTGAACTAAACGACATCTACTTATTTGCTTTCTATTCTTTCTCTTCTTTTGTTACTAATCTCTTCTTCCACCTCCAGGAGTAGCAGAACGTGTGGACTACGCCCCCGGGACAGGTCCGCTGGCATTATTCCCTGGAGCCAGGCTGGAGACGTGCTCATCGGACGAGCGCTGCCCAGGAGTCACCAGGATCCAAGCAGCTGTCACCCTCCAGGCGTCCCGTGCTGGAAGCGGCTGCGACAGGGATACCTACTCCGTTCATTCGCAGCGGACCATCTGTGGTAAGAATGAATGATTTATTTCAGGATTCATTCATTCATGGATGATTCGTTCCTTCCACTTGACTCAGAAGGCTTTTGAACGAGAACTGTGCTGGAGCTACTAGCTTTGTTGAGTGAGAACAGAATAGGTAAAAGGAAGGACCTGACTATTATCGATTTTCTAGCATCACCTTTGTTCTTAAAATGACAGTTCTTAGACAGATAAAAATACTTGATTTGATTTTGATATTTTTTTTACCTTTGGTTAATAGAGTAACTTTTTTGATTATTCCAGGTTTGGACCCTAAAACAATAGACCTTCTGCCGAGCCCCGGAGCGGGCAACGAATGGACAAAATCACTGAAGCCTGACTCGGGTAAATATATGTTTATAAACGTAGACAGAGAAAGTTATAAGTCTGGGGTATCTTGAAATTTGCGCACAAGGTAGAATAGCGTGAAATATAGGGCGTGCCAAATACATAAACAAACAAACAAACACATTCGGAAAAAAATAACCCTCCTTCTTTTGCAGTCTGATAAAAAACATGAATATTAAGCCAGGTATAATAAAATGTTGTCCAAAAACACACATAAAACTCAAATTCCAGGTCACGACGGCGAGCAGATCTTCGAGTTCGACGGCGAGACGACCTCCGCAGTGGTCCCGGAGTCCGTCCTCCCCCACCACCTCACCAACACCTTCAGCATTTCTACCTGGATGAGACACGCGGCGCGAGCTGACGGCGACCAGCACAGGAAGGAGCATGTCTTGTGCCTCGCTGATGATCATAGTAAGGCCATGTTTTTCTTCTTCTTTTTTTTATTTGACGTGGGGTAAATCTTATATAAGAAGATGCCCCCAAAATAACCTTCTTCAGTGCATTATGGAAATTATTCTAGACAAATTCACCGGTGCCCCTTGCACAATTCTTCATCACTTCCCTGAACAAATAGCTGACTCATCAAAACATTGAAACAAAAAAACACTATTCTAACGAAAAAAATCCGCAATGTTTGTCCGTGTAGAAATGAACCGTCACCACTACGCGCTGTTCGTCCGCAACTGCCGGCTGATCCTGCTGCTGAGGAGGGACTTCGGAGAGGGAGACCTCAATATCTTCCGCCCGGCGGAGTGGCGCTGGAAGATACCAGAGGTATGCACGCTTGCTGGTTATTGCTCAACCAGTTTCTTAGTGTTCAATTACCATTAATTTGATTGTTGGATAGCCTGTTAGTGTATCAACCCCATCTCGACCGGGAAGAGAAGAAAGTGGAAGAATTCTTGTTCTTTTTTTTCTACACTTCTAACTTAACTTTCGGCTAAATAATTAAGTACATATTTACAAATTTTATTGGTAAGTTCTAATGAACCTTACTGCGTTGTAAAACTATGGTTATAATCTTCCGTTTGGCTTCCACAACCAAACCTTATGCCATGAGGCATGTTTAGCTTCCACAACTAGGACCTTGAGCCCAGTGTGAGGCCGCAGTTATGTCCATCTATATATTTGCTCAAGATATATCTCTTGAGCAAAAACGCTTTAATTGACCAATCCGATCGTCCCATTTGTACCCTCAATTTTAATATATTTGTGAAGGTGTGCGACGACGAATGGCATCACTATGCTATAAACGTGCGCTTCCCTAACGTGGAGCTGTACATCGACGGAGAGCCGTACCGTGCGGCGGAGGGACGCGGCCCGGAGGTCATCGACGACTGGCCGCTGCATCCCGCACACGGACTGAACACCACCATGGTGGTCGGAGCTTGCTGGCAAGGTACGAGTAACGTAACGCAAGACAACTCTTTATTGAAAACAACAGTTTAACAATAAATATCCATTAAAAATAAACCAGATTTGTTAATAACGGCCTTATCGCTTAAAGCGATCTCTTTCAGGCAAACATGCACGTAAATGAATATTATAATATTAGAGATAACTTCAAGTATTTCATTGAACAACTTATTTGAAAATGAACAGTTAAAATACCACCAATAGATACACAGTTAAATATACGATACTAATTTGGAGTATGGAAATATATAAATATATTAATAATTGACAACCATTCATTTTTGCAAAGTGATGAAAATGCGAAAACCATTTCGAGATAATGTATTGAAGAGTTCATACTAAAAATAACTGATTTTTGTATTCACTTTCTTCCGAGTTATTTAAAAAAAACTGATTAGGTAAATTCTCGTATTTATGTTAAGACCGTCAGATGCCACCAATAAAGAATACTATTGTAACTGTCATCTGTGAACCCGTACCAAAACAAACGACAAAAATACAGATAATTAATGACATTATTGTTTACGAGCTTTTGACGAGAATAACATAATGCTGAACTTTTCTTATATTTTCAAAAATATCTGAAACCGTAATTATTCCATTCAGAATAAAATAAAAAATAAGGAGTACATTATTTTTCATTGTTGTATGTTCCAGGCACGGAGGGTGACATGAAACACCACCTGCACGGGTGGCTGGCGGGACTGGGGGTGGTGCGGGGGGAGGTGCAGCCCCACCAGGCGCTCGTCTGCCTCGCCAGGTGCAGGGAGGGACTCAGTCTGGCCCCAGATCTATGTGAGTATACTTCATTTACAGCTGTAATAGTAGCGTTGTTACAAGCGATTATGATAACTGATAGAGTGAGTATTCCAGGCCATCATACCCCGGTCAGCATTTCTACTCTGAAAGAACAGGCTTATCGATTAGGGGTGTACTAAGACGAAAGGGGTTACTATACTCATCATAACGAGCAGCTTTCGCTATGGGACATACAATAAAACAGCTGTTCCATACAAAAAGTTGATCCGTCGTAGACAAAATGTATGAAACAACTGCTATTTTTTCCGCAAATTCAGAGTTGGTCTCATAGAGTAAGTTGTTCCTCAGGAGGAGTACAGTGACCCCCTTTCGGCTTAGTACACCCCTAACCGATAACCCTGTATTTTCAGAGCAGCAATGCTGCAGCGAGCAAAGCTTGCTTTCGGGAGCTGCGTTGCCTCAGACAAATAACACCCCGTCGTGTTTGCTTCGGCACTTAAAAACAATGGCGACTGAAAAACAATGGAGACTGAAAATCGAATCCTCTAGCGTGATTAGCATGATCTGTAAAGCTTGAAGGGCGAGAATTAGCCAAGCTAATCTCGCTGATATTATAGCGTGGCCAGCATTGCCAGCATAACAGTTATTGCAGACCCAGGCTTGTATGACATGACTCGGATGTTAAGACTAAAACTAATTTTTTGTAGAACTCATAGTTTCCGAGATAGGTGTTTGCACCCCTTTTCCGAGATGGTGGCCGGGGGACAAGAGCGGGAAACCCACAAATTTGGGGTTAAGCTTCTATTGCACATGTTACAAAAATTAAAATTGCGTCCTCTAAAAATATAAAGCTCATGTAACAGTTCAATGAACTACAACTAAATTACATATAATAAGATGATATATAAAGAATATCTAGTGTTTCCTCGCTTTGATTTGATGTCAGCGAGAAAAATCGAAAAGTATTTCTCTTTTTTAGTGTGGTTCCTCTTCACCACCTCCGCACCTCACCTTTTTATTTTTCTATCTGTATCCGACTTCCTCGACACGTGTTTCGCCTTAGCACAAGGCATCATTTTGGGTTATGTTGTGATTTGCAGACCTGAAGTCGGTGTCAGTGGAAGGAGACGGCGTGGCTGACGTGGAGACGCTCCTGAGACGCGTGTCGTACGGGGACGCGCGCGCGTTCCCCACGCCGGGACGTAGGAACGTGCACGTCGCTACCACCATCACGTACGTACAGACACCTCTACGAGCTACCGTTTACACCAGGACTTAACATCCTATCACTAGATGGAGTGACATTAGCTTCACTATAAGTTGACCTCTGCATCAGACACACACTGCAAGACAGCTTTACAGCATGAATTCTTTTTAATTTATGTGTCATTCGTGAACCCTTTTTATTTCCTTATGACTTATGAATTTTCTTTGATTTCTTTACGTAATCTCGCTCTTGAATGTACTATTTTAGATCTTTCTATAACTCTTGAGTCTTCCTTTAATTTCTCTGAGACTCATGAATCCTTTTGAATTTTTCATTTCAGTCATGAACCCTTTTTTAATTACTCCGTGAGTTCTTGATTTTTCTGTAACTCTTGAAACCTTTTTTTGATATCTCTATGCTTCATGATCTTTTTTATTTGTCTATGACTTATGAATGTGTTCCCACCAGCTGCGACAACGGTCGCATCATCAAAGCGCGCCCCGCGGAGTCTTACATCATGGTGCTGGCGCCGCAGACACCCTCGATCCTGCTGAACGGCACTGAGGACCTGGCTCGAGACTACGCCCACTTCCGAGCAGGACTCACCGTCTTCCCCGAGCTGATGGTGAAGGTCATCGCTAGCGGCTCCTCCGCGCTGCCTGGTCAGTTCCAGAAAGTCTTGTATAACTGATCCGAATTTGTATAAGTATAACTTGCGGTGTTACCCGCGTTAATATACGAGTAGGATAAAGAGTAGCGTATGTGTTGATCCACGGTCTGAGCTTACCACCGTACCAAAAATCATTTAAATCAGTTCAGTAGTTTGTGCGTGAAAGTGTAACAAACATACACACATACATTCTTACAAACTTTCGCGTTTATAATATTAGTAGGATAGTACGATATTATAGAAGTGTAATATGACAGCCATAGATCGTTGGACATCTGCAAAACAAATTTCGCTCTTTTTTCCTTTTTATACAGGGTTATCGGCCAGGGGTGTACTAAGCCGAAAGGGGGTTTACTATATCCATGCTAAAGAACAACTTTCTTAGGCTTAAGCTTAGTACACCCCTAGACGATAACCCTATGTAGTCTATGGTCACATTCCTTCTGTCTTTTGTGTTAAACAATAAAGAGGTTATTATTCTGAGATAACAGCGATGCTATGATTGCTTTACTAACCTAATTAGACAGTTATTGTTGGCTCAGATTTTGTATTAATGAGTATGAAAAGAATGACTAAGTTTTAAGAACTGACAGTTAAGATAGTGTGAGATGGCGAACTGAGATCATTCAAATTTCCCCCCCCCCCCCCCCCATTTTTATTACGATAATGGAAAGATAAATGAAAATTTAAGCATTTAAGTTCAAAAATCTCTGAAAACGTAATCATTACATGCTGAGTATAATAATAAATAGGGATAAGTTATTTTTCATTTATCTTGCCATTATCGTTATAAAAATGGGAGTCAAAAAATTTGAATGCTGTCAGTTCTTAGGAGTCATAGTACCTAAAGCATATATTCTTAAAACTCATTTACTACCTCTGGCACTACTGCTTGGCACTACTAATGGTGTTATGAGAAATTTTACTTTCCCGTGATACTACCGGTAGTGCCACAGTTGAAAAATTATTTCCCGTGACACTATATAGTAGCCCTAGTAGTGGCCAGGGAAAATTAATTTCCCGATTTCTTTACGACTGTCCATTGCGTATTCCCGCAGAGGAATCTCAGAAGCTGGACTCGTGCGTGGTGTCGGTGTACCCGGCACTGAACCCGGACCACGAGGCGCTGTCGCTGCTGCACGCCGCCACCCTGCCAGCGCGGTACGACATCCGCGCCACTGTCACCAGAGACGGAGTCATACTCACCGGCGCCGACACTCACACCAACTATGAGAAGGTAACACACACATACACGCATAACGATGATAATGATATCGTCATATTGATATTTTCTATTTCTCACGCTGACATCAAGACAAAGCGGAGATACTCTTTATATAAGTACCATCTTATGATGATAATGAAAATGACCAGAATGCCGGTTTTTATCTGGCCCGACGTATAAGCATTCAGCGTGGTAATGCGGCTAGTATTCTGGGCACAGTGCTCTCTGGTGGTGAGTTGGGGGCTGGGGCATTTAGATTATCTGTAGATCTTAAATGGTCTATAGGTAATTCTGCTGTATTTTTTTTGCTGTTATAATAATATTAGGTCAGTACGACAAAACGCCAATTTCATATGTAAGGACCTAATAATAAGTTTATTTGTCACAGAGTCTTAAGTACTTATTTTACACCAAAAGAAAAGATAATACACTAAAAATATAATATATGATCCAGGTGTACTCTGAACCCCACACTAGGTCGGGCCCGTGTCGTGGGGTTCAGTCTCTTCCTCCTTAATATGTTAATTATAAAATTTACACTAATTTAAAGTTGCACACGTACTAGGCTTACTTCTAATTTACACTTTAATTTTAAATGTCAACTCTAATGTCAGACACCGTTTTGTATATCAAAGCAATCACGTTCTAAACAAGTAAAAATTGTAGCAGTAAATATACCTACATCTTCCATCCACCAAATCAAAGTAAACAAATGTCTAAGTAAATAAATTACGAATATATCCCTGACGCAAAAACACAACAATCAAAATATCAGTCTCGAGATTGCCGCGCCGCCGCATTCAAAACCTCATAATAATAAGGTGTGCAGAAGTGTGCGTAAGCTGTAAGTAATAGCCTAACCGGTTATGTCGAGCGAACTGCATGTGACGCGACAATGACTGCTCCTACGAGTACTGTTTGTGCCGTGTCACATACGTGTTCTGTCAGCTATCTGTGTTGTTTTGTTATAGGCAATTAATAAAATGGGAGTGGATAGAAACAAATAATTTATGTTAATTCCGTTGTATGAACAATGGAATTAACATAAATGATTAACTTTTAGGTTACTTTTAAGTTGAGTAGGTACATATTATTATCGGTGATATAGGTTCAGTCCAATATGATGTTATTGACATTTCACGTATCTATACTGTAATAATGCCGTTTTAGACAGGTATTAATTGATTGCCTGTATTTCTCGGAGGCATTATATTTATATGGCATCTAAATATTTTGTAGGGAGGGGCCTACTACTAAGCATATCGATAGGCATTCAATAGTGTAGATAGTGCTTATTTATAAGCGGATCGATTCAGTACAATGGTGGAATAACCTAATCCTTCGACTTGCCAAGGTGTAGGCCCCACATGTACTGTTAGGTGACATGTTCCAAAATGTTTTCGGTCTCTTCATAGTTCTGTGCAAGAAGCCACGAGATAATTATCTTATGTTGTACTCAGTCATTTTGTTTTTTTTTTCTAAGTAAAGTGTGAGTAATATATCGTCAGGTGCTGCGTGACATCGAGTACAGCAACAAGAAGCCTGCCTACTACCTGAACCGAGTGTTCAAACTCACCTGCTCGGAGCTCAACGGACGGTTCACCAGCAACGAATACGTGCAGACGGTAACTATTTACACTTTACTATATATGTATACACACTAAGATAGAGATAGCCAAGAGATGTGGTAGCCAAGAGAAGTGGCAGCCAAGAGAAATGGCAGCCAAGAGAAGTAGTAGCCAAGAGAAATGGTAGCCAAAAGAAATGGTAGCCAAAAAGTGGTAGCCAAGAGAAATGATAGCCAAAAGAAGTGGCTGCTTAGAGAAGTGGCAGCCTTACAAGCTATCAGCCTAGTCGAAAAATAACAAGCTACTGGTATTTTGCTAATAATAAGGATGCGTAAAATTGTAATTCTTAAATTGGAGCCAAATAAAAAGCAAATAGGGCAAGGTAAATAAAACTGTTCAGTAAGTAATACGAATCTTGGATCATAATTTCAGCGTGAGATCACTGCTCGACCAAGTTATGAATTGTCTGTTTGTCCTCTAATATGTATTTGTGGTTGCAGTTAACGGTGGTGCACCCCCACATGTCGGAGGGGGGGCTCTCCCGCGAGCTGCACCCCAGCGGGGTCGCTGACAAGGTAGACGCCATAGCCAGAGACAAACAGGTACGCAACTCTTATTGACAATATTTTATTTTTGTAAAGTGATGGAAATGCGAAAACCATTTTGAGATAATGTAATGAGTTCGTACTAAATACAACCTGTTTTAATATATAATTTTTTATTGAGTTATTTACAAATATTATTAAAAAAATATTATTAATAATTAAAATATTTAAATATATTAAAATATGTGAACCGTACAAAAACAAACAACAAAAATACAGATAATTAATGACATAACTTTTTTACGAGTTTTTGAAGACAATAACATCATGTTGAACTAACCTAGTATTATCATAAATCTCTAAAAACGTAATTATTACATTCTGAATAAAATAAAAAATAGAAGTACGTTATTTTTCATTTCAGTCTTTCCATTGTCGTAATAAAAATTGGGGGCAAAAAATCGAAATGTTGGCGATTATATCAAAAGACTATTCAAATTTACGTTGATTTTGTCCGACTGTGAAGATCTAGCAGAAAACTGCAGTCGTTACAGATGTAAACAGAATGATGATGATGATCGTCGTGTCATATTGTATAAATCCATAGCTTACCACTGTTGGACCCAGAGTCCAACAGTGGGAACCTATGGATTCGAGTGCAGATCTTATGATCAAATAAGCTAAGATCATTTTATATCCGACTCGAAGGACCATGCTAGCCATTATATTGCCTAAGTCTTGATTCATTCAAAACTCAGGTTAGGATTATTACCTTTCAAGTGTTGTTGTTCACTAATTTATATTTTGTGTTTCTGTTGTTTGAATGTCTTGGTGTTCCTTATCTGACAACGTTTATATACAACGTGTAACAGAAAGGTGTAACAAAACTTAAAGGTGTAACAAAACTTAATGTCTACCCATCAAATTGAACCCAACTCTGGACAAATTTTTCTAAATTAAAAAAAATATAGGTTCTCCATACAAAAATTGGTCACGTGATCGGTGAAGTTGTATGAAGGACGTAATAATTTTTTTTCACGCAATACGCACTATGGGTAGACTAACACCGTAAAGTATTGTCACACCTTTTTGTTTCACGTCGTGTAGGGAGGTTATTTGTTATTTTATGTATAATATTATCTCGATAGTTTATTGACAAAACACTCAAAAAAACAAACAGTAATTAAATCACTCTAACTAAACTAAATCTTATAAACAAAGTAACTTTAAAAGGACCTGAACTGTAAAATTGATTTAAAGTCTGAAAAAAATGGATGTCCGTGTGGCAAAGTCCCAAGAGCCCTGGTAGTGTTCCCGCGTTGAATTGCCACAGAAATGTTTTAAAAGACATATGATGTCTTCGAGTGTGTTTTGAATATGAGCCAGCTAGTGATCCCATCCTAGGGTATTCCTATCACAGGCAAGATTCTATAAGTATTGAGTTTGTAAACCTTATTCTCGGACTCGACCGTAAGCAAGCGTACGGAGCGGACGTGTCGCGCAGTGACTTATATTTTGCAAGCAGGAGTGAACAGTGCAACACTACATCGCGCACGAAGCAACTCACGCCATCCCACTCACGCGCAAGTACACATCGACTATTTTTTGCTCGACTCCCCCCCAGTCAAACAATAATGTCAATACGTCACTCGCCAACTAAGGCACCCATTAAGTGTACTAATAAAAATATTTCTATGGAGACTCGTGGTGGCTCGCAGCCTGACTTACGTCAAGCAGTACTATCTGACTATATGTGCAGCAACAGTTCTCAAAAGAGAAAAGTACCCGATGACGATATATATAGCAAGTTCGACCAATTTGAGGAAAGAATTTTGTCATTGCTTACAAATAAACTCAACAAAATATCAGAAGAAGTCTCAAGCATGTCTGAAAATTTTGCCAAATTGAAATCGGCCACAGATCATTTAGCTCAAGAACAAGTCCAAATAAAACAAGAAATAGAAGCTCTAAAAAAAGATGTTAATGCTAAAACTTCAATCCACGCAACCGAGCAATCCGCACTAACATGCGAAGATATGCTAAATGAATTACGCGAACGCTCTATTAGAGAAAAAAACGTCGTAGTTTGCGGCATTCTGGAATCGACGTCCAACAATTATGTTGAAAGATCGGAACATGATGCTATGGAATTTGACAAAGTTATGAAAGCTTTAGAACTTAACTATGAACCTCCTCTAAAATTTATTTGGATAGGAAAATTTGATACTGAAAAATCACGACCCCTCAAAATATGCTTCCAATCAGCTGATATGCCCAAAACCATACTCCGTCACAGTGATAGCATCTCCAAACAGTTTACTAACATAAAATGTTACTCGGATCAAACACCAAATCAAAAGAAACATATGCTAAATCTAAGAGAAGAGCTAAAGTCCAGAGTCAATAACGGGGAAACACACTTAACAATTAAATTTGTCAAAGGCGTTCCACGTATCACCAAATTATATCCAAAAAACTAATGTCTCAAACTTACTCGACCGAAACACAGACCAATCAAACTTCTAAACCAAATAACCTAACTGGAATTACAGGAAACAACTCTGGTATAGTTAATACGTCGAGTAATATTACACACCAGCTCACAAATACCCATACCGATGTAATTTGCAACCCTAAGTCACTGAGATTTCTCCTTATAAATGTGCGCAGTATTGTAAAGCGAGGCAAACTAGATGAGTTGAAATGTATTATACACTCCATTCCAGATGTAGTGCATATAATAATACTTTGCGAGACCTGGATTAAATCAAACCTTGAAGCACAAAGCCTGGCACTGCTAAATTATACACATTATCATAACTTTAGATCTCACTGTAAAGGAGGCGGGGTCTCAATATATGCACATAACAGTATCAAGCACCACCTTATAGAAAGTATATGCGAGAAGGATAATCATTTCTTATGGATACACTTAAACAAATTCTCTTTAGATATTGGTGCAATATATAAACCAGAGAGAACTAATAGTAACGATTTCCTCGAAACTTATTCAGATCACCTGAGTAAAAGAAAACGAATAATAGCATTTGGCGATCTTAATTATGACCTTCTAAAGAACTCTCAGCCGATTCGAGACTACAAAAGGACTTTGCAAGAGAATGGATGTATTTTATTAAACAAAATCAATTCCGCCTTCTGTACACGACAAACAGCTACTACTCGTACCATCCTGGACCACATATGTACCAACTTAACTCAGGATAAATTTCATATGGCAGTTGTAAATTCTACAATGGCTGACCATAAACACCTGTACTTAGAAATCCATAGATATAAAGCAGAAAAGAAACAGACTATTATATGTGAAGCAATAGACTATGACAAATTATACAAATTATTGAAAACAGACCTTACCTTATCCGGATGTGATCTACGATACGAAGAATTAGAAAATACTTTGATAAAAACAATTAAAGACAGTAAAAAGTTAAAAACTAAAATCCTAAATCCACCAAGATTAGAATGGATTAATAAAGATATTATTGCAGCTATTGACAAAAGGAACAAACTATGGAATATGCATATTAAAGCTGAGAACACAGCAGAAAACGACATAGAACAGAAGCTACAAGCAGCGAAAAAAGAAGTAAAAACCAAAATACAGTGCGCAAAAAATCAGTATTACTCTAAAGCTTTCAAAAACTGCCAGTGTAAGCCACAAAAAATGTGGAAACTTATAAACTCTTTAAGTGTTAATAAAGCTAAGATTCAAAGTGTTCCGGTAAAACTCGAAACACAGACAGATAGCTATACTGAAGTGATTGATATAAGCAACTGTTTTAACAAATTTTTTGCTGAAATAGGATCAATATTAGCTAACCAGATACCTCAGTTATTTCACGATATTGAAACCTATGATAGTTTGTATTCTAAAGAATCTACACCAAATCCTGTTGAATTGTTAACTTTAGCTCCTGCTTCATTGAACGAAGTAAGTAAAATAATTGACAATCTCAATACTAATACCACTACTGGCATTGATGGAATCTCATGCAAGGTGCTAAAGTCTATCAAAAACATAATCCTGCCACAATTAACTGCTACTATAAATTGCTGTTTAGAGCTTGGTTACTTTCCTGATTCACTGAAAATAGCCAAAGTTACACCTATATTCAAATCTGGTAAAAAATCGGATCCAGGCAATTATCGTCCTATATCGGTACTCCCACTATTTTCAAAAATTTTAGAAAAAATTATTTATTATCGCCTAGATACGTATTTAAAATCCATAAATTTCTTATATAAAAAACAGTACGGCTTTCGGTCTCAGTCAAATACGTTATCAGCATGCATAGATCTAGTAACTACATTAAAGAATAAAATTGATAAAAAACAAATTGCTCTCGGTATATTCATTGATCTTAAAAAAGCTTTTGACACAATTAGTCACAAATTATTACTACACAAAATAAATAATATCGGTATCAAAGAAACGGCACATAGAATGATACAATCTTATCTAACTAACAGGTACCAAGTAGTTAAGATTGAGCAAGTAACAAGTGAGCCCCAATTGATAACTTATGGCGTGCCCCAGGGATCAATACTGGGGCCCCTGCTATTTCTGATCTATATTAATAACATAAGTAACCTTAACCTATCCGGGGATGTAACGCTATACGCCGATGACACATGTTTGTTTTATTTTGGTTCCAATGTAAACACAGTAATTGCTGAGGCTCAATCTGATCTCAATATTTTAAACAAGTGGTTCTTACATAACTTATTAACTATCAATGTATCAAAAACAAATTATATAATCTTCAGAGCAAAAAACAAACCAGTGCCAAATTTTTCGCCTTTACATATAAATGAGGAAGCATTGCGGCAAGTTAACTCTGAAAAATATCTCGGACTTATTCTTGACACTCAATTAACTTGGAGACCTCACATAAAACAAGTACAGACAAAATTGACCGCACTTCTAGGTATCCTACGCAACAATGCTCGCTGTTATCCCAAAACTGTTCAATACCTTATTTATAATTCTCTTATAAAATCTCATCTAACCTATTTACTAGAAATATGGGGAGCAGCGGCAAAGACCAATTTAGAAAAACTTCAAAGAACTCAAAATAAAATAGTAAAAGCACTATTCAATTACGATTATTTTACACCTACAAATACGGTCTACAATAAAACAAAACTAATGACGCTTACGCAAATGTATCATTTCAATACCTGTATCCTCGTAAGAAAAATTCTGAATAAAGATATACACACATCTATAACATATACGACGAAATCGCAAGTCCAGACACGATCACAAAGGAAACCAAACAACGTACTGTTTACTACAATTCCTAGAACTAATTATGGTAAGAGGAACATCATATTTGAAGGGGTCCAAATCTACAATAAATTACCTAATGACATACAAAATATAAAATCATTTCTATTATTCAAAAAAATATTAAAGCATTTTATTCAGACCAAATTAAAGCCGACATATCCATTAATCTGATAAGAAAAGTACATAAGAAAAAACTTTAACTAAATGAAATAATAAAATTTTATAAACTTAAAATAACAAAAAAGTTTAAATATTTTATTCTAACTATAACAGAAGTCGATACATTAAACAAATAATATGATACAAAATATACAAAACTAACTATAATAGAAGTCTACTAACTATAATAGAATATTATTCTAACTATAACAGAAGTCGATACATTAAACAAATAATATGATACAAAATATACAAAACTAACTATAATAGAAGTCTACTAACTATAATAGAAGTCTACTAACTATAATAGAATATTATTCTAACTATAACAGAAGTCGATACATTAAACAAATAATATGATACAAAATATACAAAACTAACTATAATAGAAGTCTACTAACTATAATAGAATATTATTCTAACTATAACAGAAGTCGATACATTAAACAAATAATATGATACAAAATATATAAAAGAAAAAGAAAAAAAAGCTTAAAATTACATTAAACATTTTATTTTAAACCTCTAACAAAAACTAGTATAGAATACACACTAAACTTACAAAACCTATTTTATAAAATTTGTATTTAGTAAAATAATAATAATAGCATATCTTAAACTAGTACATATATCAATATTGATTTAAATAAACCGAAAACAAAATAAAATAGCATGCACATAGCAATAGACAATGCAATTGATTCCATCAACGCACGACACGTAATAAAAACCATGTTTACTACTCGGCTGCATTCACTCACACTAAGATAAGCAGACCGGTTCGCTAACGCTGTGCCTGCTCTGGCTGTGCAGCGAATGTTCGCTTTGAATGTCGTGCGTAAAAAGATATTCTCAATCATACTACTTCTCTATTTGATAATCTTACTACTAAACATAAATATTATTGTGCCATATCCCGGGATTTATATTATGATAACATTATCCAAAACTTATTGTACGACTTTGTAGTAATTCATGATATATTATGATGCATACTTAATTCTCATATAATACTCGTGACAATAATGACACTACTAGAAAGCTAACTAGTAGTAAGTAAGTACACAACACAACACAACACAACACACTAAGTAGTTAGATTAAAAACTTTTCGTTATTGTGAGTAGGTACGAGTATTCATCTAGAAAATTGATACCTGGAACTTACCTATATAGTAATATCGCTGCGTTGATGAACTATTTGTTCCCACATGTTTGAAAACAACAAGAAACCCATATGTGTTCGTATTGTAAAATTAAGTGTTTAAATTGTGTGTTAGTATGTGGTATTCTATGTGTAACTAAATGTAAATTTATATGAAATGCTTTTGTCCGTCCCGTATTGCTTAATGTACAACTATACTTAGTTTATTTTTGTTTTTCTCTTTAAAAGGAATATTGTATTTCGTTTGAGAAATAAAGAACTTAAAACTTAAAACTTATTAACGTTGTTACGTGTGTGGAGTGCAGCCGGAGCACGTGCATCATCGCGAGGGTCACGTGCAGTCCCCGCGCGTGTACGCGGCGCACGCGCAGCGCGAGCTGCACGCGGCCGACGTGCCGCAGCCCATCCTGCGCGACCTGCACCAGGACCGACCCACTAGTATGTACACACACTAATAATCAATACATATATGTAAAAATCAATGCCACTTTTCGTTGTAATTTTATAACTCAAGTACGAGCTCACCTATACAAACCAAATGTTTAGTCTTTGTTCGGACTATTTAGTAGATGGTTTATGTGAAGTTTGCACAGAATCGGTCGAGCGGTACTTCATTTATCAATTTTTTTCAATAAATAGCGGATCATTTTGTGTATGGGGATTTCGCTGTCAAATTTAAACTTATATTCAGATGGGAATTGTGCTGTCAAATTGAATCTTTTTTCAGTGTTGACAGTTTACAAGCAAGTTTATACGTAGCGAAGCACGTACCCACCCGCTAGTGTAATATAATACATGTGGTACAAGAGTCTGGATAGGTTTGGCAATAAACTAGATTCCAACACACACTTCATCCAAAAACAGGCTGCAGTACAAACAGTCACCAGTTTAAGCAAAGTTTTAGGTGATACAGTTTTCGGTTAGCGGGGAAGCCGGGCCAACCTTTCCGTAAGGGTCTCGGGACGGGGGTTCGATGAGCCAAGCCCAAAAGACTTCAGGAAAACCTCAAAAACTTATCTAATATAATATGGGACAACATAACATCCACACAAGGTTTTCAGCTCCCAAAGTAGGCAAAGGCTGTGCTATGCTAACCTGATGACTGATATACATATCGTCAAACCGACATGTTCATGCACACAAATATCTGACCTGTCCGAGGATCGAACGCGGGACCATCGGTGCAGAAGGCAGGGTTGCTACCAACTGCGCCAAACGGCCAGACAAATAAACACACACATTTGCAGCTTAGCAGCACGATACAATACTTCGCAGAGGATGGCCAGAAGAAAATGCTCGGAACCCTGCTCGACGGATTCGATTGACAAATATCTCAATCTCATATACACATTAATTTAAAAAAACATACAGAGTATCTGTAAATCTTAAATGGTATATAAGTAATTTCCCTGCTATAGTTTTTTTATTGTAATTAGTCATGTTGTGTTTTAAAATAAATAAATATAAAAAAGAAATCGAAACATGTATGTTTACTCGTAGTGGTCATCTTGAGCTAGAAGCGAACATAATAATTATAATCATTTATTTGTAAAAATACCTTCCTCAACACATTACACTTACAGGCACAAAAACACCTAAAACTCTTCACTGCCATGCTCACCGGAATAATGTTGTGTGTTATACTGTATACACTGCCTCTGACGTGTACATAATCTAATGTTAGTCATTTTTGCAATGAACTATTAGTAGTTTGTCCGTGCCGTACTACTTAATGATTACGAGGGCGGCACTATAAGTATCGGGAATGGAATATTTCCACTGTTCCTGTCATATTAAAATCTTTTTAATTGAAATCACCTTGGTTTAAAAAATCGAATACCATTTATTTATTTAAAAAAAGATTTTCGGTCATGTCACAAGGTTTTGTCAAACTTGTTTAGTCGTTGAAAAAATGGAATTGAGTCGAGAAAATTCAAGAGCGATGATTTATTATGACTTTCGAAGTGATTTAACACAAAAACAGATTGACCGGATGATTTCTGCATTTGGTGATGAAGCCCCATCCAAAACCACAATTTATCGCTGGTTTGCTGAATTTCAACGAGGACGTGATGATACCCGTCAAGGTCGTCCAAAAACTGCAATCACCCAAGAAAACGTTGATGCTGTGCGTAAGCTGATTGAGGAAGATCGACATGTGACATACCGCGAAATTCAGGCAACTTTAGACATTGGCATGAGTCAAATACAAATAATCTTGCATGAACAATTAGGTGTAAAAAAGTTGTTTTCCCGATGGATACCGTATTCGCTCTGTGAAGAGCAAAAGCGGCTCGCGTTACTTGGTGCGTCAGAACTCTCGAAAGATTCCACGCGGGATTCTCAAATGCTGTATACAACATCGTATCAGGTGACGAATCCTGGATATACGCGTACGAACCCGAAACAAAAAACCAGTCACGAGTTTGGGTGTTCGAAAATGAGTTAAAGCCAACAAAAATTGTTCGTTCACGGAGTGTTGCAAAAAAATGGTGGCCACGTTTGTCTCTAAAACCGGCCATGTTGCGACTATTCCTCTTGAGGGACAAAGAATGGTTAATGCAGAATGGAATGCTAGCATTTGTTTGCCACAGGTCGTTTTTGAACTTCGTAAAGAGAACTGCAACCGCCGCATCATCCTCCATCACGACAATGCGAGTTCTCACGCCGCGCACAGAACAAAAGTTTCTAGAGCAATAAAACATAGAATTATTAGACCATCCGCCGTACAGCCCCGACCTAAGCCCTAATGATTTCTATACTTTCCCTAAACGGTCACCAAAAATATTTTTTGGTAAAATAGTTCCTAAAATAACTTAACCGTCACCAAATTATGACACTTCCAATACTTTCGGCAAAAAGATCCGCAGTAGGTTCAGGTTATTTTTTTTATTGACCATTTATCTATTTTGTTAACCGTTTAGAATTTATGTGGTAGTAAAATAGGTCCTATTTCGTTCGGTGTTCAATCACGAGCCTGTAATCATGTTCTTTTTGATTATAAGTGTTAATTATTATATATTTTTAATCTCGCATCATTTTCGGTTAGACCACGTGGCGCTGCTGATCGGAGTAGTGTCCGTGGGGGTGGTGATGCTGGCTGGTGGAGTGGCGGTAGCTCGCGCGCGCGCTGGGGGTGCCCGCCCTCGCACCCCGCGCGCCGCACGGCCTCTGCCTGACGCAGAGATGGCGTGGGACGACTCCGCGCTAACCATCACCGTCAATCCTATGGATGAGGTAATTTACTTTATACCTACGTAAAATATATTTTAATTTATATTTAATTACATAAAAACATATTTATTAGTCGTCAAAACATCAAATAACTAATCTAATAAACCACCCCGGACCGTACCTGGCGCAAAGGTGCCCATTACAATAGCCGCGTTTCCGCAAAGGCTAACCTTTGCATCAGATACGAGCCGGAGCGGGAGTCAGCAGTTTTTTCTCTAACCCCATGGGCCCAATTCTTTTATGAATGGTTAGCCTCAGCTCCTCAACTGGCCATGGTCTTCAGCGTAAGAAACCTTTAACATTATTAACTTAAAATTAAGTACTTAACACTATTGTCTAACCCGTCCTGAAGCTTCTGACATCGCTTAAAACAAACAACCGCAAATTTCAATATTAGCTTTACCATTTGATCCTAAACACGCCCGAAAAATGCATCTTTACGATAAATTATCCACCAGCTAGAGTAGATAAATTCATCAGTGAATTATCAAAAACAAGTCATAATATTCAGAAAAAGTATTGTATCCGGCTCGCAGGACCATTATTATTGATGCAGGGTTCATGTACTACACTATAAAGTGGTTGGTTAGTTTACTAAGCCGTACGTCGAGTTGAACTACAATACGCTGCGAAGTTTAAGTGTTTCTTGCAATGTATATTCCAAAACAAACGGTAAAGATATTTAGGTTGATTTTTTTAGTCAGTCTTGTCTAAAATGTAGGCGTTTACTTCATCATGTTTGTTGTTTGTTGTTTGTTGTTTACACGCACAGAGTTCATCATAGATTCATGTTCACAGACCTACTTTAAACTCACTGTTGGACCTAAATTAAGGTTAAAGTAAAATAAAGTAATATTTATTAACCTTTAAATAACGTTCGTTACAGGCATGCCTTATTACATTTGAATTAATAATTGCTAAAAAAACGGATAAATCTTTAGTTTATTAAGTTCTTATTTTAATAGTGACATGATGACATATATTTGCATTATGATTGCTTTGTTTAGTTATTAGTAATTAGTTTGTTACACAAGAAGGTCATGGTGACATACTGATAAGCAGGAGAGGAGGAGCACTGCCATTCTTGTATCATAAGAAAACACATGTGTACCAAGATTTCTTGTTTTATTTAATCTTCGAGCTTTTCTTTCTCATCGTGGTCTCTAGTGTAGTGATGGGCACAGATGGCTGCCATCGTAGCGTTAGTTAGCATATACTCGTAACGGATTAGTATAACAATATATGTGATGGTTGCAGACGGTAGCCCCAACATGCGGCACGCACGCGGGCGCGGACAGCTCGGACGGAGAGTCCTGCTCCGATTCCGACTCAGAACACAACGACTCTTCCGACGAGGATGATGAAGGTAATTAATACATTTATTGGTATATTTCGTGAGGGGGGAAATCTTAGAAAGATACCATTTCATTTTTTTTTATCGTACACAGCTAGACCGCAAGTTTTCACGACCACGGAAGTCAGCTATACTGTAGCCTTAGATGGAGCTTGCCTAGTCTGGAATCCACTAGGTCTCAAGGAAGGCTGCCGGAACACACCGTTAGGTGCTTGGCGACAGATCTTACTACTTGAGGGTGGTAGCTAGCTAGGTATACTTGCTTTAGGTTACAGCCGTCACTTAATTAAGGGGTATAATTTAGACGGTCATCAAATATTAATTTTGGTTCCTAAATTATGACACTCCGAATACTTAGGTCCGCAGTAGATTCAGGTCCTTTTTTTATAACATTCTAAATACCTTTAGCAACAAGGTCCGTTTTAGGAAACGCAATATGGTGACCATTTATCCATTTTGGTAACCGTTTTGAATTTTTTTGGTAGCAGCATAGGTACTTTGGGCGGTGTTTAATAACGAGCCTTAATTAAATACCTTTAATGATGTCTTAAAACTACATCTAGGTCCAAACTAACTACACATTTGCAGCATCGGGGCTTTCCGAATTACAGCACTACTATTAATGCCATAGATCAAACAAGATGGTGTTTCTATTTACCACAAACTATGTACGCCTCCCGCTGGCACCCTCAGTCGCAATACAATTAATTTTATTTGTATCGTCAACCACAAACCAAAATCACCCTTATTACCACACCACAAGAGATAATATAGTATGTTTCACTAATGCTTGTTTCGTCTGTCCGCAGTGATCCCCGGCAAGCAGCACAAGTACAGGAACATCAGTCAGCTAGAGTGGGACAATAGCACGATGTAATATGGTCGCGAGCCGCGGCACGTACTTACCCTCCCGCACCCCACACCCCCGCGCCCCCCGTCCCTCCCGCTCCGGCGCGGCCCCCACCCCGCATTCCCGCGTAAGAACGTAAGCATTTGTAAGGTTTGCATGTTGATTAGAGATACTAAATAAAATATGTGGCTAAATGTGTAAATCGTATGTGGTCGGGAAAATGACGGTTCTGTCTGACAGTCGATTTGAAAAGTTCTTTGTATTTCTCATGTTATCAGCAAAGCTTACAATTATGTAATCAGATTGTGACTAAACTACCAGACACAAGTCTTGTTTAGAATAATACGTCAAAATAAAATGAACATTTAAAATAATTGTGTTAATAAAATGGCGGAAATAAATTTGTGACGTAACGCTTCATTGACAGTCCGCCATCTTTGTTGACACAGTTAATAAGAGACTCAATGTAAAAACTATTATATGGTCTTACGAAAATAGTATTGAAAATATATATTTATTCGCTACTGCATGGTGTAAAAAATACATACATTTTCAGGCTACGATTTTTAGAGTAATATTAGATATTGTCGAGAAAATATTGAAGCCAATTAAATCAACATGGAATCCTTCCAATAAAACTAAAGAAGCGAGTAACGCAGTTGATTGACGGAATTGATTTTAAGGAAACCAGAGCGTTTATTCTGTAAGCTATCGCTATCGCAATCCTTATCGTGCGTCTCGCTTGGACGAGTAACATTTGCAACGGGTGCGAGCGGGATTGCACGATAACTATTGCGATTGCTAAGGCTGAACAGTAAGACTCATTACTAACTATATTAATGTAGGAAGCTTACAGCACAAACCACGCGCGGCACAAAATTTGTACTTTATGGACGGACTTCACACTTTCATTCAATAAAAAAAAAGATTTTTCTATCCCAAGGGATAGAAGACCTCTCAGCTAAGATTTGTACAATTTTTGGGGGTAGTTGTGAAATATACAAATTACATTTGTTCACTTATTCTATAATTTTAATTTTTTTAAACTAAGTTTAACCATTCCTATCCGTTCTTTTCTGAATTCTTGATTGTTAACATACGTAATATAGTTTTTTTTTACAGTAGAGACGGCCTATATTACATAGCTTTTATAAGAAAATCGCAAAGAATAATTATTAAAAGTGTGAATTCCGTCTCAGAAATACATTTTATTTGTAGTATATTTAATTAATAAGGTCTCAAAAAATGATCATATCAATTTAATACGTAACCGATTTGTTTTGGGTTCACTCGCTTGCTTTCTAGGAATATTATGACGTCGTTGGTTTAGTGGAGAAAAAAAAACAACTCTCTTCACATCTTTTTTCTATTACTTTCTTACGCGTAAGTAAAAACAAGTGTATGTAATAAAAAAAAAGTAGTTGTTGTAATTTCGTATGGCGTCGGTACTAAGTAACGTTTAAGCACTACAACTGTATATTAATAATAAATAAATAAATAAAAGTATATAAGATTATCTGCTTTATATTCTGAATGTCTAGTATGTTAGTATACTTTGCTATTACTATACATGGCGTCGCTTTGTTTCAACACCCGCGAATTTTGTATCTGTACCTCTTTTGACGCCATTTTGAATTACCTGTCACATGTCAAATTGTTTGAGTACAAAAGGCGGAAAATAATGCATTTATCTTGTGTTTACAGTACAAAGAGGGTTTCTTTTTGCCGTTTGGCACGGGAACTATACATAAAGCTTGAATTGCTGTAGTTGTCATTTGATAAAAGTCCAATTTGAACTTTGACCCTTTACGAGCTTCTCAGAATCGGCTTAACTGTATATTAGACACAGAGTTATTTGAGGGAAAAATATAGAAGTACGATAAATTATACACATATTATACAGATTGTCTGTTTAGGATCAGCTATTATATGTAACTATATATATATTTTGAATGCGTTAAGGGATTTTTACTAACAACATAGATACTAAGTGGCTATAATGTTAGTACGAGGGGAATGGATTCAGAAGTCGTCCCTACGAGCGGGTCGCACGCTGCGTTTTAAATGCTGTCGACGAGCGCTACCAATGTTAACTTTGCTGAATGTACTTAACGTACGAAGCTATGTTAGTAAAAAAACGGACTTGATCTGTCATCGTCAATCTCATGGTACGTAGTTAAATTGGTGACGTTTTTTAATGTACGAGAATTCGAAATTGTGATCCTTTACTTGTATATGAAATATAACGCAAATAATGAGAATCATTTAATAAAAACGTGTCGTGCGCTCGGCTCTATAGTCAGTAAGTGTTAGGTTATCTTCCTTTCTTATCGTTGGAACGCTTGGGTGTTGCTGTCTCGCTCGCTAGCACGCGGCCGGCATCGCTCCGTCTCTGTCATATCAACATCGTTTTGCCATATTAGCATAGATTAAAAAGAAATTAAACACTCGACTGTAAACCTTTAAGCAATCTACGTGGACATAATCATTGGTGTATTCTTGTAGTTGATGTTATATCTGTTGTGTTTCGTACAACTCACTGCCACTGTTTGCTGGTTTTTATTCCGATTTGACTGTTTTCGCATTTTTTGTTTTTGATCCCAGTGACTTCGCAAGTTTTAAGTTTTATTTCTCTCTCTCAGGTATGTTGTACGTTGTATGTTATGTTGACATAAATCATGTCTTACAGCGGGAATTCTCTTCAACATTACATACGAATAGTACTGTGACGATTTTTGTTTACTTTTGCAAATATTATTTACAAATATTATGTTATGAAGAAATTGAAAACTGGCAAAATACACACAGTGTGGCGGTTAATGAAAATAAAAGGTTTGACAATCAGGAAATGAACAAAATGCAGGCATTTTGAATGACAGATCTTTAATTATTATTAATTAGTGTTGTTACTGAGATCAAAACAAATTAATAGTCGAGTCAGTACGTGTTGAGAGCCAGTTTAAAACTAAACTTAATTCTATTATTTTTATTTACAATTTTAGTAAAAATAGTGCCATTATTTTTTAGTGCAACGAAATTGTTTTTCTGGCTCTTAAACTGACGACTCGCTAGTTGAGTTTATGTTTGTCCGTATTGTTTTTGACTGTACACATGACTACCGTCCATTTCCCCATATATTTTGTCCTAAGATCTGAATTATAAAACTGGACTCTATTATTTTAACACACGGCTCAAAATCCCGCACAAATGCAGGCAATTTTGAATGAAAAAAGAAACGGTGAAAAAAAAGTATTATCAAAGGTAGCTACTTATATCTCCTATTTTTATTATACTGTAAGGACTGTCCTTCTTTTTTATCTATTTTCCTGTTTATCTTTATTAATTTTGGTATTACCTACTGTATTATTAGGAAACTTCTTTGATGTATGAATTATTATATTTTAGCTAAAAATAAAGTTGGTTTAAAATATCTAACGGTGTTTCATTTTATAATCATTGTGTAGCGTATTTTTTAAAGCAAACATATAAGATTCAAAAAATCTTGACTTTAAGCTCCTGTATTTTTACGAGTGAAATGGCGAGATGGAACTAGGATAGCCGATGACCATCTGCAGATTAAGACAAATTCAGTGCACATTAAGTTCAAGTTCATAAGGTGTAGGGTCACAAGGAGTCAGACATACATACATACATATTTTCAACATAATATAATCTTCTTTTGGGCAACTGACTAAAAATACTAGCTATATAAAGTTTGTGCTGAGTACTTCTTCGTGTTCAAACGGTCAAATGTTCGGCGATTAAAGGAAAGCTTAGATATATCCTGAATATATACCTACATAGGCGATTATTACCGAGGATGCAGTGTTCCCGTAAGAGAGTCAGATCATTGCGAGTAACACCGCGAGCTGCAGCTGGTTCTGTACTGAATATAACAAACTGAAAAAATACCGCTCGAGAGACAGGTTAAGACAATATAACACTAACTTTGATTAGACTAACATTTGGTTGCAATTAACGTTCAAAACTAAATTTTTCTATTAGTTTCTTTCAGAGAAACATTGGTCTAACGGTGGGACATTATGGGCAAATCATATTGTTATAAAAACTACAAAAAGCAGCGATACGTGCAGAATAGTCAGAAAGTTCTTACAATTAGTTGATGACAATACAGACGCAGTAACTGCAGGTCTTTATAGAATATTATTTGGTGTGTGTGTTGGTTGATGAGTCTATGTGGTGTCGCTGGCTATTTGAGGTGAGTATTCTATATGGGGTCAATTAAATGCAGTTTAGGCTTTAAGACATGCGCTTTATTGGAGCGCCAGCGAGAGACTGGCGTGACGGTCCGTGAAACGTAATACAAACTTAATATAAACAAACTACGCCTAAGTATATGTGTGATGTTGGCGTGTGCAGCCTGCCCTACATCTTCAAACAAATCTAGAATAGCACTTGGTACCGGAGTAAAAACTACAAGAAACGAAAAGATTAAACCAATATAATAACATACCTATATTATAATAATTAAATGATAAACTTACAGCTTCCTAGTCTGAATTGTTACCAAATTTATAAGTTTAAGCGCCATCTATGTGATTACACTCGAATTATCGTCACACAAATTGTACCTATTCATTGGTAACTTCACAAAGAGCTCAGGAGCTTACAGGACACCCTGGGGATGCCGTTGTCAAGGCTTTATATTATTACCAAACTATCCGGTAGATGTCATAGATCTTCAATTGTACTAGACTGACTAGGAAGGTCCAAGTAACCTTGCAAGTAATGTTACTACTTAAATGGAGGCATCAATACAATAGAATAGAATAATTCTTTATTGACACCACAAAAATACAACACAAAAAGAATAAAAAAACAAATAACATGGCACTTTTGTGCTATGTTATCGTCTGATCTCTAAAAAGCGATCCCCTCCAGATAACCTTTATAGGAATGGAATATAACATTAAATGTTACACATTTCTAGCCCTTCGCAACTCAACTAGGCTTTTCTTATGTAGGTTTTTAGTCACAAAAAAAAGTGATAATAAGTAGGTACCTATAGTACCTATATGCCTCGTACTCGCAACAATTTTATTTTATAACACAAAAAGCGTTATTAGCGTCATTAGCATATTAGCATACCAATAGTTCAGCACGATTTTTATCATATGTGATGGGCGCCTCTCTCGGCAAATCAGCGTAACTAGTGTTCCTTACGAATAACGGGCTCTGCTAGAAGGGTTTTATTATTACTCATGTTACGTTACGATTCTCGAAGTGCCAGTATACGTCCGCTAGGGGCGCTGTTCAGTTTCCGTATAGGTAGATAATTTTTCGCAGCCAAGGACGATTAAGGTTCGAGATACCCTATTTATACAACGTGTAACAGAAAAGTGTGTCAATAATTAAGGGCGTCAGTCTACCCATCAAAGGGAACCCAATGTGGAACATTGTGCAAAATTAAAAAATAAATAGGTAGGTACTGCATACAAAAATTAGTGATTTGATCGGTCAAGTTATATGGAGTACGCTTTTTACATTACGTTCTCTTTGATAGGTACACTAACACTGTATCGTCTCACTTTTCTGTTTTTAGTGTTGCGTTGTGTTTTGTGTTGTTTTTTTTAAGCAATACCGTGCCGTGCAAGCATAATTGCGTTTGGGTCTCATATCGATTGGATTCAAAATCCGACTGATTTAGGACGACTTGCAAGGGCGTCGCCGTCGCCGTCGCCAGGGGTGCTAGGTATGGGCAGAGCTGCACCCCTTCTTTTCTTCTTATAATATATAGCACCATACAATTTGCATGTTTGCCAGCCTCATTTTTATAAATTTTTATGTTATTAAGAGATAAATCGGCTTCTTCTATTCCACATCGTGGCACTACACCAGGCTAGTTAGATATATAACATGGCAGAACTACCGTACCCGCCAGACTAGTACTTATACCTACGGATTATGACCTCATCAAGCTTAAGAATACCAAGTAAGTACTAAAGTTTTAATCGAACGAAAATGCGCACATTGATCATAATTTTCTCAGCCATTATCAATGATAGAAAAAAAGTAAAAACATACATATTCACAAATTACTTACTTTGACATTTAGGTGAGAATAAAAGCGTTGGTCTAGTCCTTTGTCCGAGAAAGCCATACCAATGTTTGGGCTACATAGGTTATGACAGGTAGATGCACTGGTCAAGGACTTTTATCTTCAGGCTTTACGGTATATATCTGGATGGATGACGGGAACACCTGGCAAAGTTCCTGCTGCTACGGAAGTTTAATATCGCTCAGCGAGCCTTGTAAAGGGCTATGCTCGGTATATCGGCGCGATTGGCAGAGGCAGTGGGCCATGTATGCCGTAGAACCGACAACCGATGGTGCAGACAAAGTAGTTGTTGAGTGGCGACCGCGAACCGGTAAACTTAGTGTAGGATGCAGTGCGACCAGGTGGAGCAGATATACTTATAGAGTATAGGCAGAGAAAATCTGTTTGAAAATCTGTCGCCAAGCACCTAACGGTGAGTTCCGGCAGCCATCTTTGAGAGCCAGTGTATTTCAAACTAGGCACGCTCCATCTAGGGCTACAGTATCGCTGACTTCCATGGTCGTGCGAACTTGTGGTCAAATGCCTGGCTGTGTTGGATAACTATCTACTTATTATAATTGCAAAAAAATGTATTTTAGAGAATTAATGCTTTGAATTTGTTACGCGTATATTTTTTACAGAAGAATTTTACTCTTATTTGGTTTGTTTATTATCAAGGAGGTGTCAAACAAGTTCCGATACCAAATTTTTTTTTAGAAGGGCACTCAAGTGATGTTTACAGCTTCACTGGACAATAATTCCTATACAATACTAAAAAAATATTTACTGAGCACAAATCTCTGCATCTTACTACTCTACACGGACTGCGCAAACGTCATAAAACGATCGCCAAACATACTGCATAATGCAGCAACGAGGCACGCCTAATGAGTGCAAACGAGACGCACATACACACACACCACACGACCGAGCGAGACGTAACCAAATGCGCATCGCTCACAAGCGAGACAGCATATCATATCCGCAACGAGTATGAAAGAGAACGAGACAGTTGACATGACATCAGAAGGGGGAGGTTTCGCTAAAGGACGCGTCTCGTTGGTGAATTATTGAATGGTACGACCGCCCTTTGGGCAGGCAAGTGCGGGGCGCGGGGGGGTCGCGGGCCGAGGAGCGGGGGGAGGACTGCGCGCCTTTCCAACGTTAAACTTATCATACAGGATCCAAATTCGAATTGGCAACGGCCATCTTTGACCCGCTTTTGTTTTATTCGCGAGTGATGCTCAGTTAGTGATAGTGACCAGTGAAGTGACGGATCAGGTGTCACTAAATAACAGGTTTGTGATTTGACATTTATTAAATACTATATTAAGCTCGCAATAGTTGGCTAAAAGATTATAGTGCAGCTAATGGCTTTAGATATACCTACCTATATGTAGGTAGTAGGTAGGTACCTAGTTGTTATTACTAGGTATGTTTAACCATAGGTCCAAATGATAGAGATTGATTATAGCGATAAGGTCGCCAGTCGCCACTAGTACCTAACATCAGCACTGTCACCAAATGTTTCACGAGCGTTGGATGACGCCATCATGTTACGCAATAAGTAGGTAGGTATCTCAGCATTAGACCTATCCCTTATTTCCCCTGTTACGTTTCTTAGACCATAATTAAAGTTTTGTTAAATTTATTTTGTTCTTTTTTTACCGTCTCTTCTTCTGTTTATAAGTATATGCTTATATATATATATATATATATATAAGCTTTTATTGAATGTGAACCTTTTTGTTAACATATACCTAACGGTGCCGCGTTATTTTATACGCGTAGAGTTTACTGGGGATTTTGTTTACTGAGATAATGACACATTTTATATCGTACCTTGGCACGGTCCATTTAAATCACCAGAATAACGTAAGTACCTACTTATTGCGGCAAAGTAACGTTTAACGCGTCACGCTTTTCCAGCAAGGCAAGGAACAGCCAGTTTATAAAATTCGGTACCGAGTTATCTCTTTCCCTATAGGCACCTGATCTCGGTGTAAATCGTTTTCCTCTAGGCAAGTGTGGTTCACCTATACAGGCCGCATTGTCGCTATACATCTGGCAAACTGCTTTCAAACGCAAGCCTATGAACTATTTAAAAAGAAATAATACTAACGCACTTATATCTATAGCTCTGCATAGAGACTGGGAATTTTCCTGTTTTAGTATTAATTAATTTGTAATTATTCATTGCAACACATATATGCAAACAATCGTATTACTATAATTAGGCCGGTTCATGACTGTAGTACCTGCGTCATTAACACTAGGCGATATATTAACTAAGTTGTGTCGTATAATCTCGTACCTACTATAAATCTAGGCCGCACTCTGCTCAAATATACCTATAACAATATTATGGTATAATAATAATATACGAACGACTCATGTCATCCCTCACAAGCTCACCGAATGTAAACGAAACAATAGTTGGACCTTTCCAACAATCAGGAACGCGTGAAAACCCGTCTTCTTAAACAATACGTAGGTATCAAACACGCGTTAGTTTTCTGAATAAAATATACAGATACATAGCTGTATTAAATTTATATATGATAATTAATGTAAATATACAGATACATTATGTGTTATATTACACGATACTTAGTCAAATAAAAAAGGCACAATAACGCTAAAACTTCGATAGGATACAGTAGATCTCTTAATCCTTCCGCAAACATATCGCTGATCGAATTTTACAAAAACTGGCCACTTTCTCTACCTGTTCCTGTGATCTTATACTTTCTTAATGTAGTATTATGTTACTATCTATTGTACGAGAGTGTTAGGAAGCGGCAGGATGTTTGTAAACAGGAAGTTTGCGGCGCACTGATTGTATGGACGACTTGAATATGAATACTTATTGAATACGTATGGGATTAGACGATCAATTAGGCGGAAAATGTTGATGACAAAGTAATGAACTTTGAGGCAGAACTCACCGGAGATATCTGTACATATACATATAACAACACTGTACAGGTCGCATTTATGTACAATAAAAAAATGCTCAAAACCGAGTGACGGGGATCTGAGACGTAATAAAGAACTAAATTAGATTATTTTTTTATTTTTGTTTCTCTGTTAGTCTTTAATTAAAATGTTGTATGGTGGTGAGTAGATTTTACCCCCCGGGTCAACTGGTAAATATAGGTTAGTTTGATTCCGGTAAATTAAAGACAGGGAATAATATGACCAGGCGTACAAAGTCGCGGGTAGGTAGTAGACAATGAACGCTACGCCACCGCCGTTTCCTGAAGATGGACTAAACCTTTCTATTAAAACATACTTACATACTCATAGTTACAACTGTTATTGCAACTATACTGTGCCCGCGGCTCCGCCTACGTTATGTATGTTTTCCTATACAGAACTGGACCTCTACATAGGTAGAGGTCCAGTTCTTTATAGGAAAACATACAGATATAGATCTGTGCAAAAAATCAAGTCGATATACTTATCACTCAGTTGCTGAGGAGATGACGAACAAACAAACAAATTCTCATTTATCACACTAATATTATAAAGGTGAAAGTTTGTATATGTGTGTTTTTTTGTTACTCCTTCACGCTCAATCTGCTGGACGGATTCGTATGAATGTTGACACCAGCTGCATCCAGATTCAAAATGAAGCCTACGACACAAGCTTAGTGCTTAGTGTAGCTCTTGTAGATCACGTATTGATTTGCGCATTTTGTCTTGTGTACAATTTAAGTAGTCTCTTTAACTACATATGTATCATTGATGTGTATCCATGAAATAAAGAATATTTTTATATTGATTATTTTTTTGAGTTTCAGCTCGGATTCGAAAACTTTGTTACAACACGAATTACGCGAAGCTTGTTACGTAGTCTAAAATATTAAATAGTGGTTATTATTTTAGTTTCGATCTAGAATCGATTTGCAAAGTAATAATTTAGGATCTTCTTAATTTAATTATTCTTAATTTATTCTTAATTAAATTAATGTTGATTGAAAAATACGACCTCTATATGCAAGAATCGAGATCCAGACAAACATTTCTACAAACTTACTAATAATTTAAAAAAAGAATAATAAAGTAGGTAAATATTTTTTTGACTTGAAGAAAAGAAGCTTCTGTCGCTAGGTACTCGTAGTTTTTCTTAAGAAAATATTTTTTTTTGCAATAAATATATTACGGTTTCTTAATTTTAAATAAGCTCACTGAACCAGCAGCTTGTAACAATCTACCTACTGTCCCCCACCACTGTCCCCCGGGACTGGCGCCAGCAACTCTCCAATTACATCGTGTTAATATTTACACGAGCTTAGCGGACAGATGTGCGCCCGCCATGTAATCGGTTTGTTACTTCTGTGTAAACATAGTTATAAATATATTGAGATTTAAGTATTTTTTCCGATAAATCGTGGAACTATCATCATACGTGGTCAACATATATACCATTATTTTACTGTGCAGGCTATTACTTTATAGAATTCACTGCCATTGTATAGATTGATTGTATTGGATTTTGCCTGTCTAATAGAAGACAGACAAAATCCCTTTCTATTTATCAGGACTTTATTCAGACATTATTTCTCCGAGTATGAATAGGTATATTTACAACATTATTAACTTAACAGGTATACATTCTCATACTCGTAGCTTATTTCTTATTAATTATTTTGTTTCATGTATAGTTACTTATGTTATTAGTATACGTTTGGTTTGGTCTGTCCATTCAAAGGTTGCCTGGAAGAAATTATTTTGGGCGATAAGGCCGCCCAATGTACTTACTACCATTGTACACATTTGTCTTGCTGTATCTTTTTGCATTTTGTTTTTTTGTGCAAATACAGCTATATTCATTCATTCTCATTTTATGTGGTCTGTTTGAAACCTGTAAGTACCAATCATATCCAGGCTGGACCTTCAAAAAGATATCTAAATTGTAGAACGGGTTTATCATCAACACAGGGAGAACAAATCATCAACACAGGGAGAACAAATCATCAACACAGGGAGAACAAACCAAAAAACTAACACATTTTGATTAATTAACACAAAAGCGAGAAAAGTGGGTCGATGAAAGGATTTCAAAAAGAGGGCAAAAAACCGCAATTTGTATGGATGGCTAGAATAATAGACAAAATGAGAAAGGAGGATATCAATCAGACAGTATCACTCATAATCTATATGTATGAATACGCGGTAGGAACAATAGCTACATATCGTATCGAAGTTCAGAACTCTTACCAGTAGTAGCACTGCAACTGTTCCGGCCAAGCGACATACCTACCTTCAGACAAACTACTTTAATTACCTAAGTACTGTTGCTGTACCAAAGATAACATACTAGAGAAGATACCTTAAATTATCTTCATATATCTTTATATATTAAGGGGAGGAAATCTTCTCAAGATACCAGGCTGGCTGCTTTAGAACACGGCCGGATTATTTGGGATTTTTACCCACTAAAACCCCCTCGGTTGCCTGCTTCAGTGTGTACGTTGAAAAGCTCTGGGATCTCCCATTGAACGCTACCAGAGCCCCTCCGATACTTAGCGATACGTCCCGTCATTTTCTTCTCGTTACAACAACGTGAGCCACTGCCACGTTGTTGTCATTTCTGGGCCTAGGTTTCAGGATTGGGTTGCCATGGTCCCAAAACTGACAACCCACAGTCCCAAACCCCTCTTATGACAGGCAGGGGAAACCGAAACCTAATTCTAATAACCCGGATTTTTGAAATGAACTGAAATGATTTATTGTTCTGCGAGACTAGGTAACTACAGTAACAGTTGTTCCTGATTTAAATACAAGTTCTTTAGCTCAACCCTCAGATATACTACCTATAGAATTGTACCTACTATTATAATTAGATATATACCTAGATATCTATACCCATATAGAATGTAGTAACGTAACGTCTTCATCAACGGCCTGTATTTTTGTCCACAGCTGGACATAGGCCTCAGTTAACACCATCGAGTTCGGTCTCCAGCTCGTTACATTCAGTTCATGCACGCACGTTTTAGCAATTTAATGGGTCATCGAAAAAAAATGTATTTGAGTAAATATAGGTAGTACTATTACTCTTTATTTGACTAAATACCAAAACACGTACACAACGACTAATTAAAAATAAACATTATAAAACAGTGTACCCGTCGTAACACCCTTGCGTACTCCACCTATTTGCATCTAATTTAATCGCGACACAGTCCAACGCTTTGGTAGAGTCGTCTCGTCATTAGGGGTGTCATAATCCGCGAACCCTTTGACAGTGGCTACGAGCCTCCGTTGAGCTATTGTCGCGGGTGTCAGCCCTGAGGTAAGCACCTGATCACACGTGACAGTGTCGAGGGTCAGAGGGAACGTTTATAAAAAGTACATATATTATGACATAGGTTCATAACTAGGGAGAAGAATTTCGTTTCGAAGGTTTCGTTTTAATTTCTGAACTTTGCCGACTATGTTTGCTGAGTTGACTATCGATCGTTAAGTATCAAAACATACCTATTATAAATGCGAAAGTGTTGTTTGTTAGTTGTGTGTTTGTTGGTTCGTTTGTTCATTATCTCCGCAGCAACTGAGTGACGATTTAACTTGATTGATTGCGTAAAGATAGTCGTACTTGGAGGTCGGGAGTGAGCCATAGGCTACATTTATATACGTACATACAAACATAACGCTGGCGGAGCCAAGGGAAGCTAGTATCTTACAAACAAACCTACCCTCCCTTTAATTTATAGTGCTTGGGTTTTCATTTAAAAATAGTTAATATTACAGTTGATTGCGCAAGCGTTAATGTCTTTTGTATAGAGAAGAGTAATGAAATATTTCATTTAATAAAATGACGTTTATTTGATAGAAATAAACAAAATGTATACGGTCATATGTTACAAAATGGCATGTACCTTGCATCCTACTAAAAAGGAAGAGGTTCTAATCGCAAACAATATTCTGTGAGAACAAGTTTCCGCCATTTTCTCAGAAATAGTAGATCCGGGGCTGGTCGAGTATAGTACAAACGTAGAACAATATTAGTTAAGTGTTATGAGAAATAATGAATCGAAATTTGAATTAAGTTCTAAATACCACAGCCGTAGGTCCACATCTAGGTACATTATGATCAATCAAGAAATACTTCCAAACGAGACCATAACACGAATAAAAGAGTTTTAATTGCCCTTAAATTGTCTAAATATACGATTACGATAGAAGATCGACGGAAACTATCACATTAAGAATATACTTAAATATTTTTTTTACCTTTGCCCTAAACTCATCGACGCCACTGGGGACAAGAGAGCTGGCTCATTCCTTGCTCAAATGATTTGTGTTTCAACGCGGGAATGCAGCCAGCGTTCTTGGGACTCTGCCACATTTTTTTCAGACTTTTGATCATTTTTGCTGTTTAGGTTAGTTTGTGTATAAGAGTCATATATTTAAGTTCTGTATAATATTAAAAAAACATAAATTTCACCTTCCAATATCTTTATAAACTGAAGAAGCTTACGTCAAAACAATGATCACTCGTTCAACGACGAGATGAACTCTAACAACAGCCGATCACTCGAGTGTTAATAACACGTTCATAAAATCATAACTAGCTACAATACTCGGAGGGTAAGCTCTACTTATAAAGAGGGCATTAAATTAGCTTAGCCCTCCGCCCTCCGTGTTTCGGCTCAGAGGAGGATTGTCATAATGTAACGTGGGAGGGTAGCAAGGTGAAACGTTGCTACACGTGATTAGGTATCTGTTGAGTTAATGTTGGAGGTGTCGTGCGACAGTTTATATCTGTTTTATAGTCACACCCGCGTGGTATAATTAACCATACAATATTTAGCTATTAAAGGGACATTGCGCGCGACCTAAAATAGAATAGAGGTAAATTTTATCTTTTTTGTAGATTCTTTCTTGATACACCAATGAATACACTCTCTAAATTTCATGTCTCTAGGTTGTGAGGCTTTGCGTTGATTCCTAGCAAGAATCAATCCGTCAGGAATAACTCATTATATACATCATCTCATCAAAAGCCACATTTAAGAGAATGCTAATTGATTACCAGTGAATCTATATATACCTAATGTATTATCTTATTATAAGTAAAGGTTTGTGTTCCAGGGATAACAGTATTTAGTACTCCGAAACTCAAACTATACTCGTAGATACTTCTATGCCAAACATCGACAATAAGTCTCCGCATCCGTCTCTTTGCGACGGTTGAGTTATAAGTTCTGTACCTATGTATAGGTATTTTACTTCTAACATATTTTTTTCGACAATATAACTGGGCTATTAAAGATACATCCAGTGCAGCCAGCGACGCTTCCACCGCCATAATATTATGCTCCTACTCAATTTCCCGATGAAATCCACGTGTTTTATTTGTTTAGTTTAACTCGCAAAACACACATAACTTATTACAATTCGATAGGAGGGTGTTTTTCAAGTCTCTAGGTTCAGCGGCTTAAAAAACTGCCAAATAAAACTGATTTAGAGTTTCTTATATACGATGATAAGTATCTAATAATCATCATATAGTTCATCTACAACTGAACGTTACGATATCGCGAATAGATTATCTTTGATAAAACCATCGACACTTTGCTGACACAAACAACTTGTCTAGTATCTATGAAGTTACTTTCTTGATTGTTTTGCTTGCCTGTAACGAATGTTATTTGAAGGTCAATGAATATTTCTTACCATCGCAAGATAACATCGATGGTTAACCTCAATTCAATTTATACATGATTGTTTTTTCTAGATTTGTGTTCTGACCACTGTTAATTCGATGTAAAGTGTGCTTCCAGCCTTTGAAAAAAAATGTTGAATTGTTGTTTGAATTCTATTTCAATCTTAGATTGTACTCTTTTATAAGTTCTATTAAGTACTTTCTATTAATCTCAAAAATCATAAAATTTTATGAACCTATCCTACAATACTATGCATACAAACTAAAATTTCCAAATAAACTATACACAAAAGAGATTGACTCAAATATGGTATGAAACCCTTTAGATATTCACGAGATGAAATTATGCAATACAATTGTTACACCCGTCCCAGATCCGGTATTTATTTGTTGTATACATTTTTTTCACAAAATTCCCCATTTAGCAAACAGACCGACGCTTTCATATGACTATTTGTATTGAAGAAACTGTTCGTCATCCTTTCTATAGTGAATTTATGAAGCTTTTGAGGGAAAAAGTGATGTCTTAAGTTTTTTCATAGAATAGTCAGCTATTTGTCAGATAGATTTGGTTGAGGCGGTTGGTTTTGATGTCATGCCTCGATTAACTTATTTGAATTTCTTTAGAAATGATTAATTTGTGAATCGTAAGTGAAAGTATAATGATTTTCGCTCGAATTACAAAAGCTGTGGATGATCGAATTGTTTCTGCTTGATGTCTTGTAAAATTATATAGGTATTTTCCATAACTTTTTTTAGAATTTTTAGTCGAGTATATTTAGATTTTTGTGAGACTTAGAGAAGTTAGTTTAGTTTATTCTAAAAGGAGAGCAGTCTATTTGGCATTTAGCCCGGCTGTTTTTGTATCGTCGATTTACAGCAGGCGAGATGCGGTCAAGCCAAGGCAAGCCTGTACAATTTAACTATTAAATATAAAATATGAATTAATGAAAACGAGGCTGTTGAGATGCAAAATAGGATGTTATATTCCACTGGACAAATCCATTGATAGATCTGATTCTACTATTTATTCCACTCCAATCCGTCACGGTCTAATACGTCACGTCCGTAATATATACTTTACGTTTTTTTAACTTCTTTTACGGTTGTAAAAAGTTGTCTATTCCTGGTTCATAGAAATATTTAAATTTGAATTCTCTAAGTATTTGACTGGCCGGTTGGCGCAGTTGGTAGCTACCCTGCTTTCTGCGCTGCTGGTCCCGGGTTCGATCCCCGGACAGGTCAAACATTTGTGTGCATGAACATGTCTATTTGATCTGTGTCTGGGTGTTTATTATATATATATATATATATATATAAGTATGTATTTCTAAGTATGTATATCAGTCTTCAGGTTACCACAGCACAGGCTTTGCCTAGTTTGGGACTTGAACACCTTTGTGTGGATGTTGTCCCATATTATTATTATCATTATTATTTGAATTTGAATCATAAACTTTAATTCAATAAGAAGGCCACTCATCCCTGCCCTCATCTAAGTAAAACACGAATTTGCAATAACCCCAGCCCTTAATCCAATGGAGGCAAGCACTTGATGTCAGTACGGATACTTGTCAAGCGACTTGTCAATCGAGAACGATGATTGAAGTAGACCGAGCGCAAATCTGTCATAAGCATTTTGAATAGATATAAATAGGTTATGAAGTCTTTGAACCCACATTAGTTATGAAAAGATTTATCGTATATTATACAAGTGCATCCGCGGGCAGCGGCGCACTGACACTTGATAACAGTAGTAGGTAGGTATGATCAAAAAGGTTTACTAATGCGGCAAAATAATTTGTAAAAAAACCTTGTATAAATAATAAATAATCAACAATAAAAGTCGACAACCTTTGCATAAATAAGTATTTATAATTATTACACTTAAGTACTTACTTATTTGCAACAAAGTCAAATATTATGAACTAAATTTACACTAAGTTTTTAAACAGGTATGAATAGAAAAATTATATATATTAAATTTAACAAACAATTTCACCTAATACAATAAAAAACATATGTATTTTCTACGATAAGTAGCGTTTCTAATATGAGGAAAATACAAAATAACAAAAGTATAAACAATACGTGAAGTACAGATGGAACGATATCGTAGCCAGCGCGTAGTCTAATTCTACGAAAATCGTAGCACGCCGTAGACTTTACACAAATAACTAGAAAAGCTCGCAAGAATTGTATAATTCAGCCACGTACCTTGATTTATCGTATTTTAAGCCTATTTTCCACCCCTCCCCTAGTTCTTAATTTCCACAAATCTCACGCAAACAATTTCGGCATCCCAATAATAGATTTCCAATTACAACACCATAACATACTGCGAGCCTTTCAAACAACCGTTTACCACCCCATCGCATTACTATCAAAAACTCACCAATCATCTATGACCTTCCAGTATACTATTAATATTTTGAAAACACAGTTCATAATACACTAGCCGTCTAAGAACATTCAATTGAGAACGAGACAGATGTATGCATTTCAATTTACATGAGTGAGATAGGCATATCGATTATTTTGGGAGGATTATGGTTGACGAAGTGTCGGGAACATTACCGATTAGATTCCGAATCTATTTCCCGCCAAATAGGACGGTAATGGCGTCTTGAGTTGACAGATGTCATCGCTGCTGACGCCGATTAACTGTTCGATTATTTAAATCGAATTGCTCGAATGGAATTAAAAATCGAACACGCGAAAGGACCTAATATTTTTAGCGGTGACAATTCTCTTGACAGATTTGACAGCCACTTTAGTTTTTGCTTAACATCCGTCTACTGCTTTATAAGTGCCTTGAATAACATTTAGCTTTCATTTTCTAACAGCAGTTACTGACGTCGATTAACTGTTAAATAATTAGTAATAACTACTTAATTAAAAGTTATATGTAGATAACTGGATACACAAGATTTAAATAGACTCACCCAAGCTCTTCAATAAGATAAGTTGTAATAACCCTAATGGCCCATATCTTCCTGATTACCGAGTCCACCCATCTCCACACCCTTAGCGGAAGACAATCGTTATCTCTTTTATTACACCTTATAGGCAAAATTACACTTTATTAACAACAAAATAAAGTTGTTAATTCAGTACAGAAGATAAAATTTGACGCTTGATACTGACATTTCATATTGCGTTGTACAATCGAACGCCAAAGTTGAGTTTCGAACGCGACGTAACAATACAGTCTGTCGCTATCACAAACTTCACATGGAATTTTAAAACTTACTCAGTTAAATTAGAAGTGATTTTAGAATGAAGGACGTTTGACAAGTGTTTTGTGCCTAATCTTGTCTCATCATCTTTTAGAGATGCGATGTCGTGTGTGATTATAGTCGATAGATCGAGATAGACGACGTCATTACGATATTGACTCGTGGGTGGAGAGGTGACGATAGCAGATGCTTTGTCGATAAATGATTAGAGATCTCTAATAGAAGCAGATTTTCCTTAATGGGAAGTAGGTAATTAAAAAAGTAACAGCGTACTTCAATTAGTTGTTAAGTATAATAAAAAAGGCATAATATGTACCTCCGTTCCTATATATACCTAATATGTACCTCCGTTCCTATATATACCTAATATGTAAATCCGCTAAGGACCTTTTAGAAACCATTTGAGTGTAAAGCCGGTCCTAAAAGAACAGAATATTTCAGGAATAAAAACGCTGCGTTTTACCTATATATTAATCTGTCTGTATTTTCATGTGCGGAAATTAATGTTTCCCTTTAATTAAGTTTGTTTCAGTTACGAATATGGTCGAGATTATGATTTTTAAAATCAGTCCAGCTCCAGGTATAAGGCTTTTTAACATCTTTTTTGAACCTGATAAAATGCAAAGCTTCACTGGAATTAATGGGCGAATATGTATATCTCAATAAATAGGGTAGAACAATTGATGCAACAACGTGTACAGCTCTCATCGCTCAGAAACTTAACATGAAAAAATTTCTTAATTAATGAGATTAAAATGATATACGATAAATTATTGATTAAATATAATTATTAAAAAACGTCAGTAGATTCAAATTAGTCTTAAAAAACCTGATGATATTTTACGTTACAAACACGAATCACAGATATATGGACAAAATGTTTTTGTGAAACTGTGAAGGATGCATCAAATTATAATAATTTCTTAATATCAGAAAAAAATAAAAAAGAACACAACAAGAATTCTAATGACATCAAGTGGCTATATGGCTGAGAACAAGCCTAAGTCTATCTCTGGTATTTTCTGACTACGCTACTTTAGCTAAAATTAATATATCAGAATGCAACAAAAACTGCAGTTTCAAAAAATATACATACAAGGTAGAGTCAAGATTCTCAACTCTTCAAAGAACGGTTTACACGATCCATGCGGGCAAATCCTCACGCTGGCGCTGGCGCGTATACACCTCTTTTGCGACAAGAAAGCTTTATTTATATCGGTAGAGATACCAGAATCTATCTATATATCATACTTCTAATTAGATAAATAGATGGTATATAAAGAATATTTAGTGTTTTCCTACTTCGTCTTGATGTGCGTGAGAAATCTAAAAATATTTCTGTTTTTATAGTGTGTTTCCGCCTCACCACCGCCACACCTCACCTTATTATTTCTCTTTCACTCAGTATCCGACTTGAGGAAGTCGGAGGCGGCGGGAAAACACTAAATATCCTTTATATACCATCTTATTACCTATAAATGGATTTCCGCAAAATAACGCTTGACTCCATCAATTATAATAAATCTTATCTATCTAACTTTATTTACTTTAGTAAAAACATTTTTATATGTTCCTTTCAGTACAACTGACCTAAAAAATTACATTTGTCATTTCGCTTGATTTTGTATCATCATAAAGTATCGGCATAGAAACTAATTTGTTTCCATGCGTTAAAAATCGCACATTATTTGTCTTTATCAAATTAACTCTGAGGTAATTACAATTAAGCTCAATTCTATGATTGTTTTTAAAGTATTATTGATATATCAGTATATATATCAGTTGTTAATATAATAGAGATGTCATCTGCAAATAAAGTACATTTATAATGAGTAAAGTGAGGTAAACCATTAATATGTGATAGGAATATTAACGGCCCCAAGACACTGCCTTGAGTTACACCGTATCCATATATTTTGTATAGTGACCAATTGTGGCACATTTTGGCAGTTTTCGTTAAATTCGAAACTTACACACATTGCTGTCGATCCTGTAGGTAGATTTTTATCCAATGTAAAGTAGGCCTTTGTATACCATAACTATCCAGTTTCTGTAGAAGCAAAGCGTGTGAAACAAAGTCGAACGCCTTAGCCATACTGAAAAAGACGTCTACAGTTTGCTTCTTTTTGTCTACAAGTTGATTCAAAAATGTATGCAGCGACGGCCAGGACAGTGTACATGTTACCATGAAAGCATGAGGTGCCTATGATTAATCTTTAATCTGTTAACCAAATTCAAAATAACGCAACGAATGACAGTGCTCAAAATTAATTTTAAATTAAAATAATTTCACGTTATTTACGCACAAAGCTGATTTAGTCAATTTTGTTATTTGTGACATGCGGTGCAATTCATATACCAATGTGACCATTTGAGTTAACCTATATACGATACAAAAAACTTACAAGGATTCCATATTGCCACTATGATTTACAGAATTTAGATAATTTGTACACAATGAAGTAGACAAATGATACAGGTTTCATTGGTAGGTACACAATATTAACCACATCTTTAGTAATTTTTTGGTAGACGTACATTGCCTGGCCTACAATAAAACAAGTTCTTTATAAGTACGTTATTTATGTAAGTATCAAATGAATGCAGCAGTCAGTTTTTACTTTCCAAAGTACCAAGCATGGAACATAATGTTCACAAACGATAATATATAAACACAATTTAATTCGAGTACTCTCAAAACAAAAGCACGCTATTCAAACCGGAAGTGAAGTCAAATCCATACAAATAAAGTAGTAGTGTAAATCGTAACGGTCTCCACTTGAATTGCGCATTCGAGACGCACAAGCTCTCTCGCGACTCGAACCAAAACAATAGTTTCACATTATTGTATTGTTTATATAGCACGGGAGCGAGTCTTGTTGGATAAACAAACGAAACTTGCACCTGGAACATGGCGTTATAGAAAAAATTAATAAATAAGCATACGGCCAGTACGCGCGTAATATGAACATAAAATGATTTAGGCATCGCTAATGTGGTTTTTAACACTAACCAGTACTATTTAACGACAATTAAGCAGAAAAAATGCCTAGAATTTGTCATGAGACATTACAAAGCTATGCAATAGCCGACGGGCAAATTGTTAGCTCATTCACACCGCCATTTGATATCTTAGGTATATAGCCAACTTATAATTTTGGCAGCATTTTTTTTTACCTACCCATATTAACTGCCAGTCACATATTAAAAACTATTTGTATTATGTATGCACTTTAAGTTAAAAAGGCAACATGAAAATATGTAAATTTATTCATAAGATTATGCAGCACGCGAACATAGAGTAAAGGTGTAGCATATGTTAAAAATAGACACAGAAACAGTTATCAATTTTCCAACTAATCTTTGTAGTATTAATAAGACATCAAACCAAACAAATCCTCGTAAACCTAACGCGAGCATATTTTCGCAATTATATAAATCCAACAAACAAGCGCCAATACAAACAAACGCATTCAAAAAAATGCCCCAAGCAATCATATTACTGACAAAGAAGTCACGGCGAGGGTCTCACAGACCCCACAGGCGTGGGGGTCTGCCAGGCCCCAATTAACTGCGATGCACTCGCGACCGCACGAGCATATTTCGCGGGTTAACCCGGCATTGTTTAATTGCTGTACCCCATGGAGTGGGGACATTGTTTTATGGTACTTAGTCCCCTATTGTGCTTGATGCCATATTTTGCAGAGCTGCATGACGTTGTTTTTGAAAAATCTTAAGTACTTTAATCTCAAGTGTGCTATTGCTTAAGTTTCGTTGAATAGTAAAGAAAATTTGTTAAGAGAAGAGTTGTTTATAGCGTTCCCAACACTGCCGATAGACTAGACTAACCTATGTTGAGTTCCGAAGTTCTTGAACCGTCTTCGTCTCAACAATAAAAAATAGTAATATTTCACTCTAACTTAGGTAGGTCATTAAAAACCTAAGCTTATCAACAATTTTGTTCTATTCTAATGAATCCTGCACGGATATATCGTTCGGTCATATCTAATGACAGGACCGAAGTCACACGCACAAAATATAATAAAATACGACTACTCTAATTAAAAATCAGCTTTTTACAACAGAAAATACAAAAATAAAAGAAAAATTGCGTGTTTTACTGTTATACTTATGTTTACAAGTAGACTAACGGGTAAATATCAAGATGACAAGTGAAAAACTGTTTGTTATCTCTGCATATTTAGCTAAAATTCTCGGAGCAATGAAAACCGATCGCACACGAGGCGTCGAGTATTTCACTCCTTCCATTCACACAAATACAAAAAGGGAATGTTTGCAAACGATTTCACTACAATGAGGAGTTTCTACGACTCCAAAGTAAAAAGGGTAGCGTCAAACGCAGCGGTGGGAGTCTCGGGGACGCCCGACGCTTTCCAATTTGCTTAAAACAAGGACAATGGGGTCTAGCAGACTCGCGTACAAAGGTAGCACTTATACGCGATTCCGCGCCGACTATTATTTTGATTTTCTGTCTATTATTTGGTCGGGTTTTTGTGTGGTTTGTTTAGTGAGGTGGTATGGTGTGGGCGTAATGGTGTTTAATGGCAAGCTACTGGCATCCTGCAGTTTCATTCACGATGATCACAAGATCTATTTTTCTGATTTAAAAAGCCACCGCTCACAATTGTTTGATGTAAATTACTACCATAATTCTGAATTAAAAAGCCATAATTCCTTTTTAATTACTGTTTACACAAATATATCTATACTGACTGATAGAAAAACAATATAAAATTTAATTATGTGTATGGTAAACATTGTCGTCAAATCTTTTATTACAACTAACGTTATAATGATATTTGTCTCCAGGTCCACCATGCAGCCGTTCCAGTCTACCGCCCGGCCGGAGGGTCCCCGTGAGTCGTCTCCCGAGCGCGCCAAATCTCCTGACACTCCAGCACCACCCGTTCTCAACTTTTCCATTGCACGTCTCATGGAACCTGACCGAAAGAAATCCTCGTCCCCTGAACTGCCTCCACCACCCGGCTTTCTGTCTTACGGAGCGCAACTGCTCGACTCAGCCTTTAAACAGTACATACCGGCAGCGAGAAGACAACTAGTCTCTCATTATCCTTTACTATACTACGGTCCAGATCTAGTATCATTGACTTATGCACACCAGCTCCACATGCCCAGGTCTCCGCCAGCTCCGTCACCAGTTCAACGTCCTCCCAGCCCTAGGCCTCCCGCTGATCAAGCAGTCTCATCCACGACGGGCCCCAGTGCTTCACCAGCGAAGAATAAAAGCTTTGCTTGCGGAGACTGCGGTAAAGTTTTCAACGCTCATTACAATTTGACCAGGCATATGCCAGTTCACACGGGAGCCAGGCCGTTTGTTTGCAAAATATGTGGAAAAGGATTCAGACAAGCATCGACGTTATGTCGACATAAGATAATACATACGTCCGAGAAACCTCACAAATGCCTGACGTGTGGAAAAGCCTTCAACCGATCTTCAACCCTCAACACGCACGCTAGAATCCATGCGGGATACAAGCCATTCGTCTGCGAATTTTGCGGCAAAGGATTTCACCAAAAAGGCAACTATAAGAATCACAGATTAACTCACAGCGGTGAAAAAGCTTATAAATGCAGCATTTGCAACAAAGCATTCCACCAGATTTACAACCTGACCTTCCACATGCACACGCACAACGAAAGAAAACCGTTCACTTGCAGTATATGTGCCAAAGGGTTCTGTAGGAATTTCGACTTAAAGAAACACACGAGGAAGTTGCATCTGGGAGTTGGTGGGAGTCCAAACAACGGAGATTCTTCGTTAGACACGCAGGACGAGTCTACCCAGGAAGCTTCCAGTAGTCCTACAGACGAATCTAGCAGAGCTGCGTTCAGACCTTTCCTCGGGTCCCCATACTCCAGAATTCTTGACCCATCCAGGATGACCACACCGAGTAACTTCTTTTCGAAGCTCTTGTGACCCCCAGGGTTCTTTAATTATGGCGATAATGAATGAATTGATGACGGATTTGAGATTATTAAAGGAATTATTGTAGAGTTTGTAAATAGTGAGTAGTAAGCGTAGTAGATTATTAACATGTTTGTGATGTTACCTTTTAGATGTTATTTATAATTGATACTTCCACGATGATCTGTGAATACGTATGTAAATATTTTGGTGGCGATGGTTAAGTTGTATCAAGTACCTATAGAGAATTTGATAAAACTGACAGCGTGTAGACATAATTCAAGAAAATTCTAAAAAAATCTGCTCTAATCAGCACTTTACACATAATGTAATGAACTGATGTTCATCTAGAAGGTTTCAATAGATAAGTGTTAGGTTTCTGATTGTACAGATATCGTATAGGGACAGCTAAATATTGTGATTTTCGTAGCTGGTAACATTCTGTGTAAATATCAAATTAGTGTTTGTTTAAGTATAGCAGCTATATTATAATATGTAGATAAAATGCAATACAGATCTTGAATAGTCATGGATATTATTAAATCATAAGGAAAAATTATATTCTGTTATTTTTTTCTTCAATGTCCTTTAGAGTATATTGTAAAACGTGCCTGTAGACAAATTCACACCCAAAATAACCGATATATTAAAAAAGCCGACGACATGTTTCAATTATTTAAGGACAATTCTGAATTTCTGCAACACATTGCTAAAATGCAAAGCTGTTTGCACGGAACAATTAGCGAACCGTTAATGCTAGGTTTTATTTAGTGACGTAGCTCCCTGGCCCTGCGCCTGCGCATTGTGCGACCGAACTGCACAAATTACAGCCATAAGGACTCCGACCAATGCCAGGGGTACAACACTGTTGGATATTACACAGAAAATACAAAAAATATCTTAGAAAACTCACACTAATCTACTACAATTAAATATATATATATATATATTATGAGAAATAATGTCAAACAACTATTACCATTCTTTTTTTAATAAATAATTTTTTTTGTTAAATTTCCGACTTCGCGTCGCTGAAAAATCAGTACCTATGCATAAAAAAAGATAACTTCAAATTGAATACCTTCTTTTTTAAGGCATCATAGCTCCCAAACGGATGGACCGATTTTGATATTGTGTTTTTTTATGAAAGATGTATTATCAGGAGTGTTATTAGCTATATTTGATGAAAACCGGTTCAAGATGGCCGCCGCCACAAAATGGCGAAATACAACTTAATCTGTGCCACGTTTAGTAGGTGCGTAGCCAAGGTGCGTTCCGGAAATTCTAGTACACTACGAGTAGTTATACTTGTATCAGCGTTTATGCTACTTTATAATGCAGCGAGTAAACTACGACACGAGATATTTCCTAGATTTCAAAATAAAATGTTGGCAACTCCTGCTCAATCACGATAAGTCAACGTCTCGTAACCCGAAACCAACAATAATCGCCGTCATTTAGTTTACAAAATCACTAATATTAAATAATACAGTGCAGTGTTGCCAGAAATAATAGGTCTCGTGGAGTCGCTGCGCTTTTGTAGCGCGCTGCTATTGTGCAGCCGGAAGTAGCAACGGTTTTCTGTCAAAAGACGCCATATTGTTTTGGAACAATGATTTTAAATTCGGATTTTATTTTAGCGTGGGTTTTGCTTTTTAATTAGAGAGTGCGAGTGGTGGTGTGGTGGTGGGTTGGTGGCGCCGGCTGATGGAGGAAGCTACAAGAAAAAAACTGACTAAATGTTTTAATCTTAGTAAGTATAACAATTAATAACTTAATAATACATTTCAATGATGTGAATTTCCCACCCTACATTAGAAGAGGGTGTAGGCCACAGTGCAGCAACACTGTGGCCTACACCCTCTTCTAAGTATAAGATATATTTATTGGCTACTAACTTTTGACTTTACATAAAACTTATGGTTTTTATTTTTTTGAATAATTTTTGAGGTGAGGAAAGAACTATAAGAGAATTAAAACTATATTGTTTGCTTCGTGAAAAGAACAAGCGAGTTCCAAATTAGTAGCGAACTGACAGCCTAATATCCAGGTCGACCTAATAGTATTAGGTCGACCTGGGATGATAGGTATCGCGTAACGTTAGCGGCGAAACAAGTGGTATTCTCAGTTTCTTAAGCCAACAGGAGTTGGCACGAGACAAAAACCATTAATGACATTGCAACTGTTACTTCTTTACTATTATTTTTAGAAAAAAATATAGATTGTAAATATGACTAGTAACATACAAGTACATATTTTTAAAGTTAAATTTACCATATTAAATAATTTTAACCTACGTTGAAGAACTTATGTATACGGTTAAGCTGAAAACAAACCACTCCGTCCGCCTGTCACTGTTAGACACTCCACCGCCGCGTCAGGATAGTTTAAACACTTGTATGGACATCAAGGTCCGGCGCACCAAATCTTCTTCGGACGTCCGGTGAGCCATGATCGACTAAGGACACCACCTCCAATGTGCCTGCGTAAAGTACCAGAGTGGATAACGTCCGTAAGTCAAGTCTGACGGACGCGTTCGATTGTTTTCAGCTGTTTTATTTAACTGATACCTAAACTTTTCGTTAATTTAGTTTGAACAGCTTAACGTGACCGTTAAGCGATCTACATCCATTTTTACATATCTCAGGCTATTCGTTCGAAATCTTAAAAAAGTCATCCGGACATGTTAGCCCAAATTCGAGTAATGCTGATTTTTGACAATTTTCGGGATACCATTATAAATTGATTGTGAAAAGACCCTGTTGATCCGAATTTGGGATTTAATAAAACACGAAAATTCGTTATTATCTATTTTTTTAAATTTTAAGAAATAAGCTCAATAACATAGGTACTCTCTACACTCAAACTAATCAGTTAAGAGGGTGCACCGAGTAGTGACACCTCGTCCCGACATCACCTCCGCGAGTGACACACAAAGCGCCCAATTTGCAGGATGACTCGGAGGCGTGACACTGACGTCACGTCCCGCCCTCGACGTCACGCCGCGTGACGTCTGACGAGATGGGGAATTATCTCCAGATGAAGTTTGGTCTGTACCTACTAAGAAGTCAAATGTGTTTAAGTAATTGGCTAAATCTTCTATAGCTAATATATTTATTTCATGTAAAGGTATTCATATCATGTAAAAGCGTGGTAATGCTGCTAGCAAATTGGGCACGCTGCCCTCTGGTGGTGGGTTGGAGCATTTAGATTATCTGTAGATCTTAAATGGTATATAGGTAATATTTCTGGTATATTTTTTTGTTGTTTTAGTAGTTAGTCATTTTGTTTTTTTTTTTGTAATAAAAGCGTTAATAACAACCTTTTATAAACATACTAGTAGCCGTCTACTACGCGCGGCGTTACAGGCGACTAAAAATGGAATAATAAGAAATCCCACACACCCTTAAGTCTTAAATATTTTCAAAAAATCTCTTTTACATACTACAATAAAAACACCCTTTAAATTTCAAGTCTTTAGGTTCAAAGCTTTAGACTGTACGTTGACTGTGACCTATCAGTCAGTCACGACTTACTCTTTTACATAGATTTAAACGTAACCAAGTTTAACAACTACCCACATTAATAACAACTCCACTTAAATAAAAAATAAATCGCCCAATCCAATATATCTAATATCCATAGTTCCCCTCTCAGAGAATAGTTAAACAAGTGCAGAAATAACAGAAACAATACGCGAGCAATCAAGTGTGGCTAACGCGAGCCGACGCACCACAGATTGCACGGCCACCGTCATAGTACTAGTAGAATGCCGCGTCCGCACTGCATTCGGATTAGCAAAAGTTCGGATGCGTCACAATACGGACTCACATTTTACCTAGAAACATAAAAATAAAATTTAAAAAATAATATAGATTAATAATATATACACAGTTATCGGTCAGGAGTGTACTCGTACTAAGCCCCGAATGAACTCACTAAACTTATACAAACTACTTCCAATATGCAACCCTGTATTTGAGAAAAAACAGCTGTTCCAAGGAGAAAGTTAATCGAACGTTGATAAAATGTATCAAAAAGCTGTTTTATTTTTCGAATTCAGAGTTAGCCCCACACAGAAAGTTGTTCATTAGGACGAGTATAGTAACCCTCTTTCGTTGTAGTGCGCCCCGACCCGACAAACCAATATCCTGACAAATATTTTTCTAAGAACTTCAAAACTCGCAAGAAAATAAAATTGTTTTTCCATACAAAAGATCATCTTCTAGTAAATCTCATACAGTGATTTGTATTGCCCTGGACTCCAATCTGACGCAGTGCGTAAACCGCACTCCTTTACTAACTATCACCGTATCTGTGACTCGCCATGATTATGACGAACATATTGCCCGAGTTTTTTATTGTGTCGCCTCAGGGAGGGGGTGGCAGGGGGGAGGGGAACAATGAAATGTGCGAGCTCTTGACGTTGCCAGGGGAGGGATATGAGGATGTGGATTTTTACTGAATGTATGTTATGTATGTTAAGTTAGAAGCCTATGCCTAGACTAAGTACGTATTCACGTAATGAAGTAGGTATTGCACACCAAACAAAAATAAAAGATACATAGAAAAATCTATACAATGGTAGTACATTGGGCGGTCTTATCGCCTAAAGCAATTGTTGTGTTGTATCTGAACAACGTTTATCGAAAAAAAACCTCGATCTGCATTAAAATTAATATTAATGCAGGAGATACTTTAACAATTTACAATTTTTATAAATTGTAAATTGTTAAAGTATCTCCAATACAATTTTAAAAGCTAAAATAAACAAATGAATATATATTCAGTTATGTACTTACCTATATATAACAGAATATGTCCGAGTTAATTATCCAACCATTTCTTTAATTTGGAAGTCATTGTTTTAAAGTGATTATGTGACAGTGACTGAGTGAAACTAAAAAGGTTCCTAACTACCGAAATACTGAACTCTGAAAACATTCATTTACGTGCATGGTTGCCTGGAAAATATCGCTTTAAGTGATAATGCCACCATCAAAATAATATATATTTTTGAGCTTTTATTTGTTAGAATTATTTTTTGTTTAACTGGTTTTTAATAAAGAGTTGTCTAATATCTTAAAACTTCACCAAATGAAAGTTTCCCTAAATTGAAAATACCGTGTGACATCACCACATGGCGTCGCTGAATAGTTGAAAGACACCTATATTCATAAACATTGAGAACTTCTCACATCTGTCTCGAAAGCAAGTAAATTGTGAATTTGTGCAAATCTCGTACAATTTGTAGAATTGTACAATAGCATTACGTGTCAGTAAGTAGGACACAATGAGGCTCCCGGGGTAAGCCTGTTAGCTGGATAGAAACTGTGAGCTGTGAGCTGTACGCGGGGGCGGGGGCGGGAATACTTACCTCGGTATTTATTTTATTTTTATATACCTAAATAAGTAAATAAAATAAAGATTCACTTATTTATCAGTATTGCAAATTATTTTTTAATGAATAGGCAAGCAGCTTTTAGCTAAAGTACACATATTGTGTTTATAGGTCTGCGAGAGATAGTTGATTGTCGTTTAGCCATTTGTTCAGTATATTATAAAAGGATGTTGACGATGCAGTGATCACATTCTCCGGTAATCTGTTCCAGTTGTGAACGACTCTGTTGCTGAGGATATGGTAAACTGTATTCGTGTTGGCATGAGTGAGGTCAATTTTCATGTCATGTCCTCTGAACTCTCTAGTTAGGGGTCTTTTCACAAAACAACTATAAATGTCTGGGAGATTGTAAAAGCTTTCTTTCTTCAAGAGTAGCGAGTAAAGTGATTATCTCATTATTTTTTTTAACCTATACTGTCCCACTCCCCAAACACACTGACACACTGTCTCCCCCAAAGCCTTCCACATTGTTCTATTTTCTGCCACTTCCCGCCAATCTTTTTAAATAGGTCAGGATCGCGACGCAGCGTGTCCTAGGCCTACGTCCCGGCAGCGTAGCATTGCCTTCATATACAGATTATGATTACGAGTACCTTCTACAAAACTTAGGAAAAAACAGTATTTAAAAAATATTTACTTATTCAAGCGTCGCTTACAGACAGCTCGGCACCTAAATCTGCTGGCGACAGAACGTCTGCCAAAGCCTCGTTCATCTTTCAAACTTTTTCATTGTACTACCGAGTCCCCTTTGACAATATTGCATCAAAAGCGAAAGAGTACGCTTGCCGCCTCCGTACAAAGACCAGGAAAGCAGGAAATACTTCCTTAACACCATAAAAACCGGTCGGAACCGCATCGCACCGGATTATACCAGAGATTACAAGATACACAATGAGTTAGCGCGTAACACCGGTCACTTTGAATTTCTAATATTCTGATAAAATTCTTTTGATTGGTCGGTGTCTATGGCTCCGTTGTATTTTTTCTGGCACTACGCGGTCTCTCTAATAAGCCGTGGTTTTGTCGAATTTCCTCCAGATTAGATGAAATTGTTATTGACAAGTGTGGATTAAATGATGTAATCTGTATTAGAGATACTTATAAAGTGTTTGTGGTGTGGAATATTAGCTACCTTAAATTGTATGAAATTTTTACAAACTAAGGGTGGTATAAAATCATTGGTTGAATGCTTCGTAAATTATTGTACAATTTCTAGGAAAAAACGCTCTAGTTTCCTGTATATTATTACTTCGGTTGTATACCTAACAGTTGTACCTAATAATGGTGTATTTAGAGTTAGTCAATATCAAATATTAGAATTGATGAATGTGTTTGAGATGTGAGGTATAGTATAGGTATACTATCTAATGTGGATCTATTTTGTGTTTTGGAGAAAGTAATAGATAAACTTATACAAATCAACTGCTGTACGTTTGTCTCAGTAAAACTCGAGAACGACTGTTCCGATTTAGCTGATATTGGTTTTGAAATGTTTGTGAAAGTGTAGGGAAACTTTAAACGGCTAGAAACGTGAATAGCTGTTTAGAAAAAACAACTTGGATAAACATAATCTATTAACCAGTTGTATCCATCAACCAATTAACTACAAATATTGAAGAGCAGAAGTCGTGACACTCTGCCTTGTGGCACTCCGCACTGGAACCGTTCAAATCATCGCAAATTAACTGAAGGGGTGCAATATGGGGGCTCGCTACATCATAAACTAAGCAATTAATGTATCAATCTGCCGTTTACATTTAATGGGGCACAAAATTCTACCCCTAGTGGTTTGGAGGCGGGGTGGTACCTACTGGCGAGTGGGAAAATGAATAACGTTAAGTCCATTTTTCCTCTATAGCATTTATAGGCTGGTGAGTTGATGAGTATCTAAATGTATAGATATCGGTGATGTTGTCAGTGTTTTCTATAAACCTATTGTTTGATCCCTTCTCTCCTTGTACCGGTGAACGTTAGTAGCATTTACATACATACGCTATCATGCATCAAAATGTAACAATGTTCTAATTGTTTGTTTTCATTTGTCAGAGAAGAAAATTCGTCACCAAATATGGAGTTTCTATTCGATGATGTCAAAAATATAGGTAGCTTTAACAATATAGGTAGCTTTAACAATATAGGTAGCTTTAACAATATAGGTAGCTTTAACAATATAGGTAGCTTTAACAATATAGGTAGCTTTAACAATATAGGTAGCTTTAACAATATAGGTAGCTTTAACAATATAGGTAGCTTTAACAATATAGGTAGCTTTAACAATATAGGTAGCTTTAACAATATAGGTAGCTTTAACAATATAGGTAGCTTTAACAATATAGGTAGCTTTAACAATATAGGTAGCTTTAACAATTTTATTCCTTACTTCTATGTAAAATAATAGATGTATTTCGTGATGACATCACAACAACCTCTTGACCGTCTTTATTTAAAACCTAAATTTTGAGTCGGCCTTAATTACCTTCTCGTATTATTATTTTTATTGATAATCCTTTTCTCTTCGCCAGTACGTGAAGTACAAAATGTCAAGTAGATATAGAGTAAGTAGCGAATATTGTAAATATTTGTAGTAATCTCGCGAGCACACACATGCGAGTACATGTCGTGTCCCGCGGGACGACTACTGTGTTCTACTCACTCTAATAAATATACCTTATGTTCAAATGATGGAATATTTATCTTAAAAAAAAACAATTGTAATTCTATTCAATTTGGGAACAGACTAGTAATAAACATTAAAACTCGACAATTGATTTATTCCTGATTGTCACCTCAACCAGTCACAAACGGGAATATACTTTCTGGTCTGTTCCCATTGCAGTCGTGAGGTTTTTTATCCCATACATCTCCTAACGATATGGTAAAGGAGGACAAAAATAATTAATTTTCCAACCCGGCACGCATATTTACAGTTATTATAGAGAAAATGTTAAAAAATTGTTGTTAATTTTTGAATCAGAAACTATAATTTATGAGTAACAAACAGGTCAAATTATAAAAGTTAGTAGAAGTTATTCAAAGAGGAACATTGAGGAATCCTCCAGTTATCTGTTTACACAAACATGTTTCATATAATACAATATATATATATATATATCCTCTTTGTCATTCCACATTGTCATGTGTGTGTATATATATATATATATATATACACATGACAATGTAATAAGTATTCGTAACAGTATAGTTAGGTACCTGTTAATCGAGTCTCTCACGTTACTGTGCGGAACGAAGCCAATTCCTGGCACGTGTCTCCCCTAATAATACTGATTGGCAATCAAACTGAAGTCTCTACACTAACTGACGCGTAACCAGAAGCACATAACAATTGTTGCAAGGAATAACAATATGGTAATTAAGCGATTGCGAAACTTTGATAAGTATCATAGCGGCTAGCATGCTAGGCACGTTGCTAGAGGGCTGGATTTGTATTATCTGTAGATCTTAAATGGTCTCTATCACATTTTTGTTATTGTAGTTAGTCATTTTGTTTTTTGAAAAAAAAAAAATTACTCTAATGTCACTACAAAAAAGATGAACAGATAATAAATACCTGCAATAGTTAACCTGTACGAAATGCGGTCTTATTGCTAAAAAGCGATCTCTTCCAGGCAACTTATGCAGGTTTACCACAAGTTTACACAGTTCGAATGTATTTTTTACGTGTGTTACTCGATTTCTCAGAGATGTCAAAAAAAACATTAAAAAAAAAGAAAGTTTAAGAGTTTTTGAAAAACTCTTTATGTTTGTATATATTCATGACATGCCATATTATTTATTATTGTTTTTTTTCTTTGCCAATAGATATAGCACGCCCGTAAATAAAAAAAAAGTCGATATCGGAAAATGCAGTATTTGAGTTGGATGAACAAATCGTAAAAAATACAGTTGAATAGAACATTTGCTGACGATGAGAGTTGATTGAATAGGTAGATGGGCTGGAATCCTATATCCAATGAACTTTACTTCAAATATATCTACGAACAGCAACACATCACAGTTGAAATGTAGTAAGCCAGCATTACCACAGCACAGGCACATCGATGTCAGTGTTTCGTTTCAGATTCCAACCACTACTTGGAACCTCTGTACAATATACAGACGTGGTCGTAAGCATCAGGATATATCCTCACAATCAAGGACAAACACGTTCTTTGTTTGTCTAATATATATCCATACTCTTTAAAGTAAAGTGAAGCAAAGCAAATTAAAGTAAATTTATTGATCGAGAAATATTTATAGATTTGAATTGCATTATTAGGTTTACTTTTACATTACACTAGCTGTACTCCGCGGTGATACTCGCGGATCCTAATTGTTTACAGCCTATTTTATGAAGTGTTAATGTAGCTTTCTAAAGGCTAATGATTTTTTGAAATCGGCTCAGCAGTTTATTCTTTACATACAGGAATACAAATCTGTCGTATTTATAATATTGACATAAAATAATATTAGAACTTAGGTAGCTACTAGACAGATAGAAGTAAATAGGTACAAGTACATAATGAGTTGAATTGAATCAGGACGCTGCATGTCCACTCGAGGGTTCGCCCGCCCGCATATCCGCACGAACAATGTTGAGAGATAGCCTGCTGTTCAACAGATTACTCCATAATTGGTCAAGCAAACTGTAAATTACTGTCTGGAAGAAATCGCTTTATACGTTAAGTCATAGTGAAGCTTAGCTTTTATTTGTTATGGCAATTATTTGTTAAGTTGGTTCTTAAAAATATACTTTTATTACTCATATTTAGTCAGCTACAGTGGCACTTCTTACTTTCACTTAGATGTAAAAGGACTTGTTGTATTTTCGGCCAGGACGGTGTACGTCTACCAAAAATTTTCTAAAGAAGTGGGTAATATTGTGTATTAATGAAAAATACATCAGTCACCTCCTTCATTGTGTACAAAAATATCAATACTCTGTGAATTGTAGAGGAATTATGGTATTGCTGGAAGATATACGCATCTTTGGTCGACTCCAATGGTCACATTGGTCTAAGAATTGTACCGCCCGTCACAACCCTTTTAGGGTAAATAACGTGGCAATATTTTGATTCGAAAATATTTTTTATACCTATCGCGAAAAGTCACGTTATTTTGAATTTGCTTGATAGATTAATGATCTCTAAAGTATTTATGATATCGTATACACTGTCCTGGCCGGAGCTCCATACGTTATTGAAACATCTTTTTTATATTTAATAACTAATACAGCGCGAAATAGATATTTTCTGAATTATCTTTTCACTCATCAAAAAAATATTTTCGTGCTATAAAGTAATAAAATCGTAATGAAGTAACACGAGTAGACATACACCCTCGAGCTGTCAAAACAGAAGCCCATCGGTCACGTGGCGGTCGCACGACACACGTCCGTCGGCCCGACACGACCCGACACGGTATTGCCAGACATTGGCAGATAAAAGCTACTCAACATTGAAAATAAAGTAGCTAAAAATAACGATTACAAAACTCTTTCTTGCTACTAACTTTGAATTCAAGAAAAGAAAATCAAGTATTTCCTACATTTTGTCGACAACCGATTAACTTTTTGTATATAACAGCTGTTTTTTTTCTCGAATTCGTTCATATTGAAAGTTGTTCGTAACTGATAAAACTCTAAAATAATACTCATGGGACGGTTTCTATAAAAAAAAAATGATAATTTAACACTAAAAAATCGATAGAGGCCTAATCAGTACTAACTAACCTAACCATCTTTTTTGTTTGCTACTGAAGTCAAAAAATCGATTTAAATGTCGTCTGTAGCGACGACGGTCGAGTGGTTAGTGGGGTCGATTGCCGTGCAAAAGGTACGAGGTTCGATACCACGAAAGATGCAAGAGCCTGAGTTACCGGAACACATCGTGAGGAAATTATAGCATGGTGGCAGGGCGTTTCCTGTCGCTCGTCTGGCTAGCTACCACACTGAATTTGAAAAATCTGTCGCCAAGCACCTAACGGTGTGTTCCGGCAGCATGCCATGAGAGCCAGTGTATTCCAGACTAGGCATGCTACATCTAAGGCTACAATATCGCTGACTTCCGTGGTCGTGCGAACTTGTGGTCAAATGCCTAGCTGTGTAGAAAAAAAAAACGTATATATGTAGACGTGTCAAGAACACATCGTACCTAACGTAACGCATTGTAAGTAACGCAGTCGTGTAAAAAGTAACGCAAACAGTTACAAAATGAGGCTAGTATCTGGCAACCCTGAGCGCTGCGACCTGCCGCCGGCGCCGTCGCACATGCATAGTACTTAGTCGGCGGGTCGTTACCTATTGCTTGTTGATTTGTTATTTAATTTTGATATCCGGTGCTTGATGAGTTTATTAGTTTGCGCCTTCCATGAGAACTAGTTGATTCACTAGAAGTACCTACTTAGCTCAATTACACTAATAATTAGTTCAGAGAATGTTTTATGTCATATTATAGAATGATCAGATTCTGTGTACATAATAGGTATATAAATACATTACTATTGTAATAGACCCGGGTAGATGCATCTAAAAATAATACACAGTGAAAAAAAATAGGAGGAGAATATTATAAAAATTAAAGGGAAAAAAATTACGGGCCATCTGAGGTCGGGTAGGGTGGGGGGGGGGGGGGGGGGGAGTGTAAAAAACGGTGTATCTCGATTTCCGGCATAACTAAAAGTCCTATGGAAAAAAAAAATATGGCAAAGTTGTAGGTAATAAAAAGATCTAAAAGTTTTGTATTTAAATAAATTTTTGGTTCTTTATTTTTATTTTTTACAAAATATTTTTATTCCACGAAATTTGGTGAAAACTTACCTTTATATGTCCCAAATACGCTTGTTTTGATATATTTATTTTTTCATCTGATTTTGAATGAATACTTAACGCATAAAAACTAATTTTCAATCGTAAATTCACCGTCAAAATATCAGCTTTTTTCAAACAGTTGGTTTGCTTCCTGTTCGTTGTGCTAATGTTAGGTATTTATGATACGCATTATGAATTAGTATAGGTACATTATTTAAATTAAGTGAACTTTCTTTTCAGGTCATAAAAACATCTTCTAAGCTTGGTACCTACCTAACTTAGCATATAGGTAGGTTGGTACTCGCGAAAGTAAAACGCACTGTTATTTGAAGATACTTGGTAAGTACATTAGGTTTTTAGTTCTATGTTTTCAGTAAAAAAGAGGGAAATGTGCCTGTGTCACTTACCGGTCGATACAATATTTGACTAAAACATCTTAATACCTACCTAACTACTCAGTTTCATGATGAATAAAACTATTGAATATTTACAAAGAGGTTGTTGAAATATTAAATGTTCGAGAACAAAAAAATTAATCACTAATACAGAGCGACATATATATGTTAGCTACAAAAATAGATATCTAATACGTTTATTCAGATTTTCTGAATTATCTTTTCACTCATCAAAAATATAATTTCGTGCTATAAAATAATAAAATCGTAATGAAGTAAAAACGAATACACCCTCGAGCTGTCAAAACAGAAGCCAGCCAGAAGAAGAAGCAGAAAGGGGCAAAATAACTGAGATTTAAGTAATTTGAGCTTACTCATTGCGCTTGTTTTCAGAACATAGTAGGAAAGTATTTACCTATTATTACTTTCTAGTTAAGAGATAATGAAATAAATATAGCTACCGATAACTTTCCATTTAAAGTCGGTTAAAAGAATCCCAATAGGAACAAATAGCGGCGCGAGTTCGAGTCCCATCGTCCCAAAGCGATTATTTCGTGCAAACATTTATTGGTGTCACCCACCTCCCCTCCTCCCCTCCTCCCCTCACCGTCACGTTGCACCCCTCTCATCATATCTATTGACGAAAGGGTTGCTTTTGGTTCTTATTGGTTATTAAACTGGTTAATGTAAGACAACTTTGTGTGTTCAAGTTAGTGTCCATCCTCTTCGAACCTCTTAGAAGAAAAAGTCAACAGAGTAAGTAATTGGCAACTGTATAATATTTGGTAAGGTCGACCGAGTAATGGGGCCGAGTTCGTTTTTTGTCGCGGAAATACATTAATAGTTAAATGAAATACGAGCACATTTGTTATGTCCATCATTTACTCAATGCGCGACAAAAAACGAGCACTGCTAAATTATTTGGTCCATAGCTTAACCAGTTTAAAATTAAATAGTAACCAGTTTATATATTGTTTTTAGATATTTCTTAGTAACTACTTACATTTAATGTACCAATGCCTAATAATTGACCGAGCGAGCGAAGAGTCTCTGTTTATGCTCTAGCATTTTTTTATTTCTGTCTATTTTCAATGACCGAGCATGTTTCTCTGAAAAAAAATGGGAAGTTTGTTACGGAGACATTTAGTACTATTAGCCGACGACGATAATATTTGGTAGGTACATATATATACCGAACACAACAATGTTTAAAGTTCTTAAATATGAAATAAACGGACGTGTTGGTTGTCGTGTTTTTTTATTATAAAATTAAAAAACTATAGTATACTACCACCGACACGCGGCGCGTCTTACTTACATAGGCGGACTTAGCCCGAAAGTCGAGACCCGGGAGCTTAGAAGATAAGCGTTCCCCACGAGACTGTTACCTACTCATTAATTTGATGTCATTTATACCGATTTCCCAAAGGAGTCGGAGACGGATATACCGATCTGAAATATTGTTTTAACTATTTGTTTGAAAGAGTTCTCGTGTAGTGCCATTAAAATGTTATTGAAATCGGTTCAAGGGTTCGATTTTTAAGTCAAAATAACTAACAAAGTTCTATTGTTGCTGTACCTACTCAATAGAAGCCGGGTTTTACAATTTTTTAAAAGAACGAAGTAGTAAAAACCAGTCTCTTTTTAACAAAAAACATGTTTAATTTTTTTTAAACGTTTTCGAGAGACAATCGTGAATAAATTCATACGAAGCCTACTATAAAGTAACATTTTAGTACTTATGCAAGAAACATAATAGCTGGGTGCAGATTAGACTTAAGTAGGTATCGGATCTTGGTTGGAGACGTCTAAGTACTTACATACTTAAGTAGGTACTAAGTAGTTATGTTCTGTCCTGGCTCTGAATCTCAGAAATCAAAGCTGTAAGTAGTGAAGTTAATTAATTATTACCTCAGTCTTACCAGAATATAATTTAGACATGTCTTCGACGAGTACTTAGCAGATGTTTCAGTCATTTCTTATTCTTACTACAAATCCGTATCTATCACTCGTGTAAGGTACCTTAAACAAGTGATACATGGATTTGATTTGTTTAACACTAGTTTAACAACCAACTTACCAATTCTATCCTATTTTAATTTTGACATTCGATGTTTAATATTTTAATCTACTTAGTAAGTATATTATTTGACCGAAGCTTCACATTAATTAGCTGAATAATAATTTTAACTACGTTTAATAGTTATTTGTTATACAAGAGTGCAAAGTTGCTTTTTAACCGCGTGCTCACTTTTGATGACCGAGCAAGCGAAGGATTCGAAAATTAAAATCCTGAGCGTTAGCGAGGGAATTAAAAGAGCACAAGGTGAAAAATCTTTGCACTCGAGTGCAACACGTAACTTTTCATCCTACCTCAGCGAGGAAATAACTACATATGATAAATAAAAAAATTGAATCACTCATTTTAGTTTTTTCACTTATTTTTAAAATAATTTTCAAGTCATATTGTTAAAATTGAATTTAAAAAAAAGTACAGCAAAAAGGTTCCGTGTCCGAATTTTTCTCAAAATAAAAAAGGTTGTATGATGAATTCGGCACCATAGAGGTAGAAGTAAACAGGTTGAATGTAATGCACACGTTATTCTAAATTCAAATTTACTTTATCCTCAGCGCATAAAAACGGCTTTTGCACTCAGATATCGAATAGCAAAAATACTCTTTCCGAGATGGTGGGATGAAAAAATATGTTTTATAGAACAACCTCCTAATGCAACCTCTGTAAAAAAACCTTCTTTCATTAGTGAAATAAGTGTTTTTACAGACGTTGCATCAGAAACTCTGAGTTCAATACAGTCAAGTGTAATAATTGTAAGTAATTTATATAAGTACCAAGCTCTAAATGAATATATCTTATTTTAAGGATTTGTCGGAACGTCTGAAGGACTGAGCGTTAGACAGAAATGCTGGCTTATATTTTGCCCAAAAAATAAGTCTAGCAATTCAGCGGGGCAATGCAGCCAGCATTTTGGGCACTTGGCTTGAAATTCAAGATATTTTGTGACATTTTTTTTATAACTTTTGTACCTGTATATTATAACATTCAATAATAAAAATGTAAATACCAACCTAGGTAGGTACTTAAGTACTTAAAATACTTTTGCGTTTTATTTATTACTAAGTAACAAATATTATAAATCCTAACAAATACTATAATATATGTAACTTATATTAATTTTAATTAAATAACTGTATATTGAATAAAACAAGTGTGTTTCAGATGTGAACCTATAAAAATACTTAGTAAAAAAATATTAATACAAAAGGAGGTAGTCATATAAGCACTTATACATATATGATCGTGTTCGCACTCTTCACGATTTGTCCAAATAAGTCTGTCAAAACCGTTCCTCAACCTGCAGGATATCATTCTGAGATCTAAGTAGGCACATACGCAAAACTACCAACAAGAAAATAATTACCTTTATAGAAGTTTTCGCAACTCATCTCAAGAGGTAGTAGCTAGGTACTGGGCCTGGAAACGGCAATGAGATCAGGGATCTGCTTAGGTATGTTTCCGAATTACAATTGCATTGCGTCACGTTTCCTTTTGATATTGTGTAACTACTACACAATAATGTGCCTACTGAATGAAGTAAAACTGCTGAATGTGACGCGCGTGACGTCACCACCCGGTTCCAACGCAAGATCAACGCTGGTTGTTTCAACCAGCATTATGTTGAGTTGTGTGTGGTTTGTGACAGAAAACAGTAATTTGTAACTTCAGTCTGACTATACATTGTGTAATCAAGTTGGTTTTCTGTTTCTAAAAAATATTTTTCTTTATTTCTTTCTTTCTAAAGCTCGTTTGGACATAGAATAGGTCAGAGTTAATACTGAACATAATGTTAATAGATCAGTTTGTCAAAAACTACCATTATAAGGTAATGTAATTGTAATTCTGACACAATTCAAATACTTAACAACTTAGCCCCCAGGAACCAGGAACCAGGAACCAGGAACCCGTGCATCAGCGAACATATAATGTACATACTGCGAAAAGCATCATTTGTATAATTAACATCGTTTACTTGTTCATGTAAGAATTGTCAGACTAGCCAAGTACCTACCTATACTAACATACATAGGCAATTATGAAACTGATCTAACTAGGAAGGAATATAGGTACAATACGCTCCATGCACATATACGTAACTCTACCTAAGTACATACAACTTAATAACTTTACAAACAAACTACCTCTACCTACGTACTGTACAGTAACATACATAAAGAGCCTTCAAAATCGATGTGGAAGGCTTTCGAGGAGCACGAAAGGGCGGTCGCTATAAATTATTAACCGAGCTACACTGAGTGTCTACGTCTCTCTCTTTCTTACTTCACATGTTTGTGTATCTCTGTCTTGTTTCCGTACTGTATGGGAGGTGATGCGCTTTCGCCCGCCACATATAATGATCCCGCTCACACTTGTTGTGCGTGTGTATGTGCGTCTTGCTCGCTCTCATTAGGTTACCCGGCGGGGCATGTTTGTTCGACGCTTGCCAGTCCATTTTTGTACTGGGGTTGTAGAGTAGGGAATGACAGAGACAATATAAACGTTGTTTTCAAATAAGTACTAGTCTAGTCTAGAAAGTCTAGAAAGCTAAGATTAGAGAGCTTACACATGGCACCTAAGTACTCCAGAGACCATTGATTTTCCTTTATATGCACCTGCAAAACCTTCTAGGCACTCATGAAGGGATCAGATAAAAACTGACAGAAAAAAAACACTCCGATTTGTAACTTTATTTAAGTTACCTACTATAGCGTAATGACCCTGCTATTATACAAGGTTATAAAGTCGATCAGGGGGTTGTTATACTAATCATTACAAACAACTTTAATTATTATATAGAAAAAAAAGTGGTGCACCAACGAACAAGTTAGTCGGTTGTTGACAAAATGAATGAAACAGTTTTTTTTTCTGAAATGGTTCAGTAAAAAATGTATGGAATCAGAGCTGGTCTTATAGTGACAGTCCACTTTTAGGTTGAGTATAGTGAATCTCTTTTGATTTTACCGATAACCACATATATAGGTACTTATGGTTTCAGAAAAGGCTACGACGTTATGTTTCAAGCTATACGTAAAAATACTATAGAAAAGATTTGTTTTTTCAGTAAGTACCTATACAACATACTCGCACAAAGTGTGTCAGTTTTGTGTTTGAAAGTTTTGATACGAGTATCCTTGTAATGTTGGGGTATTGTACCTGGGAGATGGAGATTGTGGGACCACGCCCACCAATAACTCTTATTTTAGGACTTATAAATTCGAAGCTATGAATTTACTTTTAATATGAGTCTCAATCATCATCATCATCCTTGTATTGGTGGAGTGGCCTGCCCTGGTGTCGGGGCTGATCTTGTGGAATGTGTTTATTACACACTGATTTTACAAATTCCAGCTACTTAGATCCATTTATGAAAGTTTAAATACTTAATATACGATATATGATATATAACACCTAATAGAAAATAACACTTTCGATTTCATTTATTTTTCTAAAGTTCCCAAACGCATATTAATATGCAAATCCACTGAATGGTAATGCCACGGGTAATTAGGTAGATCATGGGTAATTGTGTCTGTTGTCGCCGAAGGTTTGAAGTGGCAGACGTTGTGTTGTGTTGCGGCATATCTTTACTAAATTACATTATATTGAGTGTCTAAATGATTGAGAATAGTACTTAAAATGGTAGTTTTGGATGTAAAAGAAGTTGTTGAGGGCGCTGGTTTAGCACCGTAGCCAACCACAGACCATTTCCGGCATGTTTTAATTAAATACTTTACAAACGTAACGTCCGGTCTGGGTTGGCGGCTTAGCTGCTATACCAGAGCCCCTCACTTCTCTTTTCTCTAAATAACAAAATAATAATAATTAGTAAATACATTAAATATTCTTTAAATACATTGAGTTATATTTGATTAAAGACGTGTTTATTGTAAAGTAAGAGGGTAATAAATATACTGTGAATTTGTAATGTATAATACTTTCTATGTTTTATTTAGTAGTTGAGCTATCATGTCCAATGAGACAATCAGAGAAGTAGTGTCATGGAAAAATAAAATTTCTCATGACACTACCAGTAGAGCCAAGCAGTAGTGCCAATGGTAATAAATAGCTAGATCTCAATACGTTGGTAGACAGATATTACAAATAAAACTCGACGTCAATCAACCCACCCTCCCTCACTAAATTTTAGCATAAAAAACATCAGTTGTCTCCGAGTTAAAAGAAATCATTATGATTGCGAACTCTCGAACGGAACTCGACTCAGGCAGCCCTTTGATCAAAGCACTAAAGAATGTTTAAGTATCTAAAGAGCTTGTACATGGCGAAAATTGGCAGCTTAACATTGCACGATTCATATTGTAGGTACACGTAAGTAAGTAGGTACAGGCTGGAATTCAATCCGAAGGTATGTACTACAGATAATGGACAATGCAATTTTATAGGGGGTACTTTAAGGAAGACTCGGTAGTTATATCAAAATGATAAATTAAAATTCGAAAGTACCTTCATACGACTTTAAAAAAATTCATGTGTGATAAAAATACATACTCCATAGTTCGTTGGCGCCAGATGTACTCGTGTGGGGAACAACTGGTCTTTTTCAACAAAATTTTCACAAGTACAAGCTTACCTATGCAGTACCTTTAAAAAAAAGTTATAAGTGATTTCGATTTGGCAGGCAACATTGTCTTGACTATAATGACGACATTGTGTTTTAACCCAAGTGGGTTAAAACACAATGTCGTCATTATAGTCAAGACAATTAAATACTTAGATACTGATAATAACTCAAAAACGACGTATCCAATTTTGATCAATTATAATAATTTATATGGGACCTAATGGATAGGACGTATATGATACTATAAAAACAATAACATTTAAAATCAGCAGAGTCGTCTCTGACAAATCTGGTAAAATACAAACAATGATCCTGCCGAATTAAGAACCTCTTTTTCTTTTTGAAATCGGTTAAAAGTTCATAGAACAAAAGTTTTGTATCAGGTTAAAACTGGATTGTACCTAGTACGAAAACAGATCAACACAAAAATTTATTTACATTAAATAAAAAAAAACGCGGAGTACCTATACGAGTCTGAGATTTCATGAATACTAGAAAACTCCTTGTTGTACGATTTTTCCCGACGTAAGTACTTTCATGCAGTCTTTTGATCGCGGCTGAAGAGTCTCGCACGTCACGCATCAGTGAGTTTCGAGTGAGAAGCAAAGGTTACCGCCATCAAATTATGCCCTAGATGAGTGTTTTGCATCGAATAATATGCACGATCTATGGGCGTTGGCTAATAATTTATCATCAATATAATTTGGGATCCTTAGACACGTTCTAGGCAATAGGAAATAATAGTTGATAATAAAGTACTAAGTACCTAATCAACTCGTAGATGTGACAAGCAGGCGAGATCGTGGTATCTTCTAGAGTTAGCGATTAAAGAAGTGAATTAAATTTTGCCAATTTTGGCTTGGAAGAGTTGAAGATGCGAACTGTTAAAACTAAATTAAGGCAGCAATGAAAGAGCGTTGGAGTTCTGCATGTAAAAGAAACTCCTTTCTTTTACCCAGAAATTTGTCATGTATATATGAGACTGCTACCATAGACTTTATATCTACCTATCGCTAAGATGTTAGTATCCTGGAAAGGGTTGCCATGTCTTATCTTTGACCTATCATTTTCAATCGTTGTATCGCTCGAACACAGAAGTTTGGCAACATTCAGTCAAGTCGAATCTTGAATAGTTGACCATAGAGTGCATTGATGTAGCAAGGCAACCTTTTGAAGTCGGAGGATGCTAGATGTTAGTTAGTCATACCTAGCGGATGTTTTTTGTTAAGAATAAAAAATAACGCAGATTATGTGGGTGGAATATAGAACCCACTGCGCCTATATAGAACCCACTGCGCCTATATAGAACCCACTGCGCCTATATAGAACCCACTGCGCCTATATAGGCCTATTTATTGTTTTCACAATAAAAGAGCTTAAGTACCTATATAATAGTTGATTGGCGGGAATATTATGATTATCTATATACTATATAAGTAGAAAAGTACCTAACTCATTGTTATCTCCTTTCCTACGTGCTAAAGTACAAGTAGACGTGCAACTAGATGAGCTGCAAGAATATATTTTCTTCTTTAGCAATTGGGATAAGTAATTGGGAATCACAATTGCCAATGTGACCGGATGGAAACCGCTGAACCTTAAGACATGAAATTTGGACGATATATTTATTACAAGATGTAGGGTTGAGAGGATTTTTGTGAATTCAATCCATAAAGGGGTCAGATAGGGGTTCAAAATGTGGAATTTCTATATAACTTATATTCCGTTTTATATCGCGTGCAAATTAATAAAACAACTATAATTGCTACTACTAAGGGAGCGAAAAAGGTGAGTAGGTAATTTCTTCTCAAAAACTTCTCAGCTATATCTACCTAACCATAACTTTCCTACAGCATCGTTATTTTCCATCCTCTAAGCATAACAATAACATTTATTATACAAATCTGTTCCTCCCACTTCACATTAAAGGCATATTTTCACGAGGAACAGCCCGCGCCCGTTACGAGAAGTACCCTCGCTTTCTGATGCAAATGTGTCGGGTAAGTGCGCCTAGGAACGACTCATTATCATGCCTTTGATATGGAAGAGAGCGACGGCTTTAAGTTTAAAAACAATCTCTTAAATGTAGGTATGTAGAAGAACAGATACACTTGCTTGTAGGTATACTCGAAGCGAACGTTGTTTAAAGGTTAATAAACATCGTTATCTTCTTTATCTATTATTATGAAGATAGTAGGTACCTAAGAGGGTATATACGTTAACATATAGGTTCCCCTTGCCTGTCGTGTACCTAATTATTAAGAGGATGAAATTTACACCAAAAAAAACGAACGTTGCTCTAAACAGTCTCATCCAAAAAAAAATATGTACAAATAAATGAAAGCTGTACCAAAATCTAGGCTATTTTAGTCATGGCTGCACTACAAAAACTTTTCATACCCCAAAAAGGCCACGCGTGCACTAAATTTTAATTAGCTAAGTCTTATACAAGGTCCGCAGTAGGTTTAGGTAATTTTTTATGACGTTATGAATACTTTGTAACATATTTGGATTATTTTTTTAAATAAAATGCGAGTACATATATTTGGTGCACGCGTGGCCTTTGTGGGTAGCTCAGCGATTATTCTGTAAATAATTGTCTTTTTTAGGTTAGCAAAATTTACGTTTACTGGTTATAATTTCATATTAAAATGTGGATTAAATTCTGGTAAGTAATTACGATTTTTTGGGCGTTATATTTCATTATATCTGGTGATTGCTTAAACCTAAGCCATTATAAAGTAGAGAAAGCTATAGTGGTGGTGCTTAGGGCTAGAGGCATGTTGGATTTGAGAATCTGATTACTTGCTACAACTAGGTACGTAATGTGCTTATGGAAAGATATCTAATAAATTTGAAGACGTAGCAGTTTTTTTGCGTTGTTCTCAACAGCTTTACCGTCTATGTCCGCAACTCTTGTTGAGAGCTGGGTCGAGAACAGGTAGGTAATACGTAGAACACATTAACACGAGGTCTACGTCTACTAAGTATAAAATACACTCGTACTTAGTAATGGTTGGCTCTGAATACTTGACCTGTCGCTCGGTTCACTATCTAACTCAAAGAGTTTCATATGTACCTACAGATAGAGTAGAAAACCTCCTTATTTATTTATTTATTGCAACACATACGGTAAATATTATAACTAGAATTAATAGTTACGATATCATGTACACCCTGTGCTTAAATGTATTAGGGCATGGAAACATATTGGCAGAACATTTTGCCTGAGAGTGTATACATTTTACACTCTCGGAGATCACTTAATATTAGGTCCTTACATATGAAATTGGCGTTTTGTCGTACTGGCCACTTTGATCTCAAATATCTCTTCTTTGGTTAGGGATTTCAATTTCAAATTTATACAGCTATTTATTCATACATTTGTATTTCGAAAACCGTAATTCATTTGTTTTGTCCTCGTTTGGTTTTTTCTTTGCGTCACGCAGTTTACAAAATGGAAAACTTGAAATATCGCGTTATTTACGAGTACGAGTTCCACCGTGGTACCAGTGCTGCAGAAACGGCTCGAAGGATTAATGATGTGTATGGCGGCGGTGTCGCAAAAGAAAACACAGTGCGTTACCTACTTACGTGGTAATAAATTGTATTTTAATTATCTTTATTCCCATTAGTTCTGTCAACAGAACTACTCCACAGAACAGGTGGGAATAAACGCCGCGAACGACTCTTGTCTTATGTTCTGATTGCCTACCGAGGATAATAAAAATGGAGAATACCAATTTCAGTTTCTCATTCAGTCTTACGAAATGCTAATTAAGTAGGTACATGAGGGAACCGACAAGCTTAGGTAGGTATACCTACTAGTGTCCTGAGAGAGACTGATATACTTCACCAAATTCGCTGCGAAGTGTACAACACTAGGGTAAGACTTATGGAGCAAAATTGGATAGAACTGCCTGAGAGGGTTGAAAAATGAGCGTAATGCATCTAAATGGCAAGGCTCATCTTAGGTCCGCTGGGCACCACCTATTAGCACTAGAAACGGAATGAAATCAATACATTGATCAACTCCACCTCCACACTTTCTTATCATTTGACATAGCTTTCATTTAATTATTGAAAGAATGACTAGCTTAGTGAAGTGCGCCATTATTATAATGGTAGGGGCCATGCGAGCAAACAACCGCGTGAAGTGAGTGACTAGTGTAGATCTGTTTATCAACTCGTAGTGAGCTTTGATCACGCGACAAGTGGCGCCCCCTGCCGCGTTGTCTTCTAGTTAGTACAAGTGGATCATTTTATTATCTTTTGATGATTGAGTACTTGAGACTCGCCACTTGTGTTCATACAAATAAAGTTCAATATTTTTATTTGGGTACTTCAATAATATCGCGGAATGCCGCTACCATGTGTAATTTTTTTCGTAGTTTACTTACTTACCTACTTTGGAAAAGAATTTTATAGCACGATTGATGTACCGACTGATCCTATATTTTGTAATAAGATTAATTTGCCAAGTTTTTTTTTAATTTTCCAACTAGAGGAAGCCTCCCTCTTGGCTTCATTGATGAAAGTTTTTTTCAATATTGGCAGCACTAAAAATAACAAACCTTTCTGTTTAACCTCGATAACTAAATTCATATACTAACGTAGGTATGTGCAAGTATACCCAAGTAACTTTGAGTCGGCACCATACCTACTAGCCTAGCTTAGCCACGGCGTACCTAGGTACATGACGTGACTTTAATTTGACCACAAAGACTTATTACTAGATATTTGACTTAACAACTTGATCCTTTTATAACTTGCAAATGCACAGAACTTTAGAACATACACAGGATGGCCAATTAACAAAGATGAAAAACTAATTTTATCACGTACATATATGTTCCGGACGGATTGAAAATATGTTATTAAAGAGGTACCTACAAGCCAGTAGGTCTTACATAAAAACCAGTCAACTAGTTGGAATTAATAATCAAAATAACTGAAAAAAATTGCCTGCTTTAAAAAGTATTAGGTACTTGTTAATCGCCAATATTGAACCTGAAAGTCCTGAGTGAGAGATATCATAGGCAAACAAATCGCAGGTTTTGTCTTTTTATGATGATTGCAGTAATTTTTTTTATTTTTCTGTAATTCACTGCTGGGCGCCACTATAGAGCTTCCGTTCTGGCTTGAGTAAATTAGAGACCCAGAGCAGATTATACATACTATATAGGGATATATAGTAAGTAGCTTATCATGTTTTACATAAACAAAAAATAAAACAAGTTTTTTTTGTAATTTCTTTATTTTATTTTTTTCACCATTTATCGTAAGACTTTCCTACGGCACAGAGGGCGTCGTAGTCACGCACCAATATCCCGCCTTGTGTATGCGGTGGCGCCACTCGTCACTCGCACACACACGCCATCTACACTCCCAGGCTCAAGCACGCGCGCGCCGCGCCGCCCGCGGCGGTACACCGCGCGACACACAGGTGGCGCTAGTAACGATCGCGCCGACGCGACGCGTTCACAAAGTTAGTCAAGTTAACAAAAACCGAATACCGTCACACTCAAATAATGTTTTTTTACAAAGATTTTTTTATAATAGAAATTAATATAATGATATCCATCGTAAGTACACACAAGCACCATCTTCTAGCTGCAGTTTGACTGCCACCCTTACTCATACGATATAACCTCTCCGCGCTCGAGTTAAAGTCGAAAATTGCTTGGCAGACTTTTTGTTTTAAACTTTCGAGCGCGGATACCCAAACGTTCCAAAACATCGAAAATACATATCAAAACATCATCGACAGGCCCCGGGCCGGTCCCGGAGTATCTAGAGCATTTATACCAGACTGTCGTCGTGTTCAGGTGACTGCCATCTTTTACAAATATTTTATAAATTTTAATTAATACAAAAATTCGATCTGGAGATCTGAAATGTTCGTAACACTCTCGATACCAACTAGTGTCAAACGATACTGAAAAATAACAAGTATATAAAATACTAGTACAATAATAAACCTAAAGGAAGTTATACATCACACTACAATCTTTGGATACAAAATCTCCCCGGCGCCCTCGCCGCGGCGTTCGCAACCGAACACAGCGCCATCTAGTCTCGTTTATACAAACCGTTCTTCACATTCAACAACCTCCGCGGTGTAACGCTTGCGAACGACGCCTCCAGAGCGCCGCGGAGGCAGGCCGACGACGATTCTATTCCTTTCCTCGAAGTTAAATTCGTATGTATGTAATCGCCGGCGACCGACCTCCTCCCACACCATACAGTCTCAAGAGCGAGCCGTGTCATACACGAATTGAGAAAAATTTAGAATAAAAAAAATAAAAATACAAGTCCCAAAAACAATTTATCCTCATCACATGAGCCCATCAGTCCCACAGTTATACGCATTACGATATCAAAACTCTACCGACTACCGGCGGGGCGGCGCGGGACCCCCCTACCCTTCGCCCCGCGCCCCGCGCCGCGCCCGCGCGTCCCTCCCTCCGCATACACACGACACAACATGCCGTCGCTAACCTTAACAACCAACATTTATATTGCGATCTAGTTTTTACAATATAGCTCCTCCCGCGAACATTCCACTTCGCGCCTAATTACAATACCGCCGCTATGTTGCGCTGTCGCCGCACTGCGCCGCCAGCGCCGCATGCGGCCGCCAGTGCAAACCTATCTAGATATCATCGCCCTGTCGCTTCGGTACACTACAGAACACAGTTTCAATGTATCCATCGCCTCATCTAAAGAGAAAAATGTACAATGGTGGCGATCGGAGTCGTTCGTTATTGAAACGGACGGTAGTCGTATCGTCCGCGCCGGCGACGGAAGGCACAACCGAACCGAACGATCTGACGTCACCGAGCCACCGCGCGCTCATACTATACATAAACATATCTATAGGACATACTCGTAATATTTCGAAATCGTTAATTCTACAAATCATTTTACCATTAAGTATAAACTACTATCGATTGGCAGTATTCGTTCACCTCTCCCCGACGTAGGTCCGGTGACATTACTCGCGCCGTCTCCCGCCCCGCCGTACAATGTGTCGCTATCTCTCCCCGCGTGCCGTCGGAAGCGCCCTACGCACGTCGAACCGAAATCCTAACGAGGTTGTAATGACACGAAACCGATCCATATGGACGCTATTCGAGGTACCCTATCTTACCGCTCGTTTTCCGGAAGGCGGTGTTATACGCTCGAAGTAGCGAGCCGGCGATCAGATAAACGAAGCACACTGTCGCTCTCGGGCGCAGCGTTCATCGCAACGTGTATGGCACGTCCTTCACAACACATGTGAGCCGCCGCGAGCGCGCCGCGGCGCTCCCCTCCCCCCCACCACCGCACCGTCAATAGACGCCTGTATAAAGGATGCCCCGCGTGCGGTGCGCTCGCGGACTCACATACAGATATTATTCTATTCCTACGCCTATCACCTTGCTTGTGATCCCTTCAACCGTTACATTACACTAGCGGGAGTCGCTCCCGGCCGGCCGCGCCGCCGACCGACCGAGTGACGTCGGTCGGTCGACCTCGCAGGCCGCACTTCGCATACATCGTTCGTTACCCCCGACCCCACGTGACCCCAGCAGATACGCTCGTGCGCGAACTGAACATAAGTAAACCTGAACTCGAAGCCCCCGCGCTGCTGCTCCTGTCTGCAATGTGTGACTTGTCTTCCACCACCGTGTATTATGTCTGACCACTATTTCCGTACTATTACAATATTTTTCTTTCCTCTATATTATATTTCATTTTATATAATTTTCAGGTACTGTGGTATTGCTTATAATGTAAAAATATATGAATTTCGAGGTCATTCGTTTAAGTATTTCTGTATAAATAGTGGCGGTATATTGATTCGACGAGATCTCTCTAGAAACAATAACGCATGGTAGAGACGATGTAACATTAAACGAATCTTCATTCGACGAGATCTCTCTAGAAACAATAACGCATGGTAGAGACGATGTAACATTAAACGAATCTTCATTCGACTATAATCGATGTTGTATTATCGGTTATTTTTATTAGTTTGATCACTATTGTTCTGTTTACGCAGACATTATTTTTCTAGTGAATCCGCAAAACCTTAATTCAGGGTATATATTATCTGGAATAGTTCAAAAGCAAACAGTGAAGCGGTAGTACAGTAGTTTGTGTTTGATTGTGTGTGTTGTGTGTGTGTGTGTGTGAGTAGTGGTACGGATGCTACGCTAACACCCACGCTGTTAAAACGTAACGCTCAGATAAATTATCTTTTAGCAAAACATCAATTAATATCAGAAATATAATTAAAACTAACGTACTATTATAACTCTGAATTATTTTTTATATTTTTTTAATATTTTATATTTCTTTTTTTTTATAGTTGATTCGATCCGTAACTATAGTGACTTATTTAACAATCAGCGGGACTCGGGGCGGCGCGGGCGCACCATGTCACACTCACTCTAACGAATCAACAAACACTTCACATGAAATAGGTTACTAAAGTTTTCTGTCGAGATTAGAAAGACATTTACTTCAAAATATGAACTCGTAGGAACAAACAGTCACAGAACAGTGGAAAGTATCAAATATCAACAGCAATAAACAATCAAATCTAACAACAGAGGAACTTTTCAAGCAGAATAACTACTGACCCTAAAAGAAAATATCTAAATACATAACAAAGATGGCGTTGTACACCCACTAAAACAAAATGGCGTCCACCAAACGAAGGAGTGAGACATGAGCGCAGCATATAACGTGAATTACAATTAATATCATGTAGTAATTGACTATCACACCAAACTGCACAACGAATCGACATTCGATCGACCAATTAATACACTTTACCGGCACCTATTAGACAAGAGGGAAGGGGACGGCACAAGCGGTAACTACAATGTATCATTTAAAGAAAGTAAAAATATAGTATGCGACTGCCGTATTTTGACGCGCGATGACAATCGTATCGTACACCGATTGTTTATTGCTTATCTTCTTATAGGTATGAATCTACAACAGCGCCCTAATTATATATCGGCTCCACTTACACTTAATCTCAGCCAGAACAAAACAGAACAAAAGTAACATAGACAAACATAGAATACGATTACAAAAGGCAAAAGCAGAAAACAAAAATAGATGCCACAAAATGACTATAAACGTATAACTAGGCATGGCACTGACATCGCAGTGGAGGAACATGGAGGAGTTATTAAATCTAGCGAGAAAAGAAGGTAGGATTAAATAATGTGGAAACGACGGCGGGGAGGTAAGAGAGGGGCGAGGGAGGGCGGGCGAGGTATCACAGTAGCAGTACGAGCAATCAGCGTGCGTTGGCGCGGGACCCGCATCACTACCGCAACCCATTGGTCCGGAGTCATATAGGTAGGTAAAGTTGAGAGAAAATGTCTCTCATAAAGTTCATATTCCAAATCATTTTTTTTTTCATTTCGTTAGAATTCCCTTTTAAATTGAATTTCAGTAAGTCCACAAAATACTAAAATAAACATCAAAGATATCAGATATTAAACTTTTTGAACTTGTAAGAACACCATAATCGATACATCTTTGACACGTCGCGTCGGTCAGAATAGCGACATAATGGACCGATATGTAGTGATGCTGGCTCCGACCAACAGAGAGGTTCCACTTGACAACTAAATATCCCGAACCAATCAACACACACACATACTACTGCCTATTGCCTGAACGATCACAACTGAACTCCAATAGCTCCACGACACATAACTCTAGCTAACATTTCATGTTAGTTACCATAGTTAATTCTAGAAAAGCTACAAGGATTCCTTATAACAGAACTAGATACTGCTATAGAAAAGACAGATTTCTGGAAATTTTCTAAGTAGGAGTACTACTTACTTACTATTCCTAATTCAATGCTATGAGATTATCGTCACTGCGAAAACTCTAGAAGTCTAGATATACCGTATATCTAGTTAAAACCATTAATTATATCGACAAATTGCTTAGCCAGCACAACCGGCGGGAGGGTCAATGTAGTTCTCGCCATCTTAATTCAAATATAAACTCTGTAGATCTTAAACATCTATGGAACTAAAATTATATTTTGTACCATAAACTTGTTTTTTTTTTTAAATTAAGCCACTTGTTGCGAGGAGGCGAACGAGCAGAATGCAGAGATAACTCCTAATTAGGCCACAACCAACATACTCAGTTTACTTATCGATAAGATTCCTCACGAAGCAGAATGCCAACTCTGCAGCGTTGTTATAACAAGTGAAACAAATATCGCCCACAGGCGGAATGTTTAAGTTTAGAGATTGAACGCTGTCTCCTCGCGAGCCACCTGTAAGACAACAAGCGATACGAAACTCGGAGTAAGATCGCGCTCCCCGCCTCGCCCGGCACCAAAAGCGGCGCGGGGCCCGGCGTACCTCCCGATAAGAAACAAAGTTACCCTAAACTTACAATAAGAACGAAACCGCGCCGCCCCCGTCTGTATATTTTATAGAGAAATGATCTTTATCTAGGCATTTTTTTAATTTGTATTCTTTTTCGGACGTCACAACTTATGTCACTCTATTATTACGACTTACGCTCAGAGGAAAATGTAGTGTAAATTAACCTACGCGAGGATCGTGTTAGATTGCATCGTGTACAATCCGCTTAGTATCGTTGATTCCGAGGATGCAGTCTAATACATCCGACTATTTCTATTTCTTTTAAAGGTGATAGATAAAAACTATTGTTTAATTACTTTTAAATGATAAGATACGCACCTGCATATCTCACAAACGACTTATGTGGTAAATACGTGTGATGTGAGGATTGCGCATGCACATCTTACTCTCCTGCATAATTATATTAAATTATTGCATTTCAAGTGTTAAAAAATTATTAGTGATTACCCTTTCTAAAACTCGACGATTTTTTCAACCATTATATTCCCTATAAATAATTAAAAGCAAAAATGATGGTAATCATTCAATTCGTTGCGATAGACAAAGTCATCCATATAATGAAGCGTCCATACATGCAGAAGCAAAAACTAACCAAATAGATAATATTTACACGTTTTAACCACAAAAATGTAACTCACCGTCCACAATGTATATCGTTATAAAGGTATCTCTAATTAAACAAACTTGTATTAGGGTTTGGACATCTGATGTGTGAATACATGGGGATTTGCAAAAATGCCTGTCACATGTCCATGCTACCAAACTAATGTCCGGTTTCATTTTGTGATAAGAAGCTTATTATACACACTAACAATATAAACATTTTAAACTGGAGATAAACTTGTAGTGACTTTAAACTGCTTAAATAGAGTTACAACTACATTGACTCAGTTAATAGGAATAAAAGAAGCATACGTTCGGTACCGCCATGCGATGCGACATATTATTGCTTACTGACTTTAATTCAACCATATGTGTCGTCACTAAAGTTTTTGTTTCGATTATTTACCGCACTCGCAAAAATATTCGTTAAAGTAAGTGAAACCATTCGGTATATTGTACTCATACTCGTATTGAACAACATCGTCACAGCGAGTGGATAGTGGTGGCATCTGATAATGGCGGCGAATATTAACAATAATTCTGTTTTACGTATTTTGGTACTACTACTATCTATGAATATATTGTGGCAGCGTTGGCGACGGGTGACTGTTAGCCTATACAAAAACGACGTAGAGCCAACCATCTACGTAATAAGAAAGTTGACAAACAGATACGTAAACCAGACGTTATATTGAACCGAGGTGTCGCAAGCGCGGCCTTTGCTCCACTCACATAAAGCTTCCAATAAAGGGTGAAACACTCGAATGATGTGGTTATACGTCGTAATAAAAAAATATTATAATAAAAACAAACAAAAAATGCATAAATACATTAGTAAAGTAAGTGTTGAAGGCACGTCTGACGCCCGCTGTAGTTCTGAACCTATCGACTACTGCGTCCCGCGCACACATCTACTTACATACATATATACAAGCACACACGCACGCATACGCTTCGTACGCACTCTCAACAGTTATTAGAATAACATTACAAATATTTACTTAATGATAATAACATTCATCAATTGAACATAGCACAATTAGATCAACGTAGTTTTACTTTTATTTAGTTTCTTTACGATTGGACGCACAAGCTTTTATAGTAACTAACATACGAGTACAATACTGGTTTGCAAGCGAACCTGATTGTTGGAAAGGTCCAACTGTTCGATCACATCGGTGAACTTCATCAAGGATGATACGAGTCGTTCGCGTCCACAACAATGGCACGTCTCGCGTAATGATAAACAAAATGAAACAAGCACGCGTTACTTTAGTAAATAAGATTGTAGTTTGTATTCTAATAGTTGTTGAAGGAGCGTCAAACACAGGGTGCTTACACAACCAAACTTAACCTACCCTTCGGGCGCGGCAGCAGCGTGCGTCTCTCTCGCACATATAGGCGGATATAAATTTAGACAAGGCAAACTATACTTTTGTCTTTCCTCTAATGGCAGTGATTGTCGACCTTAAGCTACGTACAAAAAAGATAAAGATTTTATAAATCTTAAGTTTTCTTCCAGGAAGAAGTCATTTTTAATGGATGTTTTCAAAGCCTTTGAGACTTGGTAAGATTCAAACAATTTTGATAGGTAGCTACTAGATTCTAAATCTTTAGTATCATTTTCACAAATACTTATACTACGCATTTAAAAACTTTCATAAAAGTCTGTTGACTAATCTAAATGAATCTGACATTTCATATTTAAGTGTAATAGATGGCCAGCAGTCAGCAGAATTAAAGATTTTATCTATCTCAATTTGCCACATTTTAAAACGCAAAAGTGGCCATATTAACTTCATTGAGTATCGTTTTCATTTAAGTCCAAGGGAACTTATATTTTAGAGCAATGTTTAATAAATTGAAAAAAAAGAATCAAACAACAGAATATAACCCTACCAAATGTGATAGTGTCTGCCGGCCGCGCCCGCGCCCACGTTTTATATACGTTTAAACTCGCTCGGATAGTCCGCCCTACAGTTATCACAGCAATGCGTCACTTATCTAAATGATTCGAGTATGTCCACTTTAGCTTGACCCCCCACGCGTAAACATTTACCAGCTGAGAAAAAGTCTATTGTTTCTGGTAATTTATAACTACCCTCGTTTTTATTATTAGAAAGTGGTTTACTATTTTTAGAAATATTTATGTTTTGGAAATACTCTCTGTACGGTTCTTTAATAAATCTTCAAACGCTGTCAAGCAATGAATCTCGTGAAGGGTCACGCGAAAGTGGTTTTGAAACCACCCCTGTAAACACCCGGTGCATATATAGTATAGGGTTGACTCCACTCAGACGAACTAATCTAAAAAGTACCGTCAGACACATAAGTTTATAAACATTTCATTTAAACAATTAGGATTTAGATTTTCAAACAGCTCATTGAAATCAACTATTCGTTTTAAATGCAAGACACTTTTGTGGCTGCCTGTACAATAACGAATTGTATAATGAAGATGGATCGAGACAGTTCATTATGATGTAAATAAAAAAATAATAATATTCTAGCGATGAACAAAACGAACCCCGTGCTAGTTGAGGCAGTCAACCCCCGCACACACCCGTGCCGTACATCAAGTGTAAACAGACAAAAAACTAACATTAAATAATCAATATAAAAAAAACACATATACCTACAAACTAAGATAAGTGGCTTTTTTATTTTATTATGTTTCTAGTGACGAGGCGCCAGCGCCGCCGACGCGAGTACTTTCATTTCATGATTTACGTTCGCGCGTCGGACACGTCTCGTCACTACTTAAAAAAAATATGACTTATAATCAGGAATCTTAAGTTCCACCTGCGGTCGAGACACGCCGCTGAAAGTGAACCTTCTATTTACAACAAATTAGCCGATACATGATAAGCTTAAAAAAATAATGATCGCGGTTTAGTTCGGATGCCTCCTCTTCAGAGGTCTCTCTCTTCAAGGCCACAAATAATTGTGTGAAAAATTATTGAAATTTGATTTCATGCGCGATTCATATCGAAAATAAAAGAGAACTCATGACGCGCTATATTAACGTCACGCGTCCTCGCGAGCAGCTACAACCTGCAGGTCGCACCTCGTCTTACTAACAATAACTCAACAACAAAATAACTGCAAACATCGTCGGTGAAGACAGCCCCGCGCGGCCGCTCCGCTCCACTCCACTTCACTCCCGCACACACGCGCCACTTACATAATACTCCATTACGACAAATGAAATTATAATAAAGCTCAAACATTTTTTATCACAATACCTTAACGACTATCCCGTCGGGTGCGAGAGAGCGCGCGACGTCGCTCCGTCTCGGTCGCACGCGCTCGGCCCCGACGCCGCGTCACGTAGCTCGCGCTACTCACGAATAATTTTGAAAAAACTGATAAAACGCCTCGAAAGGAATGTCCCGATTGACGGTAGCGCCGAATATATACTACTATAATTATGTAAAATACTATATACACATATGTCAATAAAGCTGTAAAACTGAAGTAGACGCCCGAGCCGTCCGCGCGAGGCGGGGACACTCGGGCGTGCGATAGGGACAACTACATTTGCACAACTCCCGCACGGAACGAACCGATAAAAATTGTTCAACTAAGTACGTTTCTTCGTTCTTCAACTCAGAAGTGGGATAGCCGCTTTACGAACAATTTCGATCGTTCGCAGCACCGGTAGATTTATTCTCAAAGCCAGTATAAAAACATTTGTGATCGTTTCTATAAGCTGAAATATACATTTCGATCATTGAGTTCACTGATGTGTTAATTTTTTTCTTCAGCTTTTTGCAATGTACTGTCACGAATATTTTTATCGGAGCTCAAATACACCACACTAGTAACAGAGGAGTGGTCCTATCTCGTATGAAGATACCGTCGACTGTCAGTCGGGTATCGTGGGCAGTCCCGTGGTGCGACACAGTCAGTAGTATGTATAGTCTTTATCTCTAGTGTGTGTGGGGGGTGGAGGCGCGGCGGGGAGGGGGCGCCCGAATCAAATCCGTGGCGCGCCCGGGACCGACCCCGGACCGGTGAACGTCTCCTGGAACATGACAACGAACCTGTCATTCATTATTCATATATAATACATACATTATACATATCTTCGGGTCTCGGTGTGATGTGCAACTTTTATAAGTAATATACAGATCATTACGTAAAATATTATTGGAAAGGTTTATGGAAAATCTAAAAAAAATGAGTTTTTTAAGCGAAATATGTTATATTAACGATGTAGATTGCGTGTTATAGTACAAATACTAAAATGTCCTCACTTATTAAACACAGATATACACGATCTTTAGGCGAGTACCAACATCCAGGCAAACACACACGCAGCACGAATGAGAACAAATCCTGTCAGACTTGAAGCATCCGCTCATTCGGTCAATAAAACATAAATGAGAGTATAATGTGTGTACGTACAATTTCCCTAGTGTTGGTGGGCGGGTGCATGGAGCGCGCGCCGCCCGGGCCCGCGCCCCCCGCGCCCCCCGCGCCGCCGCCGGAGCCCTGAGGACATGCCACCATCGTCACATCCACCTTGTTACTACTGCAGTTTGAATCATATTCGCGCCCACCTGTACTTCACTACTAATGAAACGGTGCAAGCGAACACACTCACTCGTCAATCAATCACTTTATGTTACATTTATTATTTATGATTGATTTGTATGTACTGAACCACGAGTGGACTCGTACATACAAATCAAATAAAGCGAAATTATTGTATGAGTGTTGTCACTTCTTTATAATATAAAAGTAGTGATGTGATACGAAATTATTTAGCTCTTCATAATTCTTACACCAGTCTGAATCAAATGGATTCAACGCGTCTGTCTGTCTGTCCGCCGCTACCCGTGTCACTTACCCCCCGGACACAGGAACGGATTCAGAATTACAATTTGAATGTACCAATCTGACAAGATTCTAAACTATTCAGCACACAGTCTTCGTCCAACAAGTTGGGCCAATGACCTTGGCTGCGCGATGACGATTTATATGTTTGTTTGAGGCAAAGTATGGCGCGGGGCAGCGTACTCGTCCACATGTCACCAATGACAATGATGAGTACACATGCACAGAAATACTTTATTAGGGGAACGCATCTTTAATAAGTGAGCCATTATTCAAGGGAGGGGGGAGTTCTTCAAAATACCACACTTTGTCACAGAAGTGTTTAAATTTTCAAGTTTTATTGTTACGTTAAGCAATTTTAAAGTTACGTAGTCAAGATCTTTTGAGTAAATTCAAACATGGTGCCCATCGTTTAAAATTCAGTAACTACACTGACCGCACATGATGACTACCAAAATCAGAAAAACCTTATATTAAGTTGTTATGTAACAATTATATGCTGGAGGGTCTTGTCATGGGGGTGGGGGTGTGAGGAGATGAGATTTAGTCCAGGATGGTGTAAGTATATACCTGGTGTTCGTTGTCGGTGTGGTGCGCGGCGCACATCTTGTCGCAGTAGTCCGCCAGTATGTCCCGGAACCGCGTCCAGCACTTCTCCGGGACTGTGATCGCCGTGCGGAAGTTACTCTTTACCTGCACACACACACACACATACATACATACATCAGATATATATTGTACATTATCTGTTGTTGTAGTCATAAAAAAGTGTAATACTTTTGTTAATAAAGGTGGGTACAGGTAAAGTTAAAAGTTCAAATTCTTTATTTCGCTTCAGGTATGGTACAATAAGGGTTTAACACACATGGACACATGCCATCTGAGTGTTATTAAAAAGACAGAGCTATACTCGTATGAAACACGTGATGTTAACAATACCTTCTACGAGCTATATCTATGTTTGTTGTAATCAAAAAAGTCTTTTACTCGGTAAAAAAATATTTCTAAAAACCAATTGAAGATTTTATTTCTAAATTTTAAATATATGAGCGATAGATATATAGATAGATCAACGCTCTATTATACACACACAAAATATAACAATACAAAATATTAATTTACATGTAGTGCCACAAGTGTTACATTTAATAAGATGTGTTTTTGAAGATGTGATTTTTTAAGATGTGTTTTTTTTTTAAGAGTTAGATTTCATGTTCTCAGAAATATTATTGTAAATTCTTATAGCCAATTCAGAACAGTTACTACGAAATAGCTTTTATTACGTCATGGAATTACTAGTTTATTCGGGTATCGCGTCTAATATAGTTATTAGACGGTTACTATAAAGTTTAGAAAATGTTCTAGATGTTTTTTATAAATAAACTTGAACACCATGCACGGTGCTAACGTAGCTTGGATGTGCCGCGACCATTTCACTATTTGGCGCTAGATCCGATCCGGTTGAGAAGCGATCGGTGATTGGTCAGTAACAAACGTATGTATATGTGTACTCGTATGCTAAGTAATGGTACAAGTGATGTGTGAGTGTGTGTACGTGTGTGTGTACCTCGCTAACTTTCATGTATATCCCGCGGTTGTTCTGTCCTATGTCGAAGTAGAAGTTCTTGTTGTCGACGCGCAGGTGCCTCCCCTCCGGCAGCTCGCCCTTGTATCTACACACCACACATCATATTTTATATAACTGTAAAGTAAATAACACGTAGTTTTTACTTTTATATTAACTCGTTGCTTTCACACTTCCGAACGTGTTCCACGTTTAATACAACAATGTGTTTACTGCTGACTAGCTGTTAGTAATCAATATATATAAATAGATAGGCAATGCCAACGACATCAAATAAAATTTGTATCTGACTTTGTAACCTCATGCATTTGGATTATCTGTAGATCTTTAATGCTCTTTAATAATCTTTCTATTTTTTTTGTCGTTGTAGTAATTGATTATGTTTTTGCTAATAAAGTCCTGTTACTTCAATAAAAATAATAATAATAATATCGATGTAGTTAATGTAATAAATTAGTTTATTGTATTGTAGTGTAATGTGATGAGTCTCACCCTCCGTCGTCCGCTCCGAAGTCGTCGAGCAGGTCTGTGAGCGCGTCCCGGAACTCAATCATGCCCTGCGCGGGCAGCGCGACCTGGCTGCGCGGTCCGCCGCGCGACACTGTCTGCGACACGCGCAGGAACCGACCGCGGGAGTTCTCCTTCAGGTCCAGGTAGTAGCGCCGGTTGTCCTGCGGACCCAGCCCCGGCTGCTTACGTACTATGATACCGTATCGATCGATGTTGCACACATACATACAATATACACACACGCACATACACTACCACACTAACCTACATGCCACGCAGCAGTTTTAAGCCCCATGTTTAGTGTGTGCGAGAATCGTACCCAGCTACAGGTGCTGAAGTACTTTGACATTTTCTTACGGAACTTTACACACACTGAGCCTGACTCGCTGCGTACAGTGCCCGCCACGAGATATTGTGTTTGTGAAGTTAGCAACAAATGGCTGCGCAATGAAGAAAACACGGTACACAAACGGCACAGGGGCCGCGGCCGGGGAGCCGTCAGACGCTAGCCAGCTAACTTCACAAACATAAAGATCCGTGGCGAGCACTGTACACAAACAATACAGTATGTACGTACCGCGAAAAAACCTCGTAAACATTTTGGGCCCTCTTTTATAGATTTCAAAATAGAAAGTAATTAATTAAAATTAAAACATCCGGGGAACCAGATCTACACCGGCGTTTGGCGGTCAAGGTCGACTAAACGACACGACCGCGAATTATGACCCATAATATGCACACACCTGCATGAAGGGTGGATAATGTCCTAATGTAGCGGCTGACGGACGCGTCCGATAGTTTGTTTCGACCTTAACACTCGCCATAAACAAAGTACCATTTACTGAGCTCAACAACAATATTAGTTTGTTATAATATCCCACTTTAAAAAAATCTATGCAATGTATGGTACTTCGAACTAAAACTGCTATTTGCACTACAGACTTATCGTTTACAATTAACAACACTACCAAGCATTTCAACACTAATATTAATATATAAAGAGGAAAGAATTGTATTTTTGTATGCAATGAATAAACATAAAAACTACTGGACCGATATCAAACAATATTTTGCCGTTAGATAGCTACAGTATGACTAAGTTAGCACAGGCTATGTTCATTACTAGAAAAATAGGTGATCCGCGGATAACAACGCAAAGCGCAGTCGGTCTGAGTATTTATATATTCGTACTGTAAAGTCGTCAACACACACATCTTCAGTACATGTTTTGCATTCATTTTTACAATTTTAAAGCATGATTTAAAATAAGCTTGCTTTTATCTGGAACTGCGATAGACTATACAATTAATATCCTAAAATAGGCTTGGTAGTGTATTTAATTGCAGACGACACAGCTGGTTCCCAAGTCTTTTTGGGCCCCTGGATATGACGGGTAGTGTCCTAACTGAGCAATGTGATTGTACTAAGGGTTCAAACGACGCACCTTCCATACATAAAAAAGAGTGTTATTAAGTTAATCGCAGGGTGTGTTTTACCTTGAGCATCATTTCTGACTTGAGCTTCCCGTCCTCGGGCACGTTGTCCGGGTTCGGCGGTCCGAGCGACGAGTAGAAGTCACTGAACGAGGAGAGGTGGTCGCGGAACTCTGCCGCCGTGGACATCGCGAGGAAGATCTGCGACCGCCGCCCGTCCGCGCCGATCTGGGACAGGACATGACGCGGTGTCATACGACAAGATGGCGGGTGTGACGCGACAAAATAGCGGGCGTAATGCACCATAATAATGAATATCTATATTAGCAAACTTTATCTCCTTTCAGGCGGAACAACCACCAACAACCAATGTTTAAATTCAAAATAGTATTCAGTTTCGTAAGTTGATTGATGATTGATAATGTTTGCCACCCAGACACGTACTTACAAGTTAGTCTACACATATATGCACACAAACACACACGTACTCTTTTACTACACACACCCTCTAAATGAGCAAAATACATCATACGAAAAACCGACCGATGTCTGAGAAGGTCGTACGTCAACGATGTCTGTCAAGCTCATAAATCAATGTATGTGTCGTTACTGCCCTCGTGTAAGTATTTCAATAAATCAAAAGTATTTAATTAGTGTGTAGTACTCGTATTAGTAGCGAACAACACTTAGGTACCGTCTCTACCGACTTCCGAAATAGAGAAGGTGCTTACTCGTGCACTGTATGGTTTTTTAAACGTTATTTACCTGAGATCTTTGAGATTTGAAATAATCTTGTTTTGTTTGATGTGTGCTCCTATTTAAATTTTAACAAAAACGGGCCAGAGGGTCGTTCCATTTTTAAATCGAAATAACTGAAAAGTTCTTACGGCGCCCACGAATTTGAATTTGAATTTGAAAAAATAATCTCAGTTATTCGTCTTCCCATAAAAATGGGCATGCCTTAGACAAGTATTAAGCAGATGTCTCGCTTCGTTTCCTACTACAAATCCGCGTTAGCCAATGTTTGAGAATTAACTTATCCAATTTTAACACTCGATCTCTAGGATTTTGTTCTAGTATAGTCAAAAGACTACCTTTAAAAAAAGGTGTTTAACATTTAGACACTTTCTAGATAATGATTTATTCATAATGTTAAAAAATTGTAGTGAGACTGTATTACTCGTATATCCTCAACAATCAATATTGGTTGGTAACCTTGGTAATCTATACAATATTATAAAGATTTGTATCTATGTATGTAACGAATAAACTCTTTCGCCGTTAGAAAGCTACATTAACGCAGAGTGACATAGGCTATAAAAAATTAGAGATCTGTGGGTGACACCGCGGAGTGCAGTTAGTAAGACATATTTAACGCCGATACTAAGGAGTAGTGCCTAATATATATATAGATACTAATTCCTTACTTTACTTAATATTAATTTAATAGTTTATTTTCATATTCTTATCTTACCTAAGAATGTCCACGCCCACACAAAAAAAAATATAGCTATACAAGTTTAAACTGGACAAAGTGACACCTTAATATTTAGCTACGAAGTCAACGGTCGGCTATCTATACACGTGTCGACAGATAATTCAACGATTCATGTGTATCGTTTACTACGAAATGACAGCTTATCACGAAAAAAATTTGTTCTAAAGAATCCTGTTGACGAGGCAACAGATGAAACATGGATTCCTTTAAAAGTCTGGCTATCGATGGCAAAAATAGTCTTTCTTAATCGACTTTCAGTAATTCACTATATTGTAAGTACGTTCTGATAATCGCACGCCTGAATTTGTATATACAATAATTTAAAGTCAACTCATTTTTATATTGAGTACCTAATATATGGACACATTATAGTTTTACTCTGTCAGTCCCTGTTAACTTTCATAGTTATGAAACAAAATGCGTGATATTTATATCCAGTATATATACTACAGAACCCTGCAGTAAATATAACAAATTTACAACCAAATCCGTTTAGCCGTTTGAGCGATGAGTAACAACACACGCACATACAAACTTCCGCCTGTGTAAGTGTGATTCGCAGGTGTGTCCTACTATTTCCATACATTACAAATAGAAAAAATGTTACTAGCGTTTTTTTTTTTAAATTATATCCTACTAACTATATTATATCACTGCAGTGAAAAACGCATTTGTCGCCGCCGCCAGAAATAGAAAGTGTGAGAACGAATCATTCCCAGTATTTCTATCAATCGAAATACATAATAGAAATAGTAGGATATACCCTGATATGCAGTCATGGCATGCTGTATGGGCATGCAAAGCGCCATTCCCAAAAGGAAGCAAACTGGATTTAGCTTCAGTTGGCTTAACGGCAAAGGCATTCATTAGGGCGTATCGTCAATAGGCTCCTTTATATCTAGCAATACAATGATTGGTCGCCACAAGTCAGCTGTTTCTATCAGAGTTATGTCAACAGATACGCGAGGTTACGCAACACTATATACAGTATACATACATTTGTAAATAAATACATAATTCTGAAGTTACTAGGTGTCGGAACGCTATTCAATCAACGAGTACCTTGTATATGTTTTATCGCGTTTGGGTTCACATAGTAAATAAATTCAAATTAATGGTATGAATAAGTTTGTACATTAAACTGTTTTTATTACGGTATGATTAGGTATATGACTATTGGTATAGATAGTACACATTCGGCGCGTGTAATGGTGAAATATAAAACTTAAGAAAAGTCAACAAAATACTAGCTCAGATGTGGTAAAAGATTAAAACTAACGACAATCAAATTACTAAAATGAATTTCTGAACTTTTATGGAGTAGTTTACAAGATCAAGTTACTAACTTATTTTAAACTAGCTGTACCCGCGATTTTGTTCGCGGTTGCTAACCTTTCATGAATATGTCCGTGGGACTTTTAAAAAATGGGAATTTATATGAGTGGTCCTTCTGAAAGTGTTATCATTGTATAAAATACAATAGCACAGCATGTTCTGAACTGTGCATTTGATTAATTAAAGTGATACACAGAATTGTGATCGCACAACTATGTACCGCATGAGTGGTCAATTTTTAAGAACTAAAGATTCTGCATAGCATTAACACCTATTTAATTTTACGAATTCAGCACTTATTTTAAACGGTAGGATATTTTGCTAATGTATTCTATGTGTATCTCGATAGGCAAATTTATTTTTTATTTAAGCTAGGCATTTGACAACCAGCTCGCACCACCACAGAAGTCAGCGACACTGTGGCTCTAGATGGAACATGCCTAGTCTGGAATACACTGGCTCTCAAAAGAGGCCGCCGAAACACAACGTTAGGTGCTTGGCGACAGATTTTAACGTTAGGTGCTTGACGGCGGCAAATTTAATTTAACATTTTTTGGGATTCCAATTAGTTACTTCTGACAAAAAAAACAAATCGAAGGATCCATTACTAAGTTATAATTAAATACATGCCCTCTCCCACGGGAACCTCCACTTATTTTCGGGATAACATTTCAGTTAGACCTTTTCAACAAAAAGAATCATGGAAAGTCCAGAAACAGACAGATAGACAAAAATTAAGAAAAATATAGATTTGGGGTCTGTATCGTTAATAACACCCCCCGCAAAAGGTTTTTTTTTAATATATCCAATGTACAGAATTTTACTTGTAACAGTTTCATTATATGTGTAACTATTGTTTGTCGTGATTAATATAAATAATAATCTATAAACTACGTGTGTTACCTCCGCGACCTTGATGAACCTCCCCCGTCGGTTCTGCTTTACGTCGAGGTAGAACCTCTTCGACTGGATCTGAAGCATCTTCGTCGCCAACTCCTGCTCCTGTGGCTGCTGACCTGGAACACCACACACCATCGTCACATTAATAATGGAGTTAATCACCATTCACAGACATCATACTAACAACGTACAGCTTAAACAGCTGGATAACATAGAAATGTCAAACTTGGAGAATATATCAATACTAGCTGTGCCCCGCGGTTTCACCCGTGTAGTTCCCCATTGGATTGCCGAGATAATGGGGGAACTACTTTTTTGAAGTCGGTTAAAAAGTATCCTATGTCCTTTCCCGGGGACCAAACAGAGTTACTTTAGTATTTAGATATAATATTAGTTAGGATAAGAAGCCAGATTTACTTAAACAAAATTTGACGGTTACAAAATTGTCGCCTCTCGTTTTGTTTCCATGAGTGAAAAGAAAAAAGGATGCATTTCCATAAATCCTTTCTTAGTATAATGAACTACTCCCTATAATGAATATACCCTTCATATTTAATGTCTCTAGGTTCAGCGGTGTAGTCTCTGCGTTGATGGAGTCACCTGTGAGTCAGTCTGGACTACTCATTTATACTATACTATCTTACATAGGTTATGTATCTGCATGTTGGATGCTATTTAATAGTTTCAAGAAAGCAAGTGTTGATTCTGTAGTGTGCATTAATTGACATAACGCAATATGTTTTAATGAACTAAGTAAGAATATAGTACAACCCGGTCACAATATCTGTGCACCTGAGCTCGTGACGTCATATCGGCGGTCTGGGTACAGTGTGCTAACCGTACTGTCGCACCGGGGAGTGCGCGGAGAGGTGATAGGGGAAGCGGGAGAGGCGCCGCATTCCAGCGAGGTACACAGATATTCTGACCGGGTTATAAGTAAGTTCATTTGATTTTGATTTAAATTTTCTAAATTCTGCATAGTGCTTTTCAATGAACCATAATTAAATCAAAATGCAATCGTCATTAATTTAGTTTTCAGCATTAGCAGTTAAAGCAAGACTTTCTCCGTGGAAGCGATCAATCAGATCCGACTTGAACGTGCTAATAATTAAACGATAGCAGTTGTAATATTAGTTGGGCAACGGTTATATGAATACTGATGTACGTGTGGTAACCACAACCTGCGCCGACGCACGCAAGCACGCACGCACGCTAACTACCGACGGTTCCTAGCACCAGGACGTTGCTTCACCAACAGGGTGGTTAGCTAGGCGAAAAAGTTTACTAACTACAGGCCTAGTACGAGTAGAGCTACATCCCTGAGGAAGTATATAATACTAAACTGAACTCTGATAACTGCTAACCGCCTTTAGTTCAAACGACATGGAATTGCCGACAGCAGTGGTTAGCAAACTTAGAGATCCAACGGTTCCGGGTTCGATTCCAGTTTGGGGCAGCTGCTTGAATGAGTTTGAATATCTGTCTTTGAACCTTGGTCTGTTGGGTACAACATTCATAAACATGAATGTTGCATGACATCTCCGAGACTGGAGAAACCCGAGTGGGTAGCTATGGGTAGTAAAACGTAAAAATAAAATAACTGTCAATGCTTATTACCTTCAATCGTTTTGTAATACGAGTAGAACTACTAAAAGAAAAGCTCTCTCATGCGTTACGTAGAATTCATAACTCACTCCCGTATGTTCAATACACCTCAGTTCAGAACAGAACTGGTCAGCATAATTTTACCCCACTTGTTTCATAACAGAACTATTGAAACAAAAATGTGTGCTGTAAGTCTAAGCTACTTTGTAGTTTGCGGTCGTTTTCCTAGTTCTAGCCGCTACATTGACTGAACCCACCAAGAGATTTTTAAGAGCGCAGGTTAGTTAGTACTAGTTTTAGTTTTAGTCTGATTAATAACAGGTAGGTATATACTTATGCTATAGACAAAAATCATACTATTTTGTTATGTTCGGCTAATGGCCTACTATTACTTGGGAATCCCAACTCATAACTTTCATTAGTTAGTTTTAAGAAATTTTACCAGATACTTAACTTTATAATTTTGTTTTTACAATGTATTTTATTTATCAAATTGGGGAACCAACATATTCAACATTAAAACATACACAACAAAAATTAATATAAAATACATTTATACTTAAATGCAATGCCATAAACAGACATAGCACAGTCAATTAGAAAATATTACTTTTGCAAATAGTTTCCATTTTCCCACGCGTAGAAAGGCTGAGCTAAACTGAGCGGATAGAATACTCGTAAATCCGTCACTTATTTATTTGAATTGCATTACGTCTATGCTGTATCATATATTCGAGATTGTTTTGATTTGATACAGCAATTAATGTAGTCTACCTCAGAGACACGAAGCAATCGTTAATACTATCCGTTACGAGTATTTTAATTGCATTGCAGTTTATTACCTGCTAAGTGTGGATGAGTCACAGTCGACGCAGACATTCAAGGTCTCGGTAAAATGTTGAAGAAATAATTTCAATACAAATGCAGCTCAAAAGATTCGTTCTCATTCGTATTATGATAATAATAATAATAGAGGCCCGCCAGAGCCGCAACATTGAAGCTACAAAGGACGAGATAGATTTATAGCTTTCCTCTGACAAGGAGAAGGCTTACGACTGCTTATATCATAAAATGAAAATATATTTTCTGTTCATACTTTGCCAATGACTGACTCATGTCTCAGACTAAAATCTTAAACATACTCACAATCATGACCACCACCGTTAAAGGTATGTTAAACGACAAGATAATGAGAATCATTAAGAGTGTCACAAGGTAGCTCGCCAGGGTTAATTTTATTGAAAGTGTACAATGAAAAGACATACAAACGCCGGTTGGAATCACAGTTGTCCATATAATAGGCTAAATTGTATAGAGGCGGAGCAGCTGTGCAGCTCACGGTGACCTTCGAGTCGGCATACGTGCCTCTCGTCTGGCGCTCGCCGGCGTGGGGCGCGCTTGACGGTGCCCTTGATATTGTATGTTCACAGCATTTGACCGGTGCCGGTCTATCCGTCTGATAGGATTTTATTATGCAAAACTAACTACTCATTCACCTCACCAGTCTCAACTCAGTGCTTGTTTTGTTTTGTTTAAACTGACACAGAACGTTAAAAAAAAATACAATTCTATCACAGCATTATTTTTATCTTCAGTCTGTATCAATCAACTGTTGGATATGAGCCTATTCTCCCTAACCTACAAATTACATAAGTGATTTTATAAAACATATATGACTACTACAAACACAGATGTGATGTGTGTAGATACAAACACATGTCAAATTTGCTTGCTAAGCTACTGTGTAAATAGCGGATTTAAAAAAAAAACTTGTATGTAGAGGCAACAACATTTCATAACTAAAGTTAGTGATATCGTAGGTAGGTGTATAGGTGTGACAAAGTAAAGTAGAAGTTAAATGTTATCTCAGCAAATAATTGGCGCCCAACCAGGCACAGTTGGCTCGCGGAAAATATTATGATCCCTACTAATTGGATTATAACGTGGTTTTTATGTTAAAGAGGCCAATTGGTGGAGACAGATCTGTTACTATCCTGTGCCACGTAGAGACTACCTCGTGTCTCGTGTGGGCGGAGCAGAGAATAAACCTCCACATGAATACTAACTCCCAATTATTCATACAACATAGAAGAAATATGTATGTTGGAAAATGTAACGGAATAATGCAACGACATGTTTAGAATGTCGAAGGATAACATTACGATAAAACATCGGTAAAAACTATAGCCGCGATAAGGAACGATGACAATGTAGATAACGAGTGATCTAAATTGTAGTTATAAGTAGGGACAATATGTACATCACTGAGCTATGTAGATAAGAAAAGTTTCTTCTCCTCCCTTTAGAGATTCAGTGCTTAGGTAAAATAGCTAACAATGTACGTAGCTTAGCTAGTAAATGTTTAATAGCATAGGAACTCAGATCGCTGCTAGGTGCTCTAGTTGTCTTTTTAAACGGTCTATATTATGATAATTCAAGGAAAGCGATGTTTCTCATAGAAACAGATTTAACACCCAACATCGGGAACGTATTAAGAGTCCACAAGTTGCGTGGGTGTGGTATAATATAGGCATAGTAAAAGTGAGTGCAAATGGAACCCGTCTAGAGTCTGGGAGTCATGAAACAACGCCTACCGCTTCGGGCGTCGCGCCGCTCGCAAGGCTGCTACACTTCGACACTGATGTAATACATCAGCTTTATGTTACACATTTATTCCTTTCTTCAAGGTTATCGGTTAGAGATGCACTACTAACTAAAACACACCAACATTGAATTACAAAAAAAAAAACAGTTGTTCTAATGAAAAAGTTTATCGGTCGTCGACATAATGTATGAAACAATTGGTGTTTTTTTCTCTAATTCAGAGTAGGTCTCATTTTGAAAGTCGTTCATAAAGATAAGTTTAGTATGGTGGGCCCCCACTCAGCTCAGTATACTTCTAACCGATAATCTTGTATTTTTATGCTTAAAGTCAAGTTCTTCGTTGTTCAACAAACTCGTCTTCTTACATCATTATGCAGAATATTTTTGTCGAAATGAACTGATTACAACTTTCGTCAGAAGCATAACTTTGTTTACAATATTGACAGAATCAAACATTTTGTTTTGGAGTTGCTGTATCCTATTAGTTTGTGCTCAGTAACTCCCGAAAGTATTATTTGTTCTAAATCAGTTCATATATTATGACCTACTTGTATAGATTCGGATAGTATATTAGAGGTCTAAAAATATCAATACAATGTCATCCATTAATATTTTAACTAATCAAAACTGCATAACTTTCAAGAAATAAAACGAACAAGTGCATTTTGGAAAACGAAACCATAGCAAGTACCATGTACTGTGTATTTATTCTGTTGTATGTACATACATAGATTATTTGCTGTGTAGGAGAGTTAAAAAAAAAACAAATAAAAGAGCTGGTTACTCACCGGAGTCAAAATTGTTTCCCCCTGCATCCATACTTTGACCATGATATCCTGAAAACATTACAAAAAAACATGTTAAATTTGAAAGTCAAAACCTAAGATCCTGCAGATGACTAAATTGTTTTAGTTCTGCGAGTAACGGACGTGAGACATTCGTACTAGTAATCGCATAAATAAAAGAAAATCATTGTATTCATTAACAATAAGTTAGAATAATAGGATATTAGCATTAGGCAGAGGTCATCGACTCCGACACGAGGAGTGTGAGGCGCGGAGGTTGATGGGGAGGTACGGGGCAAGGGGGGAAGGGCAGGCGGGAGGTGTCGACCCGCCGCTATGATAATCATGAACATTACCATGAACGGCAGAATAAATGCTAACCGAATGTTACTAAAACGTATTTATTGGTATGAACGTGTCACACGACATTCAATCAATTTTTCATATTTTCATTACCATTATACATTATTGAGGAGTGCAGACGAGGGCCAGCCCTCGGAGTAGTACTTGCCTTTATAGATGGCTTACAAAACGCACATGAGTTCTTGTCCTCTGCAGGCGAACCTAGTCTGCACAGGATTTCAGACGACTAATAAATGCAAAACATACAGGAAGTAAAAAACATCAAGCGTATTTTACGAGTAGCAAACGTTAATTCAGGAATCTTAGTAATTCGGTTTGCTGTCGCGGCTTATCCACAAACCCTAAGGAATTTAGTTTCCAAAAATATTTTCCTAGTAGGGCACATCTTAACACTATAACAAGAATTTTAGTTTCTAGGTTTAAAGGTTTATTAATTAACATTCAGTCTAATTTTGGCCGTTGGTTTGTGAAACTATTACGGTAGTTACTAAAGAACAATAATGTATGACGATTTTAATTTAAATTGTCTATTGATTGATATAACGTTACTCAATAACGATATCACTACCTGCATGGTAACTTGCTTGGTTGCCGTGCTACACTTTGTTACAAAGCAATTATAGTTCGACGTGAAATATTTCATCAAAGTTTTACACCAGTTGGCGCTTGGGACGAACTATGTATGTTGCCATCTTCCATTCTAACGCAAATTATGGCCCTATACTCGTATGTAATAGCTGTTTGATAAAACTAGACCAAAAGGGTGAAACATACAGCAAATATAGCGACGACTTATCACTCAGCTGAGAATTTGGCAAGGTTTCCTAGTTTAAAAGCGTTAGGGCCAAATAAACCCATAACCTAGAAACCTATTTGAAACTTAACGATGGTAAAAATAATTCAGTGAAGAAAAAACCGATAAACTGGAGCGGGCAGTGGGCAGCGGGCAGCGGGCGAGTCGCCAACACAAATCAAACGCCTTTTTGTATCTGCGGACGAAACAAATTAGCGATCTCTTGGATTCTGCCAAATCGTTTATCAAGATAGAATGAGATTTTTTGATGTTTCTTTTTATGCAAGTGACGTAAAATTATAGAATTTCGCAAACATACCTAGACTTAAGAAGTTAAGAGTTTATTGAAGGAAACGTTGAATAAATGTAGAAATGTTCAACATCTCTCGAAACACAGACTCATTTACTTATTTCAATTCAAAAAGTATTTCGACTAAATGCTCGCAATCGACTCAGTAAATCAATTAAACTGTTACTTATACGGAACGCAAACTTAGTAAATAACTACATAAATCCTCATATCAAACAATCACTGGAACGTTAACAGCAGACTTTCCTAACAAAAGAGGCAACAAAAAGCCAGCGGTGTCACTCATGTGCTCCGCGGCCTAGAAAGTTGGAAACTAGGGCATCAGGCATCACGGTCGGATAATAAATTCGAGTGCAATTATACTGCACGCAACGCAAAATTAATGACGCGAACTGCGCCCCGCCGCATACGAATGCACCCTGCAAGGCGAACCGCCCGCGCCGCTCCATTCTCAACCACCCATAACTACTGCAGTACCTCTTACACTTGACAACAGCGTAGCACGCCAAAAAATATGGCTTACTCGTGTAGTTTTTCAATGCCTCGCCGTATCTAGGACTACCCAGATCCGACAGCGAAACGAGAAAACGTCTAATAGACACGAGATAAAAAGCAACAACCGAAAATCCATCACTTCGGCTCGCCGAACTGAACGTAAAAATAAATATTCAGGGTCGGGGCGAACCTTCGGGTGAAAATTACCTAATCATTTCCCAGGACGAAAATTATTAATTGAAGTGAATCGTTAGACGATTCGGGACATACCGTACCGGGCAATGAACTCATGTCGCGCCGAAGAATTTGAAACAAAGAGGCGTTTGTTGATACAGGTTTGTCTGAGGCCCGGGCCCGGGTTATCTGGCAGTGGAACTGCCATACATCGAGCACTCTACGTCTGTAGAGTGCGAACACGTGCCGAATGATGATGCGGTGATAAAGCCGGCCATCATCCAACAACGAGCGGCGGGCCGAGGGACCGGCGGACCACACCCACCGGCCGGCGACACGTGTGCCAGCGGACCGGTAGCGGAGCTCCGCGTCGTACCAACCGATCGCATGGATACTATTTAGGATCAATCGCGCTACCGACTCATTCACATAATTCTATTTCATTTCGCCCGAGGATATTCAAGTTGGAGTGACAGGTCCAATTTGTACACGCGCCTTCGGAGCGGCAGTATTCGAATGAGTGTAGGTGGGAGTCCAAGAGAAGCTTTCTTGGGTTGAATGCCCGATTCTAATCCCTTATTTCGCGCAGATGCGGCGACGTGTTGATGTTCCCAGATTACGTTAGCGGTGAGATGATGAGCTCTGTCAAATTACGTAATAAAATGATCTGATTCTCTCTACTCTCCATCAAATTCATATTTTCTTAGAACTGTTCCGTATATAAATAACGAGGCATATAATGTTATCACATGTAAGAGTGAGGTTGTATCACATAACACGTTCGTTTACAGTCGAACAGTCAGGCCCGGTAGAGTTACAAGGAGCCCGCTGCGCTCCACTAGCCGGCCTCGATACCTACCTGGCTTACTATAACTTGCGGGTTATCCACACTGAAGCCATCCAAGAAATGCTACCAACTGGAACTAGGGAATATATCTATCTAGCGGACTTACAGTTTTGAGTTAAAAAAATGTCTTTTAGCTCCGGTCTAGCTGGAGTTAGTCACTTAAGTAATTACCTTACCTACTAACAAATAGGAATAAGAGACCAGAAGCAGAATAAAAAGCAAAAAGTTGGTAGGTAGTTTGCCATGGCGGTTTTACATTTAAGTCAAAAGTAAATTCTTAGTAGCAGGTCCAATACAGGTCAAGTAGGTAATCAATTTAGAAGTTTTCGTAACAAATTACAGAGAAAACTAGTTCTCAATACAGAACGTCCTCTTTTATGTGATAATTCGAGCAAAACGAAAAGTATTTCTATTGCCTTTCACATCAATAGAAGCAGAGATGATCATGTAAAGGATGTAACAAAGACATGGATCGGTTTCCCTCACGGCGGCATAGTATACGGTTCAGGAATCAAAGAGCGTCTCGGCACATTTGGCACAGATCCGACGTAAAGCGAATTACATTCATTTATTCCAAGTTTCGAGCGCGAACTAATTTCGATTCATTACATTACACATTACTTAGTACATTCCATTGTACATGTTCCGTGGGTAATGTTTAATCAACGTATATCTGATACGTTATTAAATATCTGCAGATGCATTGTAAAATTCACGAAAAAGCACTTCAAAGTTAAAGCCCTCCAAACTCTTACAATTAAATGATAACTTAAACATACCAAATAAAATATTTAAAAAAATAGTAATCTAACTTAGGATACTAATATTAACATAATATTATTGTAACGCAACATTTACAACTAAATAATAAACATGTCTATAACTTCCTAATGCACATACTACTTGGATTAATGTGATGATGTGATGATGATGTTATTGCCAAAGGAAGAAAACTTAAAACTAAAGCGAGATTAACACAAACAAAGTAACATCTACAATTGAGCATGACTTAGCAGCGGGCCCCAAACTAGGCAAAGCCTGTATCTTGGGCACCCTGGCAGGACACAGTTGATAAATAACAGACTTTACAGACGCTAGCCTGTTGTACACATTAGCATATCTAAACGTTATTATTTACAATACTAAAATTTTAAATGACTAATGACATAAACATTGAACATGTACTCGTAGGTACATATGGATTAAAGGATGAAAAAAAAAGGATATGAGATACTAATGATATTATGCAAACTTTGTATGTTGAGTGTGTGTTTGTCTGTATAAGGATGTATATGAATGCGAGGGTGTATGCGTATGAAAGATGTGTTAATATGGAAAGATCGAAGAGTGGACCTAAGCGTTAAGCGTATTTTACAGTTCATAGACTACATAGAAAGTAGGTGGAGATACAAGCTGTACCAGTCACTATATGCTCATATGATACCTGCTTGGATTAGGTACCTACAATAAGGTTTACTGGGGTGGGAATACCTCCCTGATTCTCATTTCGTTAAAAATTACAAGCCTCTCTATTTGTGAATTGGATAGGGTCTGTAGCCATTTTTTAACCAAGTCTTTACTCTTAGCTAAGTCAAAATTTTGTATATCTACATGTTTACATACAGAATTATAAGTAAATATATGCACATAGCTCGGAAGTCGCGCAGCAAATACCGTCTTTATCATTGGCAGAGATTGTCCAATTGGTCGTTTTTGTTTTTGACTATCTGTGATTGAGACTATGATCCTTTTTGATACCGCTCTCATTATGAACAATTGTCTGACTGTAAGAACTGAAGCTGTTTTGTACAACCTGTCAGTAAGATATCGCCTAGGTTTACCAAGCATGACCTTAAGAACTGCTCTTTGTGCGCGCTCGTATCATATCGGTTTTTGCTGCACCGCCCCAAACTCCAATGCAGTACTGTATAATAGATTGACATAACGATTTATATAATATTTGAAACATGTATATTAACTATATAAATATGCTAAATAAACTATTTACCAGACTGCGAAAGAAGGAGTATGTTTTTCGAGTCTATATATGAACAAGTAGGTGTGTATGTGTATTTCTTTGGCACGCCCTAGACCCTAAATTGCTTGTCGTATTTTTATGTGAGTGGTGTCAATAGATTCGTCTTAGTCGTGAGAGTAAAACTGAGACACAAAATTAAATAAAAATTATAATAGTCAGGTTTAAAGATTTAGCATCTTTAGTCGGGTTATAAGTCGCTTATAACCACTAGTTTGATTTTTGATTGATATTTGAAACGTTTATTTTGGTTTTGGAAACAATATTATGACGGCTGTATAGATTCAGCTACATGTGCATCATCATCATTAGCTCAGTATGATTGACTGGTAGCTGGGATATTCATTTAGTCATAGGTGGCAGAATCCTACATACGTAGACAAGCGTATGTAGGATTCTGCCAGATCGCAGTCTCCACATGAGAACTTGCCCGGCTATGTGTGACTACTCCACAGCCACTAAAGCTTCATCATCATTATCATCCATAGCCTTCCTTATCCCACTGCTTGATATAGGCCTCTCTCATACGATGCCATCTTCCTCGGTCCTGTGCCAATCGTGTCCAGGCTGAACCCGCGACAGTTCTTATGTCGTTGACCCATCTTGCCGCCGGCCGACCAACGCTCCGCTTCCCTAGCCTGGGCCACCACTCTGTCACAGCCTTACTCCACCTGTCATCACTTCGCGTTATAACGGGTCCAGTCCAGCTCCACTTAAGATTCATTACTGCCAATCCAAAGTCACGAACTTCAATTCTTCGCCGGACTACATTATTATACATTCCAAAATTGTACTATAAATAATATAAATTATAATAATAAATAACAATAAATTATTTTGCCGTCCGCTAACTACACAATAGTGAACATAATATTCCCGACATGTTTGTAATGCGAGAAGTCATTCCGGTACGTGACTGCCGAAATCTGCTTACTGTTTCTCTTCGCATGCATATTCTAACAATGCCCTCTGTTGCACGCATTACATTACATTAGGTACTTACTTATCTGTATTATATTATTAGCATATCTGCAGGGAACATTTACTTAAATGTTTAGAACAACTGGGTTAACTTCATCTCCAATAGATGATTCTAACAACTTTAAAATAAAAGATTTGAGATCTCTAGATAAGATACTCTAAATATAATTTAAAAGAGAACGAAATAAATCTAGAGGAAAAAGAATAAGAAGTGCTTGCGATGATACAATGACGATGATGGAGACGCGAAGTTATATTAATGATGTATCTAGTAAAGAAATATCGCTAGCTCATGAGGTAAGCGCCGCGTATGCCCGACAGTTACTAGCCCGAGTTAGAAACTGCAACGACTGGGCACCACAAAGCGTCTGTGACGTCGAGATATTAGGCTGTTAGATCAAAATATGCGTAATGAACGATTTTGACAATACTTGCTGACGTTTCGGGAAGAAACACTTGGCTAGGAAGCGAGTAAAGAGTAATGACAAATCGTGTAGTATTTACTTATAATGTTCGTTGAACACACGTCTGTTTGATTATATAACAATGAACAGACGACACGGGTATTCCCCGACCGACCGACGTAAATTGGATAAAATGCCATTATAATAATTGGATCTCTCAACGTTCGGAGATAAATTTGTCCCGAATTGTCCTTAGAGTGACGATGACATCTAGGTATAGGAACTACGATGAGTATTATTTTTTGTTACATTCAGCGTAATCCTAATATCAAGATGGCGGGATAGTGCCATGGAGGAGTCAGATTATGTGTGTTACGCTGACATTATAACTACATTTTTTCAATTTAAGATTTCACCCCACATACTGAATTGTTCCTGTTGAATACCGAGTGGATATTTAAAGAATTAGGAATACAACTAGGTCATCATCGTAAAAGCGAAAGTGAAGTGCCGTTGGATACTACCGTTTGCGACCCATATACATCCGTTGTGTATGAATGTTATACTAAAACCATACGTGAAGTGTGTTCATTGAGTGTTTCTACTCGTAATGGTGTAGGATTCACTGCAGTTACAACTTACATACATTCAACTAGACATATTTAAAGCGACTGAAGCCTAACAAAAATGCAACCATTGCAGGACCATTCACAGAACACTTCCCCGGAGAATATTTCGTGGACTTTAAACGATACGTTTTTTACTGTAGGAAACTTCGTCAGTGTGTCCGGACCTTTTTAATAGCAAAATAATAACTCGACTCTACGTTTACCAAAAAAATTACAGAGAACACCAAGAAATAAAATACAACAATGTGGATATGAGCGAATAAGCTCTAGGAGATGGACGGACTGGCATTGCATTATATAAATTTAATATAACAATAGAAGTGCTCCATCTCCCGAACAATGAGTCAGGATTCCAATAGGAACCCGTCGTTCTGTCAGCTAGCAACGACACCACAAAGGAAACGTGTAATAAGGTCACCCGTTACACGAGTCGCCGCCGCCGCCGCCGCCGAACGAGACGATCGCTCACCAGATATAATCCATCGACTTAGAATCAGCTCCGGCGAATAATAACCAACGGACGCAGATAACATTGGCAATGGCTGTTCAAATTGCGAAAAATGTGTAACGCCTAAATGCTTAGCAAAACTTTTAAGGTCACCGATGGTAACTTCAATTCGCAGTATGCGTGCGCGTTTCGCAATCGGTCACGTCAATTATAGTCATATCGTAGAGTCGAACGAGCCTAGTGCGAGGGCTGGTGGTGGTGGCTGCGAGAGGCCGCGGCAGGGCGCCCGCGCTGCTCGAGCTTGCGTCGCCAGCGAGCGAGACAATCGTTATATAACTAGTTCAAGGAGGGTCATTGACAGCTCGCAGCAGACGCCATTGTGGCAGACACTAGCCAGACGCGCAAAAAAGTGAAACCTGTAGTTTTCGCAGAAAAAAGGCCGCGAACAGAACCGTGCCGCGCTCCGCCGCCGCCGTGCTGTGGTGAATGAAGAAACCATGGCTTAATTATGCAATTGTCGGACGGCGGGCGGCCGGTCGGGTCTATCGCAATAATTGCGCAGAAAAAACGAAACAGACCACTTACAATCGCTACATATTTTATGTAGCGATTGTAATTATCGAAACCGAATGGCGCTGCCGGTGCCGGTGTCTGTGAACGGATTTGCGTAACAAAGGACGGGTGAGGCGATCGGACTCGCGAGTGCGAGCCTCCGACCGACGCTACCGACTCTCTGTTACCTACAATCATACGAGTTTAGTTTATAATCAGAGAGATATTAGACAGTTATTTAACTGTTTCAGGGCTCATTAAGTAACTCATCACTTTTAGAATAACCAGCTAGCTAGCTACTGTGCACGAAACCCAGAATTAGAAAGACGAAAAGAAAACGATTTTGTAGCGATGATGGTCGAGTGGTTAGTGTGGTCGATTGCCGTGCAAAAGGTACGAAGTTCGATCCCACGAAACATACAATAAGAGCCCGAGCTAACAGTAAAGGAAAACATCGTGAGGAAACCATAGCATGGTGGTAGGGCGTTTCCTATCTGTTCACGACGGGCGTCACAATAGCCTAAGCTTAGTAGTATTATTGTAAATAGTGCAGGTGTTAGCATAAGTTTATTTCATAAGTCGCATTGTATATAGATTAGGTGGTAGCTTAAGATAATATAAAGATTTAGTTAGAAATAAACAATACTGACACGGTCTACATCAATAGGGCGGCGGAAAGCGAGACAAAGGGATTAAGATTAGGGATGCAGATAACACTACACCACGGTGAGACGGGCAGGTGCATGAAATTCCACGTAGTGCCTCAGCACACAGCCCTTTTCGTGGAATTTCACCCAGACAGGGTTGAACAATCACTACCCGTCTCACTCACACGCTTAGAACGCCGTACATATAAAAGCGCGTGGTGTAGCGTTATAAAATCAGTTCAGCAACAGTTCAGCATCAGTGCAGCAACCGAAATCAACAGTAGAGTTCAGTATTAGTTCAGCAGTAGATCAGTCACTTCAGCTTTGCCTCTGCAGTGATACAGTGCTATCAAGAAAACATTCTCGCTCTCCGCCCTCTTCTGTCAAGACTCTGACCGTGTCAGTACTACCGAAGCCTACACCATCTTTTCTTGGAACTTCCTTCAACCCCAGCATCCGTGGAGCGACTCGGGTCAGACTGTTCTTCCATCCACTACGCCACATACAGTCCACTCGCCGTAGCAGTCTCGGCCCGCCGTCCTCCACATTGGTCCTTCGAGCCGGATTTTAAGAAGTTTCAAGACAGAGGATGGTGCTGACACGGTCCTTGAAGAAGGCGCAATCTGCGCCGCGCCACAGAGTCAGCCAGTCTACAGGAGATTCCCCGAGTAAGGTGTCAAGGGACACCACTGTCATCATCGCCACGCCTGAGGTGAGAGCATCGCAGAGCTCCAGTGACGTCGAGCCCTCCTCCTTCTTCACCGCTGCGAGTCGTCTGGGGACGCCGCAGGACTCCAGTGCCGCCGAGTCCTCCTCGCGCTTCATCGCAGCAAGCCATCGAGGAGCGCCGCAGGTCTCCAGTGCCACCGAGATCTGCTTCCACTTCACCGCCGCTGATCATCTGGGGGGACCGCAGGGCTTCAGTGCCGTCAAGCCCTCCTCCCACATCTCTGCTGCAACTCGCCTGGGAGCGCCGCAGGGTTCCAGTGCCGTCGAACCCTCCTCCCACATCTCTGCTGCAGCTCGCCTGGGAGCGCCGCAGGGCTTCAGAGCCGTCAAGCCCTCCTCCCACTTCTCCGCTGCAACTCGCCTGGGAGCGCCGCAGGGTTCCAGTGCCGTTGAACCCTCCTCCCACTTCTCTGCTGCAACTCGCCTGGGAGCGCCGCAGGGTTCCAGTGCCGTCGAACCCTCCTCCCACTTCACCGCCGCTGATCATCTGGGGGGACCGCAGGGCTTCAGTGCCGTCAAGCCTTCCTCCCACTTCTCTGTTGCAACTCGCCTGGGAGCGCCGCAGGTTTCCAGTGCCGTTGAATCCTCCTCCCACTTCTCTGCTGCAACTCGCCTGGGAGCGCCGCAGGGTTCCAGTGCCGTCGAACCCTCCTCCTACTTTTCCGCTGCGACTCGCCCGAGAGCGCCACAGGGCTCCAGTATCGCCGAGCCTTCCTCTCACTTCAACGCCGCAAGCCGCCTGGGAACGCCGCAGGGTTCCAGTGCCGTCGAGCCCTACTCCCACTTGGTCACCGCAAGTCATCCAGGAATGCCGACTCCAGCTCACGCCGGGCCTGCTTTCCACGCCACAAATACATCAACGTGCTTCAAAAGAGTGCAGGCGATGCATCCCGCCTCGTTCGCCGCCACGCCGCTACAACAGCATCCGCACATGCCGCCTTTGGTGTCATTCAGCGTTTCACCAGCAACGGATGTTGCCGCGCCAGCCTACGGAGCATTAAGGTCGGATCTACACTCCAAGAAACCGACATCTACAACGCCTGCACGCCGACGCCGTCTCTCCAATCGAGAGCGCGAGAGACTCCGCCTTGAAGAGGTAATCGCCCTTGCCGAAATCCAAGCATCACGCGCACGCCTCGCGCTGCTGAATGAAGAAGATGCCTCACGTAACGAGTTCTCCGAAGAAGACATCACTGTACCGCGACATGTTGAAACCTGTTTCCAGTCTCAGGAGATTGTCGCCACGGAAACAGAAAGCCTGCCAGAGTCTTCGGAGCTGCCGCCACAGCCAACATTGACCCACGTGCACCAGCCGCAAAACGCCGACGCACCGTCAAAAAGTGCCGTAACGCCCGCGAAGTATCATCGTGAGCTCGCCTTTGCACCGTTGGTAGCCACTACGATCGCTCTTGCCCCAGTTCCTGTTCAGCCAGACCTAGCCGTGTCTCAGAAGGGCAAGTCCAATCCCAGCAACTACGGAGATCTACCACTGTTTGACGGCTCGCACGACGACTTTGTGACATCCGAGACTGTGTTATACGACAGTGTGAAGCACTACAATTTGAAAGCTGACACGACGACAGGAGAGCATGTTACGCCAACGTTGAGCATGGACATTCCTGCGGGTCGTCTAAAAATAGCGCCAGAAATTGCCTCTGCACCGGCGGGAGCCGCCGCCACTTGGGCCCTACGTAACAATGGGCCAACGGTCTCCCTGCTTGGAAACGAGAGCGCGAATCAAATCAACAGCCCTGGAATTACAGACATGAAAGTTGACGCCGCACGGTCTCGTCGAGTCACCATCATGCTGCAAGGATGTGACACAGAGGAGCTACGACAACGGACTAGCACAATCGACGAACTACGTCTCACCCCACAAAAGATCAAGAAGGATCATCTGCGAGACTGCCAGCCTCTACAAGAGCTTCAGTTACCTATCAACTCTAGGAAGCCTAATCTGTTTATCGGTCAAGACAATTGGCATCATCTTACCCCTACGGAGATGCGCATGAGACACCACGGCCAGCCAATCGCATTGCTGACGCCGCTTGGATGTGTATCAAATGATACCCACACACGCTCCGGTCATCAGGTGAACTTCATGGCCCAAATAGCTGACTCGACCGCAGAGGAGCGCGTGGACGACGCCCTCTGCCACAATTTAGCCCTCGAGTCACTCGCCGTGTCGTCGAAGAACCCGCGAAGCGATCCTGACCACCAAGCTCTAGAGATCCTAGAGAGACCTACGCGCCAGCTTCCTGACAGACGCTACGAGACTGCCCTTCTGCGGAAGAAGAACCGTGAGAAGAGATCAGAAAACAGTGAGGCCGCACTGAACCGCCTTGTCTCAGCCAACGCCAAGAATACTGCCCTAGCTGCCACCAAAGCACCGCGACAACCCACTAACGAGGACAGTAACGTCTTTGTGAGCTGTGAAGACCCCAACATGCTAACACCGAACCACTTCCTGCTAGGCGACCCGGCTCATGTACTATCGCCGAGCTCATTCTACGCCAAGGATCCCATCAGGTGCATTCACTGGCACGCCTCCCATCGACTCGCCAATCTCTTCTGGCACAGGTGGCTCCAGAAATATCTGCCCGAGCTACAACACCGGCGGGAGCCTCACTGCCGCAGGCCCGCTGTGACATCATGTCCGTCGCAGACAACACGCTGCCATGTAACACGTGGTTACGAGGCGTTGTCACAGCCATCTACCCGGAACCACATGACAATGTCCGGGTAGCCGACGTGCGCACAGCCGGAGGGATCCTGCGACGACCCGTCAAGAGAATACCTGCCGACTACGCCCGCCGTTCACCAAGGAGATTGCAGCGCAATGGACAGCGCTGCACGGCGGGAGAATGTTCACGACGGGCGTCACAATAGCCTAAGCTTAATAGTATAATTGTAAATAGTGCAGGTGTTAGCATAAGTTTATTTTATAAGTCGCATTGTACATAGATTAGGTGGTAGCATAAGATTAGTTAGAAATAAACAATACTGACACGGTCTACATCAATAAGGGCGGCGGAAAGCGAAACAAAGGAATTAAGATTAGGGATGCAGATAACACTACACCACGGTGAGACGGGCAGGTGCATGAAATTCCACGTAGTGCCCCAGCACACAGCCCTTTTCGTGGAATTTCACCCAGACAGGGTTGAACAATCACTACCCGTCTCACTCACACGCTTAGAACGCCGCACATATAAAAGCGCGTGGTGTAGGGTTATAAAGTCAGTTCAGCAAGAGTTCAGCACCCGAAATCAACAGTCAGCATTTGAGTTCAGCTACAGTTCAGCATCAGTGCAGCAACCGAAATCAACAGTATTAGTTCAGCAGTAGATTAGTCAACTTCAGCTTTGCCTCTGCAGTGATATAGTGCTATCAAGAAAACATTCTCGCTCTCCGCCCTCTTCTGTCAAGACTCTGACCGTGTCAGTACTACCGAAGCCTACACCATCTTTTCTTGGAACTTCCTTCAACCCCAGCATCCGTGGAGCGACTCGGGTCAGACTGTTCTTCCTACCACTACGCCACATACAGTCCACTCGCCGTAGCAGTCTCGGCCCGCCGTCCTCCACACTATCACTCGCCTGGCTAGCTACCACCCTCAGGTTGTTAAATCTGTCGCCAAGACCTAACGGTGTGTTCCGGCAGTCTTCCTTGAAAGCCAGTGTATTCCAGACTAGGTATGCTCCATCTAGGGCTACAATGTCGCTGACTCCCGTGGTCGTGCGAACTGGTGGTCAAATGCCTAGTTGTTCAGGATAAAAAAAAACAAAGAAATATGCATAATACATCCCAAGCAGGACGTTTGTAAAGCGCCCGTTGATTCTGCTCTCAACTTTCTCAGCAGCAATTTAGCTTAAGGCTACTGGAAATTATAAATAAGAACATTTACAAGAGTAAATTTAGCGATAGTGTACCATGAAACTCTTAAAAACACAGACTAAGGCACTCGACTACGCCTGGCCCTAACACAACACGAGGATTATTGCCACAGTCATATCATGGATATAAGACATAAGCATGCTCAATATCAAAACGCATATCAAACTATTTTTTTGATTAAATTAGTTACTGCACCAGCCGAGAATCGAAACTGAGACTGCAGGACGTAAATCAAAACCAATGCTAGAACCACTAAGCCACAACTATATATGTACACAGTGACCGACAGTACAGGTTCCGCCGAAATCGGTCCACAGGGGATCTTCTAGTATACGCCACTCACATCTGGAGTGAAGCCATAGCGAAATACAAGGAAGTGCTAGCTGTTCCTCGGGACATTTTGAAGGCTTTTGGCAGGGTCTATCACGTAGGTCTTGTTAGCAAGCTTAATAAATATGGCTTGCCTGCTGGGTTTTGTACATGGATATAAAATTTTCTGAGAGACTGGTCATTACGAGTGATTGTAGACAGCTTCTCGTCAGAATAAATGGCTATAAATACCCGGGTCATTCAGGGATTGGTACTCTCAATGATTATTTTTTTGCTGAATATCAACAATCTGTTAAAACCCGGTACTTTTTTTTGGGTAAGCGGACTACATGAGATCTACATCACCCCACATGCCAGTGCAGCTGAAGTGAAGTTATTTAGAGAAGTAATGATTGAGCAATTGAACTTGTCCCTCAGGGCAGTCTCTGATTGGGGCAATGCCAATCTAGACAAGTTCCACTCACCTAAGGCGCCGGTGTCTGTTTTGCGCCAAAAAGCTAGCCCTCACCCAATTAACGCACAATACACCCCAAGTGGGACGTCGGTGCAGGACACATATCGCCCCCATTCAGAATAAGAATAGCCCACCTTTCGAGATCTCCGAGATGTATAGGGGAAACTCTGACGAGCACTTTGAGCTCTTAGGTGTCAACTTCAATGCTCAATTTTGGTGCATGAGCTCATGGCTCAACTAGCTTCTAAAAAGCTCGGTATCCTCTAGAAGCTACGGAGGTACTTCACGTCGGAACATTCGCTCAATATGTACAAAGTGCAAGTTTCGTCGGAAACTGCCTAGATTGTCGGTTTTTTATCATATACATTTCGTAGAGTGTGCCTTAAAATTACATGATTTTATTCCGCCATCCCATTTATACGATCGGACTAGTAGATAGTGCAAGATGCCATCGATACGTGGTAGATATTACACCGGCTCGCACTAAATGCTTTTCGTCTACTTTTATTGTGCGAAATCGCGATTTAATCGGTTTCTTATGGGCAAGCGCGCACATCCTAGGCCGTCGCTTTATATCAAGCGAGTTGCAATCAATCGCAAGCCTATCTACACTAATATTATAAAGAGGTAAGATTTGTATATTTATATTTATGCGTGTACTCATAATAACTAATGGACCAATTACAAAAATTCTTTTGGCGTTAGAAAGTTTAATTATCAATTTGTAACAAAGGCTATATTAATTACTAAAAAAATAAAAAATTGAGATCCGCGGGTAACACCGCAAAGCGCAGCTAGGTGTCTAAAAAAATGTATAATAATGTAATATTTGTTTATGCAAATTTTCAAAATTACTGACTCTATTATTCTCAAACAAGAATTTATAATAAAACAGACACACAAATATTATTTCTACTCATAACACCTTGTCCAAATATTGTTTTCAAACATATTCTTGATTTAGATATTTGTACATAATTAGTAAATAAAATGTGTTTTGGGTAGTTTTACCGTCGGATATTTTCTGGATTATTTTGACAACAATCTTATGATAGTTTTTACCCGTGGATTTGCCTGCGTTAATATAGGAAAAAAGTAGCTATTGACAGTTCCCCAGAGGGAGACTAGTTATTGGTTGAAGCCTGCCATCACATTTGGGTCTAGTTGTCCTCGGACCACAATATTTACGCATTAACGAAATGATGTACCAACTTTACTTTACTTCACTTGTAAGTACAATAATAATATTAATTGTTAAAACTTGGATTGAAATGCAATTTTTGATACCATACCGCCATACCTACTCGATAATACGAGACAGAAAATAATAATGATGGATGAACAACACAATACAAATATAACTGAAAGCAAAATGGTTTGTAGGAACTTGACTCTAATCAAAAATTATTTCTCTGCTCATTTTTTAAGTCTGAACAATATGAGTAACTGTCTGCAGGAATAAACTTTAACATAGGGTACACTCTGGACCATAGACAATCTCTTTGCAATAATGTCTATCAGACACTCAGTAGACGAGCAAAAGAAGGACAAACAAACCAATTTATGACAACAAACACAATTTGCATTTATAATATGTCTGGGAATAATCATAGAGTAGGATAAAATAAAAACTATTTCATAAAGTATGTTGAAGTTCTTTGGGAATAAGTTATCCTAGAACTCTACTCTTCCTATGAGATGTTGAAACCAATTCTGCATAGAAATGACAGGACCAAAGTCATACCCTCATAGTACTAATGTTATAGCTATAGTGTTGACAACATTTTGACATTAATCAGTGATTTTGCGAGTGACAGATGTTTCACATCTACAAATTTAATTGAATCTACAAAAGAGATGTTTCAAAAATTTATGGGGCTTAGACCAGGACAGTGTATGTGATACCATAAACACCTCAGTGCTTATTAATCTTTAATCTATCAACTAATTTCAAAATAATGTAACTTATCGCGGTGTACAAAATTAATTTCAAATCAATATATTTGTAAGTTACTTTAGCAAAATGGCGACTTGCGCGTTTTGTTGTATCAATTTTGACATTTGGAACATGCGGTACAATTCATAGAACAATGAAACCATTGCAGTCAACCTAGGATACAAAAATCTTTACGGGCTGCCATAATTCCACTACATTTCACAGGATTTCAATATTCTTTGTACACTGGTGACTGATGCATTTTTCAGTAATACACAATATTAACCACAAACATAGACAATTATTGGTAGACATACAGCATCCTGGCTGAAAAAGAAACAAGTCCTTTAATAATTAGCTGTAATGTGTATGTGTTTATTATACAATGTGTATGTGTTTATTATACAATGTGTATGTATTTATTATACAATGTGTATGTGTTTATTAATGCTAAAATAGCTTAATGAATTTGGATGCATTTTGGTATAAAGATTATATCCTGGATGAACACATTGGCTATTTTTAATATTGGATAAATATAATGTTCCTGTGGGATAATGAACATTGACAGCAGGTAAAACCATAACTAAATCAAAATAACAGTCAAATATAATAAACTGATAAGTAAACATTGCTGCTGAAATAACATAACACATAATTATAACATTTTTATTTTGTAGGCAGACAAAATAACATTTTTGTGTGTATTTACATACAAAAAAGTTTGTTTTTTAAGGAAGTTACATGCATCAGTCCTTGATTATTATTATAAGTGACTACCGAGCCTGATAGAGAAAAGTTAATGTGCAAATTTATGAAAGTAAAATAAATAATAATGCATCAAATATACAGGTATCGGTTAGGGGTGTACTAAGCCTAAAGGGGGTCACACTATTTATCCTAAGGAAAAATTTTCACTAAGGGACCAACACTAAATTCAAGAAAAAAATACCTACAAAGCTGTTTCATACAAAAAGTTAAATAGTTGTCGACAAAATATATGAATTAGCTTATTTTTTTCAAACATTTTTTTCTCGAATTCAGTGTTGGTCCCATACTAAAAATTGTACCTTGAGATGTATAAAAGTATAATGACCCCCTCTTGTCTTGGTACACCCCTAGCCAATAATCCTGTGTGATGCCTAGATACTATCAATATGCTTAATATTCATTGACAAAATTTAATGTAATTATTTATTTTAATATTATTTGTTTTCATTGAGTTTCAAAGGACTTTAACTAAGTTTGTTACTTTTAATAAGTAAGTTAGTAAGTAAACTGAAGTAGAGCAGCCGTGGGACATTGTATAAAATAGGGGTTAAATTTTAAACTGATATATTTGGATTTTCAAAGTAAGTTGAGTGACCAAGCACAAGCAAAGGTCTCCATCTTGCAAGGCAAAAATGGCTGTTCTTACTGAACAGATTCTCATAAAAGTTTCATTAGTCAATAGTTATAACGTCAACAAAGAGGTACCTACTTATGTTTCGATTTTTTGTTAAATAATCTTATCCTAGTAATATTTATAAGGTGAAAGTTTGTTAGAATGTACGGATGTATGTTTGTTGCTTTATCACCCAAAAACTGATGAACTGACTTTGATATAATTTGGTCCAGAGATATCGTAGAACCTGGATCAACAGAGGCTACTCTTTATCCTGTATTAATGCATATAACACCGCAGGGTGCAGCTAGTACTTATTATTGAGTAGAGTAACTAATTGTATGGCTTTTGTATGTAGAAATAATATGGATACAATAAAATTATTTTAACATTTAAGATATTACGGAGTAATATATTGAATATTTATAGTGATTTGATGTTTGCCAATTTTAGATATTGTCTGCAAGAATTTGCAATTAACCAGATTGGACAAACCAACAAACAGAAACTGGTTATAGCTATACTATACCATTTATAGTAATGTATATAATTGATTATTGTGATAGACAGTGCATAGTAGACGAGACATGTCATACTGTCATACTGAGACAAATCATTGATAAAAGGACTTAAAATGGAACAAACTAAGTTTCTATGATAGCCGGCGTACAAGTCACTGCAACAATATGAGAGGACACTTGTGCCAATAGAATAGTTTGGCTTTCAACTAAGATGGAGAAACTAATGCCTACATGATTTGAGAATAATCAGACTAAACAGACAACATAAATTATTAAATTGAATGCACAAATATAACAATAAAATGTATAGATAAAGCCGTGACTGCGTATCTGAACACGTTTGACTGGTTTCTCCAGAATTGCTTGAGTTTTAGTATGACATTATTTCATGCAGTTTTGAGTAAATAAGGTGCTTATTATTATATTACCCACTGTTTGTATCGCATATAACAAGCGCTTCAGAACCAGATACCATAAAACTATGATGTTATCATACTACCAGATACTAACACTGATTTCTAGCAGATAACCACTATTTCTACATTAAGACAGTCTACAAAGCTTTGAGTCTTTTTAACCAACTACCAAATGAACATATAAAGCAATTTTCTAAGTGATAAGTTTATTGTATGTATGTTAGTGTAAGTTAAGAATAAAACCTGAATATAGTTTGGACCTTGTAACATTCTTATAAGAAGCACTTAAGCAATTATAGTGTAGGAAAGTTATATATTTATTACCTACCAGCACAATGGTTACAATTACAAGCCATACTTATCTGAGTTCAGGAATCTTCTGTTCTTTGTGTGTGAGCACAAAACACTTACTATTTACCAAAATACAAGTAAACCGTTGCCCCTGCTCTCACTGCACCAATTGTGCAACTAGAAGAACACACAACACTTCATCACTACATCCCAACTTTTAGTCATGCAGCACTTTCCCAGGGTTCATTCCTTTGTTTGTACTTCACTTTTGAGTTGTTAGTGATTCTTTGTTCTTGAGATTGTGAGGTGAGCCCTCAATGTCCATTTTCACTGTTGCACAATCACACCTCCAGCACTGGATCCAGATGTTGAGAACAAAGAACTTTACTGGTGGAGGAGGCAGAGCCGGCGCGGGAGGTGCGGGCGCGGCACTGCGCGGAGCGGGCCTTCGTGGGCGCGGTGCAGGCTGCTCAGCTGACGCTGCGCCGGGCAGGCGCTCCTCTGCGGCCGCCGACACCACACCGCCCGCTGACGGGAGGTCGCAGACAAAAAAATCGATAGGTCAACAACCTCTAGCGGCTGGCGGCCCTGGGGTCCGCCGTGCCGCCGCCACCGCGCGCGGCCTTCGGCTGCGAGGCCGTCGTAGCCGCTGGAGACGTAACATACCCGAAATCGCCATTTTGAAACGGGAACAATGAAATATTTACTTTTAAACGTTGGGTCGACCGCGATCGACGGCCGAGACGGTTACCGAATGCGGCGCCCCGGTGGGCCGAAGCAGTATGCCGCTACCGTAGGATACGTACTCTGACTAGAAATCCCTTCGTCACCGCTGCCGATATCCGACATCGCAATCCACTCCGAATTCTACAGGCGATCCACCGATCTTTTTGGATCGGATCGGAACTTCTCGCCTCGGACTGGTCTGGTTGTCTATGATTTATCAAGCTATCAAAATTGGGTTCTTTTACTTGCCATATCAACATTACATTGTTTTTATATAAATCTTAAAAAAAAAAGTTTTATTTGTTTACAAAAATAGGAAGCATGACAATAAAAAACGTTAATTTATAAATTTAAGAGTTCTTATTACTAAAAAAGTCCAAATATTTCGATAAAACAGCCGTATTACTTTTTTCATAGCCAGTCACTATAAAGAACCCAAAATAACCTGTCACTGACTCTATATTTGTCTATGATTGTGAAACCGTCTGTCAAACTGTAAACGTGTTGCCAACTTATAAATCAGCTGCTAAATTTTCAGGAGATACAATACTACAACGATAAGTCAACCGGTAGCGAGCGCTGCAAAGCGCTTTTTGGAGGTAATCTGCTACCTAACCCAAAGTAAAAACAAACGCATGTTTGATTATTTTATATTTGAAATGAAATTAAATGAAATTATTTATTGGCCTTATAACCACTTATGTTATACTAGGCAAGTCACATTACAATATTTCACACAATACTTAATTTAGTAAATTTCAAATGTACCTATGCCAAAAACTTTACAATTCACATAATTACAAAATTTAAATAAGATTATGTAGTATCGATTAATAGATAAATTACTGATATAATAATACTTCTAAAATAGTTTACATTAACGTGAGTAGAATTTAATAAAGTAATTATATAATAAGATACCTTAATGTCATTATTAGTTTGTGAGTTTTGACTATAATTGTTTAGTTAGATTTGACAATATGTTATATAAATTAAGTATAAGTTAAGTATTAAATTAAAATTATTAGTAAGAAAAACAATGACGATAAGTCTTATTAAAAATTTAGCTATCACCTACTTATAAAATTATGTTTGCTCACTCACGAATGAAGATTCAGTCAGCTTCATGTTCATAAATTCTTTGACCGAGTAAATTGGGGTAGACTCAAAAAACCGCTTTATTTTTCGTTTAAAATCGTCCGCGTGAAGATTAACTACGGCATGGGGCAAATTGTTAAACATTTAATATAAATTCCTTGTTTTCTAACTTTGGCTAGGCGTGTTTTAGGCTTACACAGTATCTCTTTTCGTCTTTCATCCATTCTTAGATTATGCGTATATGGTTGTTTCTGTAAAATATCCTTATCTTCATAGATCTCTAGGAGGCAATTATAAATATACAAAGATATAACCGTCATGATTCTTGTTCACGACGGGCGTCACAATAGCCTAAGCTTAATAGTATAATTGTAAATAGTGCAGGTGTTAGCATAAGTTTATTTTATAAGTCGCATTGTACATAGATTAGGTGGTAGCATAAGATTAGTTAGAAATAAACAATACTGACACGGTCTACATCAATAAGGGCGGCGGAAAGCGAAACAAAGGAATTAAGATTAGGGATGCAGATAACACTACACCACGGTGAGACGGGCAGGTGCATGAAATTCCACGTAGTGCCCCAGCACACAGCCCTTTTCGTGGAATTTCACCCAGACAGGGTTGAACAATCACTACCCGTCTCACTCACACGCTTAGAACGCCGCACATATAAAAGCGCGTGGTGTAGGGTTATAAAGTCAGTTCAGCAAGAGTTCAGCACCCGAAATCAACAGTCAGCATTTGAGTTCAGCTACAGTTCAGCATCAGTGCAGCAACCGAAATCAACAGTATTAGTTCAGCAGTAGATTAGTCAACTTCAGCTTTGCCTCTGCAGTGATATAGTGCTATCAAGAAAACATTCTCGCTCTCCGCCCTCTTCTGTCAAGACTCTGACCGTGTCAGTACTACCGAAGCCTACACCATCTTTTCTTGGAACTTCCTTCAACCCCAGCATCCGTGGAGCGACTCGGGTCAGACTGTTCTTCCTACCACTACGCCACATACAGTCCACTCGCCGTAGCAGTCTCGGCCCGCCGTCCTCCACATTGGTCCTTCGAGCCGGATTTTAAGAAGATTCAAGAAAGAAGATGGTGCTGACACGGTCCTTGAAGAAGGCGCAATCCGCGCCGCGCCACAGAGTCAGCCAGTCTACAGGAGATTCCCCGTGTAAGGTGTCAAGAGACTCCACTGTCATCACAGCCACGCCTGAGGTGGGATTGCCGCAGAGTACCAGAGCCGTCGAGCCCTCCTCCTTCTTCACCGCTGCGAGTCGTCTGGGGGCGCCGCAGGACTCCAGTGCCGCCGAGTCCTCCTCCCGCTTCATCGCAGCAAGCCATCGAGGAGCGCCACAGGGCTCTAGTGCCACCGAGCTCTGCTTCCACTTCACCGCCGCTGATCGCCTGGGAGCGCCGCAGGGTTCCAGTGCCGTTGAACCCTCCTCCTACTTCTATGCTGCAACTCGCCTGGGAGCGCCGCAGGGTTCCAGTGCCGTCGAACCCTCCTCCCACTTCTTTGCTGCAACTCGCCTGGGAGCGCTGCAGGGTTCCAGTGCCGTCGAACCCTCCTCCCACTTCTCTGCTGCAACTCGCCTGGGAGCGCCGCAGGGTTCCAGTGCCGTTGAACCCTCCTCCCACTTCTCTGCTGCAACTCGCCTGGGAGCGCCGCAGGGTTCCAGTGCCATCGAACCCTCCTCCCACTTCTCTGCTGCCACTCGCCTGGGAGCGCCGCAGGGTTCCAGTGCCGTCGAACCCTCCTCCCACTTCTCAGCTGAAACTCATCTGGGAGCGCCGCAGGGCTTCAGTGCCGTCAAGCCCTCCTCCTACTTTTCCGCTACGACTCGCCCGACAGCGCCGCAGGGCTCCAGTGTCGCCGAGCCTTCCTCTCACTTCAACGCCGCAAGCCGCCTGGGAACGCCGCAGGGTTCCAGTGCCGTCGAGCCCTACTCCCACTTGGTCACCGCAAGTCATCCAGGAATGCTGACTCCAGCTCACTCGAGGCCTGCTTTCCACGCCACAGATACATCAACGTGCTTCAAAAGAGTGCAGGCGCTGCATCCCGCCTCGTTCGCCGCCACGCCGCTACAGCAGCATCCGTACATGCCGCCTTCGGTGTCATTCAGCGTGTCACCAGCAACGGATGTTGCCGCGCCAGCCTACGGAGCATTAAGGTCGGATCTACACTCCAAGAAACCGACATCTACAACGCCTGCACGCCGACGCCGTCTCTCCAATCGAGAGCGCGAGAGACTCCGCCTTAAAGAGGTACTCGCTCTTGCCGAAATCCAAGCAGCACGCGCACGCCTCGCGCTGCTGTATGAAGAAGATGCCTTACATAAAGAGTTCTCCGAAGAAGACATCACTGTACCGCAACATGTTGAAACCTGTTTCCAGTCTCAGGAGATTGTTGCCACGGAAATAGAGAGCCTGCCAGAGTCTTCGGAGCTGCCGCCACTGCCATCAGTGCTCCACGTGCACCAGCCTCAAAACGCCGATGCACCGTCAAAAACTGTCGTAACGCCTGCGAAGCCTCATTGTGAGCCCGCCTTCGCACCGCTGGTAGCCGCTATGATCGCTCTTGATCCAGTTCCTGTGCAGCCAGACCTATCCGTGTCTCAGGAGGGCAAGTCCGATCCCCGCAATTACGAAAATCTACCATTGTTTGACGGCTCGCACGACGACTTTGTGACATCCGAGACTGCGTTATACGACAGTGTGAAGCACTGCAATCTGAAAGCTGACACGACGACAGGAGACCAAGTCACGCCAACGTTGAGCACGGACATTACTGCGGATCGTCTGAAAATAGCGCCAGAAATTGCCTCTACACCGACGGGAGCCGTCGCCACATGGGCCCTACGTGACGATGGGCCAACGGTCTCCCTGCTTGGAAGTGAGAGCGCGAATCAAATGAGAATCCCAGGAATTCCGGACAAGAAAATTGACACCGCGGAGTCTCGTCGAGGCACCATCACGCTGCAAGGACGTGACACAGAGGAGCAACAACAACGAGAACACATAATTGACAGGCTACATCTCACCCATACGGAGAGGCGCATGGGATACCACGACCAGCCAGCATTATTGACGCCGCTTAGTCATCAAGTGAACTTCATGGCCCAAATAGCTGACTCGACCGCAGAGGAGCGCATGGACGACGCCCTCCGCCTCAACTTAGCCCTTGAGTCACTCGCCGTGTCGCCGACGAACCCACGAAGCGATCCTGACCAACTAACTCTAGAGATCCTAGAGAAACCGACGCGCCAGCTTCATGACAGACGCTACGAGATTACCCTTCTGTTTAAGAAGGACCGTAAGAAGACAAGAGATAACAGCGAAACCACACAGAACCACTTTGTCTCAGCCAGCGTCAAGAATACTGCCCTAGCTGCCACCAAAGAGCCGCGACAACCCACTGACGAGAACTTTTACGTCTTTGTGAGCTGTGAAGACCCCAACACGCTAACACCGAACCAATTCCCGCTAGGCGACCCGGCTCATGTACTATCGCCGGGCCCATTCAACGCCAAGGACCTCATCAGGTGCGTACACTGGCACGCCGTTCATCGACTCGCCGATCTCTTCTGGCACAGGTGGCTCCAGAAATATCTGCCCGAGCTACAACACCGGCGGGAGCCCCACTGTCGCGGACCCGCTGTCAAGATCGGCGACGTAGTGATCATCACAGACAGCATGCTGCTACGTAACACGTGGCTACGAGGCGTTGTCACAGCCATCTACCCGGAACCGTGTAGTCAACGTATGCTCAGCCGGAGGGATCCTGCGACGACCCGTCAAGAGAAAAGTAATCCTGCCGACTACGCCCGCCGTTCACCAAGGAGATTGCAGCGCAATGGACAACGCTGCACGGCGGGAGAATGTTCACGACGGGCGTCACAATAGCCTAAGCTTAGTAGTATTATTGTAAATAGTGCAGGTGTTAGCATAAGTTTATTTCATAAGTCGCATTGTATATAGATTAGGTGGTAGCTTAAGATAATATAAAGATTTAGTTAGAAATAAACAATACTGACACGGTCTACATCAATAGGGCGGCGGAAAGCGAGACAAAGGGATTAAGATTAGGGATGCAGATAACACTACACCACGGTGAGACGGGCAGGTGCATGAAATTCCACGTAGTGCCTCAGCACACAGCCCTTTTCGTGGAATTTCACCCAGACAGGGTTGAACAATCACTACCCGTCTCACTCACACGCTTAGAACGCCGTACATATAAAAGCGCGTGGTGTAGCGTTATAAAATCAGTTCAGCAACAGTTCAGCATCAGTGCAGCAACCGAAATCAACAGTAGAGTTCAGTATTAGTTCAGCAGTAGATCAGTCACTTCAGCTTTGCCTCTGCAGTGATACAGTGCTATCAAGAAAACATTCTCGCTCTCCGCCCTCTTCTGTCAAGACTCTGACCGTGTCAGTACTACCGAAGCCTACACCATCTTTTCTTGGAACTTCCTTCAACCCCAGCATCCGTGGAGCGACTCGGGTCAGACTGTTCTTCCATCCACTACGCCACATACAGTCCACTCGCCGTAGCAGTCTCGGCCCGCCGTCCTCCACAATTCTATTATTCTTAAAATATTTTCTAGCTGACGCCCATTTACGCAATCCAAATACAATTTTTATAGCTTTTTTTGGGCTCTTAGTACTTTTGTTACATCTTTACCATTTCCCCAGACAGTTATTGCGTATCTAATAATAGAATGTGTGTAAGCGTAATACACTGACAACATTGCATGCTTATCTAATAATGGCTTTAATTTCACCAATGCATAATTGGCACTTGACATCTTTTTACACAATTTAGCAATATGCTTTGAATGAGTAATTGTGTAATCTATTGTGTATCCCAAGAATATATTTTCTTCTAAGACGAAATTACTATCAACACCTTTCCTGGATTGGTATGTCATTACAACACTTTTATCTGCGTTAAGTATGATACCGTTAGCATCAAACCACTGTTTCAATATACTTTTAGCTTTGTTTATTTTTGTATTTAGCTTGTCTTTGCTTTTATCATTGATTCCTACGTGCGTGTCGTCAGCAAATAAACTAGTTTATGCCCAATCAGGCATAGCATTAGATAAGTCATTTATATATATAAGACACAGTAATGGTCCTAATATAGAGCCTTGGGGCACTCCTATATCTACATTTGTAATCTTAGAGCTTGTATCGTTAACATACACAGCCTGTTTAAGATTCTGTAAGTAAGTACGCATAGTATATAGTTCGGGGCCCTGAAATCCATAGTACTCTAATTTCATTAATAGTATGTCGTGCCTCAAACAATCAAATGCTTTAGACAAATCACAATAATATACTTGCACATTTCTGTGATTTGTCCAAAGAGTCCAATATGTAGTAAATTACTTTCCTTATCGCCATTTCAGTAGATCTACCTTTTCGAAATCCAAATTGAGACTTAGTAAAGAGATTATTTTCTTCAAAGTAATTTAATATTTTACTTTTAATTATTGATTCCAATATCTTTGATATAGTCGGTAAAATACATATTGGTCGGTAGTTCGCTAGCTCTGTACAATCTCCTTTTTTATACAGTGGAATAATCTTACCATGTTTTAGGCTGTCGGGGAATATTCCCTCATCTAAGCAGTCGTTAATCACAATGTGAAGCAATTCCATTAAATGTTCATTTTGTAAGATCAGTTTTTTTAATGTTTTTGAGTTCATATCATACATATCAGGTGTACATTTCTCTTTCGTGTTCTTTACTGTCGTCCATAGTTCTTTGTCCGACAGTCCATCTATTTAATCAAATTTAACAGTGGTGATAGGTTTTTCACACATTTCTAAATATTTTTTACATTCATCAATATTTGTACTAGTTTTACACGTCAATTTACGAGCAATATTTCCGAAAAAGTTATTGAAATCATTTGCTATAGATGTTTCTGTCCCATCTTCTCTTTTAATTAATTTTACGCCTTTATTGTTTACCTGTTTCTTATTATATCGGATTTGTTCGTTCACAATCTTCCATGATTGTCTTATTCTATTTCCTGAAGTTCTTACTCTGTGGTTATATTGTAGCTTTTTAGCTGCTACATAAACTTTTCCCAATATTTTCTTGTATTTTCTTATATACATTAACTTTTCTTTATCTGGGTGTGATTCCTGCAGCATTTCCATCTTAGCTAAATTATTTTTTGAGATATCTATTCCTTTGGTTGTATATTTGGTAACCCTATTACGTACTACACGTTTTTTTCTTGGAAAATCTACGTCGTAATAAATCTAATCGCGTCCTGTAGAATATTCATTCTTGAATTTGGTTCTTTACATAGTACGATCTGATTTTTTAAATGGATGAAATCCTGATTTAGTAAGAAATTGAAATAATTTATATTATTAACAGATATTTGCCGAGAAAATGTGATTGTTTTTGATAAAGTTTTACGTTTACTGTTCGAAATTGTTAGTCTAATTACTTTGTGATCCGCTAGTTTACGATTCAATACATCTCCTGTGCATTCGTCAAAGTTTACAATAAAATTATCAATACATGTAGCACTAGTTTTCTCTATTCTAGTCGGTTCATTCAAAATTATTTTAAAATTAAATCATAATTAATTTGTAAAAACATTTTTATATTTTTATCAATTTTTAATATATTTAAGTTGAAATCTCCAGCAAGTACAATTTTTTTCCCTTCGTGGTGGAGTTTTTGCAATAATTTTTTTAGTAAATCAAAAAATAAGTCAATATCTTTATCGGGTCTATAAACTGATATTATGATTATTTTTGAAGATCTAAGTTCTATTGTTTTTCACCAACTTCTCATAAAAAAGAACAGGAGACTCAATTGGACCCCATATTTTAAAATGTTTTACATCTGATTTCTCGGAGAATTCAGAACCCATTTGATAAAATCTTATTTTGCGTAAAAGGGTATACCCATCTCTAAAGTTTTAATAAATTTATTCTCCCATTATATTAAACTTATGATATCACAATTTATAAATTATCATTATATTAAAATACGTCAAAATAAATTAGTCGAACAACCCACCCCGAATCGTACCTGGAGCAAAGGTACCCATTACGCTGGCTGCGTTACCGCGTTGAATGGCAATGGCCAGCCGTTGCACCAAGTAAGATCCGGAGCGAGAGTCGCCAGTCAAGTTGCTAATTCTACGCCCTATCTCCCTAATTAAAGTTTTTGCTTCAGAGCCCCAACAGCCCAGGGTCTCCACGGCAATAGGCACAAAATAATATAGCGGCTCCATCGCTGCGTACTTCTGCTTTTTCTTTCTCGCAGCGTCTTCCGCTGCAGCTGCCGGAGATTGGACGGTACGAGCTAGATGGGTAGTGGCAACCGTGCTGACGCAAGTGGCATCCCAGACTAGGCACCGACCATTCTTCCACGGCACTAGGGTCAGACCATCAGGTCTCTTGCCGTCCGACCTGTTGAGGCCAGGTGGTTCAAGCACACAGGGGACGTTCGCTGAAACGAAAGCCCTTCGAACTATGTCATTGAGGGCATGGTGCCGCGGAAACCTACCAGTGCAACGACGACAACTCAGAGCATGGTGCCCATCGGCCCCCACCATGGAACCGCAAGTGCATATATGAGATTCACACAGTTTGCAGCCCAGTCGGAGAGCAACAGCCACTCGCAGAGAGTTGTCATCAAGCAAAGTACCCAAATGTGGCGAAGGTAGCGCGTGCAACCACGCCCCGGACTCTGACCGTGACACAGCTCTGAGTCTAGCCAAATCAGCCCCTGTGGCTTCCTCTATTAATTGTCCCTGTATTTGTTGAGCTGCAACATCATCCCAAGCGCGTTGCACATGCAATGTCTCTGGGCTTGCTGCACCTGCGTTGAGGGCCGACCAAGTTGTGACCGCGTCTGACACATAGGGTAAGCTTCTCCCATCACCTTTTGAACGTAAAATTAAAGTAACGAGATCTGCCACCCCATGTGTCGATGCCAGAAAAGCAGGCAAACCCACATCCCACGCACGACGCACTCCGAGACCCCCGTAGCGTATTGGTAGAGCCGCTTGCTTCCATTGCACTTCATTCAAAGACACATTTAAAACGGACTCGACTGTGTCTTTTAAGGCTTCGTCAAAAGCCAAAACTTGTTCTGGACATAGCCAGGTTGGTGCAGTTCGTAGAAGATAAGTAATTTTGGGAAGGGCGAAGTACATACGCAACAGAACAATTGCAACATGCGCAGAGAGACCCCTTAGACGTTCCTGAATGGCAAGAAGATGGAGTCTTCGATATGTAATAGCTTCTGGCACTCCGTCAAGAAAAATAGGAGAACCTAGAAGAGTGAATGTGTTGGTTGAAAGTTCCTTGAGGCCTGGTAGTAAAGCACTAAAGCGTGAGAAGTGTGTACGAGCTTCATTGCTACAGGGGAAAAACTCGCACTTGGAGGGATTCACCTCCAGACCCAGTTCTTTAAGACGAGGAATAAGAGCCTCCAGATCCTGGTAAACCTCTTCCGGTGACCCTCCAATCGTGCCATCGTCCAAATACCACAGGTTTAGAGAAGACGTAAGCTCCGCAATAACATTGTGGAGGGCTAAGCTGAAAACGAGTGGTCCCAGGGGATCCCCCTGCTGCGCTCCAACTTGAGAGGAAATTAGTTTATCATTGAAGAATAGATTGGAAGGAGAATGATATACTTGATAGAGAAAAGGATAAAGAGAGGGAATTTTGTCTTTGACTACACTCAACAGAATGTCTCGTTCTAGGGTATTAAAAGCGTTTCGTATGTCAAGCTTGAGCACGACACATTCTGAGTGGCGCGAATCCGTGACAAACGCCCGAGTGGCGTGGATAGCGGTCTCGCAGCCCAGACGCGTCCCAAAGCCAAGTTGGTGTGGTTGCAAATACTCAGACATATCTTCTCTAACAGACCGGCAAGCCACCTTTGCCGCCAACCGACGAAACACGCTGCCTATCGCAATGGGCCTCACCCCTCCATCCTTCTTTGTAAGTGCACACAAAGATGCACCGTATATAAAAGGGCACACCACCACATTAACTTGGCCACTTAACAAAAAATTTACAAGGTTTGTTAAGTCCTTTAATAAACATTGCCCATTCTCGCCTGCAGAACCCGACGTGCAGATTCCTTTAAGTGCCCGGGGCGAATACCGTCCAACCCTGCAGCAGACCCACTATAAAAAGAGCTCAGCGCAAGTATAACATCTTCCACTAAAACAGTTGCCGGCAAATACGTCGAATCCGGCGCTGAAGGGAAATTGAGCGAACGTGAAGGTCCCGGGTGCTTTATATGCAGAGCGTTTAACGTACCAGAATCTTGATGAGCAAACGTGTCATCAGTCATTAGCAACCGGACAGCTCCCCGAAGGTCCCCTTCATATACTTTAGCTTCTATTATTTTACCGATCGCACGTGGCCTAGAGAATACCTCCGTGCTGTCAGAAATTTCAGATAATTGCTCCAACCCGGAAGACTCGATGTTCGCCTTGACTTTGGAAGTCATATTCCCAGGTGCATCTCTTGACGGTACTTTAAGCGCAACATACGCAAAGGTGAGAAGCGCGCACCAATCCTCTACGCCATTGCAGCTGACACATTTACGAATGATTTCGCTCAGCCTGCCAGCCGTCTGGTTCCTGGCACCCTTAGGAATATGTCGAAGTACTCGCGTATTCTTTCTCAAACCCGAGAGCCTTTCAAGAGGACAAGGGTGCGGCTCTTGAGTCGCAGGCTATACCCATCACTATCGGCACAGCTTGAGGAGTGGCAACACGTTGATTTATAGTTTTGTGCTTGCGGCCTATGTGGATTTTGAGTCCGTGTACACTAAATACTCGATACACAAATATCTCTAAAGTACTCCCATTAAAATTTCATATACTACAGAAACATCTTGCGTAAAATTAAACTAAAGTGGTTGTAGTGTAATCTAGATAAGATGCTGGTAACCCCATCAGGGCTCTCTTGTTTATTGAGTATTCCCGCCAAAGAATATGATACTCTCAGAGCTCAGAAGAAGTACTACTAGAATTTCAACGTGCGTGGCAACTATAGCGCTTCTTGTTCTTTCAAAAGGTATTGCTATATAACCATAATTCCACTTGATAATTATCAATTACATCACATTTATCAATTCAGGCCCTGTATTGTTAACAATTTAGCTCAGAATGAGACATAGCGTGACCGCATATGAGACAGTTTTTTTTGGAAAGTTCTCCCTAAAAGGGAAATATCTCTTATGGGTATTCCCGAATCTCATAACACCTAACAACGTAACTTATTTATTACCATTATTTTTGAAATTTGGGAAAATCGATATTTATGCAATCAAGCCTCAAGTTGTATGGCTAAACAAAAATCCGGCCACGGTAATAAGGACGGATCATCAGCATCTCTCTCTTTTTTTCACTAATAAAACATAATTACAGCATCTAGTTTTTGCAAGCTGTGTCGTACCTTATTGCAATTCTAATAATACTTCTTCTGAGTATCTCTCACAGATTCCCGCGTTCGCTTAAAAAATGGCGTCTTCGTCTTTGTGTTTATTGAAAAACTAGTGACTCTTCAAGTTTTGCAGTCTAATTCTGATGGATTATTAAACATTAAAATCTTGTTTATGTGTACAAGTGTGGACTAGAGATACGGACCAGGGCGGCCAGGAAGTAATAGCCAGTTGTCGATCATAATTTTTACTTGTTCTTTGGCGCCAATTTTTGAAAACAGTGACCTATTTTGCGTGACAGATTTAAGGTTTTGGTGAAGTGTTTCTCAACAGTACGTGTAAGAAGTTTTAATTTAATAAATGATAAGAAAATGTTTAGATTGTAAACAGGAGCAGTGTTCCTAGTGACGTATGAAAAAATGATTTTCTTAGTATTTACTGGCGTTGGTGAACCTGACACGAGAAATACAATGAGTAGTAATATAATATCCTATAAACAAGAAGTGTATTTTAAAAGGAGTCCAACGCTCCGATCCAATCTTCGTAGTAGCCACACAGTACAGACTGTATGTATGCAACTATTATTATTGAAATCTGACGCGATATTCGACAGGATGACAGTTGTACTCGTACCTATAAATAATGAATGAAACAACACTTGTAATATTACAAATGACTATAATTTTGTCACAATGTGTTCCATACATGTTATTCATAACTTTTTACCTTAAAACTATTTATAATACATTACTTAACCATTAATAATATTGTATTTTAAAATTCTTCCAGTTTAATTTAATTACAATCCACGGATCATCGGCTCCACCAGAGACTTTGTTATTCAATTTAAAAATTATCATACTCACGAAGGACGATACAATTTTTCATTAAAACGTAATTTTGAAATGTGGAGTACTTTATGTTACACTATGATGTAATTCGATTAGATCTTATTATACTAAAAAATATTTGTTGTTTAGTTACGCTACGAGAAGTATTATCGTTAAAACTGTACAAATATATCAACTTTAGTGTTACCACTTACCACCGCTCTAGCGTTATGTAATGTACTTACTTAATGTAACGGACACTCCGACTGAACCGACCGCTCCCGCTCCCTCTCCCTCTCGCTCCCGGTGACGCTCTACTTGTCCTACTACACTAGGTAGGTAGGTACATACCTATCGTTCATTCATTCATTCTTTTATGATTATAATAAAGGTAATTAATTGTACTTCGTAACGCGAAACATGGCGGCGCGACCACACAGCACGACACGAGCTTCTCAACACATTCTTTTCAAGCAATCAATTATTATTATTTGTGGTAACGTTCAAGTATACATAGGTATACGGTAGTAGGTGGTGGTGGTGTGTGTGTGTGTGTGTGTGTTCATCGCGCCTCCACCACTATATAATAATAACACAAGCACCGTCATACAAAATGCGAGATTACAGAGTAATGGGCACAACTAGCGCGCCTCCACACCGCGCCGCGCCGCGCCGCACTGCTACTGCCGCCGTGCTACCAGCGTAGGTACCTAACAACTCGCCCACTGATATTACATCATATTACTATTGAATATATATTATACAATAGTATATTTATTCATTTCTCTTTGAAGAAAAGGAGAATAGAAGAGAGAAATAACAAGGTGAGGTGTGGCGGTGGTGAGGAGGAACCACACCATAAAAACAAAAATATTTTTCCATTTCTCACGCTGACATCAAAACGAGGCAGATAAACACTAAATATCTTGTATGTACCATCTTATTATACATGGATTTCCGCAAAGTAACGCCTGACTCCATCCATTATCTAAGCTCGTCCATATTGTCAATTGTTTGGATTTTACGATGAGAACGATGGCTACTATTTGTTTGTAATTTTATTCGAATCAGGAACTTTATCGAGCATACGTGAAAATAAATGTATTTAAAATGATCAACTGCATAAAGTTGAAATAAAAAAAATATGCGCATAGCTTTTGACGCTGGATATTATATGTACAAAATCTAATACATTTTTGGGCCATTTCATTAGTGATGTAATCGTCGGTCAAAGAATGACAGCAGCAATATCAGTGCGGAGACGGAGACGGAGACGGGGGAGTCAACTAACTGCACAATATTATAACAAGCAAGTACAATAATAATAATTAGGTAATAAAATATAGTTAAGTATCAATAAAATTGAGCTAAACAAGGAACTGCAGAGTTCGCTTGTAACATTACACCTCTCGTCGCATCTCTCTTACATTCCTTCTAGTCACAGTTTTAATTATAAACACCTCTTATCTACACAGACATTTGACAATAAAGACAGAAATAACTAGTAAATTCTGATAAATCACAATAAGTTAAATGTATGCCATTATAATCATCAGAGGGCATTGTAGGAATTTAACGTATAACATGAAAAATGTAATATGAATAGAATTTGCAGATCAATACGAATATGAAACATTTAAAATCAAACGTCCATCGATTTGTAAGTTTCGTCTCTGTATACATTGTTACTAATCACAAAGAACGTATTTCAATATTTAACTATAACAGTATTACATAAACAAAATTACATCATCGCATGTTTGAAATTAAAACTATCTCTAAGCACAACTGGATGTGACAACTGTACAATACATTTATGACTTACAAATGAAAATAAGTAATTGTACATCAGAGTCAATATTAGCGTTGAACGTTCATATCCAGAGAGAGATTCAGTTTAAACACTACACTATCATTCGGGTTAGTCGAACAAAACGGAGTTACATTAATTCATTTATAGAAAAACAGCTCCGACCCCGAGGTCGAAACAACACGCAGTACTATACACAATAAGAAATCAGAAAACTGTAGCAATTTATCTTGTTATTAAAGGATGTCTATATTTTAAGTGAAATGAGCGGAGTCGGTGCAAGTTGTACGAATCGGAGTCAGAAGATACGCGACGAGAAATGACACACACTACTGATAACAGCGTCTGTGATTAAATGCTTTTCATTATATTTTCTAAAAGATTTCTGACGAAGAAAACATACATACGAAAAACATTGTTGAAACGATATCCAAATAATAATATACTTGCACCATAATTTATTAAATAAATATGTTGTATTCTTTTATAAAACTGTAGATTTATAACAAGTTTAAATTTATTTTAGCATATTCCAGTAAAATAAACATACATGTGTAGTATATAGTGCCATTTTTCTCATCGACTATGTAAATTAAAAAAATCATAAAATATATTCGGTTCGAAGGAGTTTTCATTTTTCCCAGTACTCGTAATGAAACGTGTATTATTGCGTTCGTTTCGTACGAGTATGTATGTGAGTACGACGAACGTATAGTAAATGTGATACAAGTATTATTGCTTCTAGAGTCCTGCATACAAACATGTTTGTTTTGGCACGAAACACATACTGAACAAGCGACGCGATCGGAACCACTGCTACGGACAGATACCACATACAACCAGATATTGCAATCATTTTAAAAATAGTTAATTTGAAGACGTTTTTAGGAGAGGAATTCGTTTTTAGGTAGTGAATGAGATCAATCAATGTGATTAAAAACAATAAAAGAAGTTATTAACACATAAATCAACAAACGTATAATTGAACAGGTAAGTCATAATATTAGCTCTTCTGTCCAGTCGATGTAGGAACATGTTATTCATATAATATTATCACGATAAAGAACTAATTAAACAACTATTTGTGTCGCAACGTACATTTCACTGATTATATGCAAAAATTACCAACTGATACTCCTTTAAAGTAGTGCATGGTATCTGCCCATACACTGTGATCCCACATGAAGCGTGTGTGGGGACGAGGATGAGAAAGTGGGGATGGGGAGAGGGTTGTGTGGGTGAGGGTGAGGGGGTGGGGTGGGATGTGGATGAAGCGACACTAATTCACAACCAAGCGGCGCACGCGGCGCTACGAGTATATCACCCTACACTGCACGACTCGACTGACATACACACGGTCACATACACAAACATTTCATATATTCAGAAAACATACTTGTGTAGTTTTATAGAACGCGAACTTACTAAAAATAATTCAAATGTAACTATAATATATCTGCATTTATTTTAAATTTAACGGAACGGTTTCAATCGTACTTACTTATGAGCTTATACTCGTTGTAGTAATGTTTAAAAATAAATAAATTAGCGAGTGGAAGTTTGCATTTTATTAGCCTGATGATACTCGGGACAAATTAACATCTGTATTAATTTTACAAGTATTTGACGATATTTTTGACTACACATCAGAATAAAATATTCTGGAGCTTGCTCTCAGTACATGACTGCGATTAGCGAATATTAGTTCCGTATAAAGGTAAGAGTGAATGAGCCGTAGAAGTGATATGTGACCGTTCGTATCGCGACAGCTCAGTGCCGGCGCGCAGCGCGCGAGTCGTGCAACTATATCCTACCTAATATCAATAACTCAGTAAGCTAACTCAAATGTCGGTAGAACCACTCCATCACGAGTGTCGCACGTCCATCACTCACTGATCGTCCAATAGAAATCTTATACAATTAATTCACTAGAAATAATAAATCACCCAAAAAAACCGTTTATAACAATTGTACTAGTCACTATAATAGAGATAATTTTAAAAATTGTAATTAGGTATATTGCCGCGTAGTTGAGAAGTTGAATTTTACAAAAATATACAATAACTGTACAAATAGTCGAGCGACTCAATGCGTACACGCACACGCACACAGGTCGACCCTGACACGTTTACTGAGTACGTGGGTCGTGGCGCGAGTCATCGATAGGAGCAAGGCTTACGTATAATACCCGCTCATTGAGAACAAATTAGACGCTTTAGACAAAGTGGTAAAACCTCAAAAACTTGGAAATCGAGAGAAAAAATGGGATAACGAATATTTTTTCTATTTGATTTTTGCCAATGACTAAATTAATATAGAAATTTAAGTAAAATTTACAAATAATGAGCTGGTAATACACATAACTCTCGCATTTATCATGCATGCCACGACACACGCGCGGCGCGTCCGCCGCCGGCAACGGTCGCGGCCGAAGTGACGGTCGCGACGCGCATTTTATTATAGAGAGATAAAAAACACCCGAGAGCGAGTGAAACAGTCGAGGTGCGCGCGTCTCACTCGCACTCGCAGCACAGTACAGTACTGTAGAGACTAACGCTAACTCGTTGATAGAGACTTACGTACTAGAGGTTAGTCAAGCGATCGCACTCCGCTCGCTTTACGTCTATCACACACGTGGACTGCGGGGCTCGGGGTTCACCCCACCGAGACGCCGCACTCATTCACCACACACCAACATAATCTAAACCAAAAAAATGGGCAGTTTTGTTTAGGAAACATTCGAGATTTAAGGGCATGTATCAAATCAAGTCTATTTTTAATGGGTTAAACGAAACGCAGCGTCATACAAACTAACCACACTGCACTGATAATACTGCCATACAAAAAAATATATAAATATTCAAGATCAATAAATACAACCCCATCGCTCCGCATTTTCGACATTTTTGAGATTACGACTAATATCTAACACTGTAAATATTCAAGATGGCCGCTTGCGTTTCGTTCATGCGTTAGAAAACTAACATGACAACTAGTTCCGCGCCAACTGGCGATGACGTTCACTCGATTTCACTTTGAAGGTGTGCGAAGATCTTTTCTTTTTCATCGATAAGTGGTCGATAAACAACAGTAGAGAAGTAATCAGATCAGCAAATACACTATACGGCCAAATTTAAAGTTTCTCAATAAATAATATAACCGATTAAAAGTTTTGTTAAAAACACGAGATTACACGTAATCAAGCTCGTCGTTCGCGCAAAGGTTGCTAAATAGGCAGACCTTTACACGAACAAGTCACAAAATATTTAATATTGTTATAACGAATAGCCGATTGCCTTCACAACTTCCGACTGTCACAAACCGACCGCAGGAAAATAAGCAAATGAAAAACAAAAACAGATAGACGTACAAATGATTATTTCACAAAAAAAAACGTAATAATACAAAATGTATTACTTATATATATATATATATATATATATATATATGTAAAAGTATAATTATAATAATATAGGATAAAATCGAAGCGTAATAAAGCACTCGTTATGTACATGACGTCTACACGCGCAACAACTACACACTTGCGCACCGAAATAGAACATTTACTTTCACCGTGTTTCTGACAGCTTGTCTTCACATAACAGAATTACGAAGTGTTAAACAGGAATGAGCGCTTCGTTTGTGCAATCAATTACTGACATTTGAGATTCGCGCGTCATAATAATTTGACTTCGACTGTTTTGAAAAAAAAAAAAAGCCTAAATGAGTTCTTTAAAAAAATACAGGCGTTGATACAGATGTTACAATTATTTTATTTAAACCATCCAAGCAATCGTACCGAGTTACAGAACATTTAGGACTTCACAGGGATCCCTTGCAAATAAAATGATTGTGCGAGTGAGTACAGAGCGCAAGTGAGCCGTCTATATAACAAAATAAAACATACTCGACAAGTAAGTACAATACACGTGAATGAACACTAGACAGTGCAGAGAGGAGCCGCGCACTGTACGACTATCTCTACCACTCAAATAATAAATATAAAATTATAAATCTTAACCAATCTTAAATACCCTGTTGATTTTTATTTTTTAAATTATATATTTTTTTACCCTTCAGATTTAAGAACATAAGCCGTAAATAATAAACGAGTGTGTACGATGTGTGCGAGTGGCTCGGTCGGGCCAACTCTGTCAGGGCCAACTCTGTCAGGGCCAACCCTGTCAGGGCCAACCCCGCTTGAACCCGCCCCGCGTCCCGCTTCCCCTTACCTTATAAATTCTTCTTCCTATCATTAACGTATATGTCTTTATTACGTATGTTATTTTCGTTTCTTTAAATTTAATTTAGCCTTACATTTAAAAAACGTTTGTGCAAAGAAAGGGATTGTTTTATTTTATAATTAATAATTTACTTATTAGTTTTTTAAAACATTTTTGTACAAGAATTTATAAACCTCCCCTCCCCCCACCCCTTCCCCCGGCGTAGGCTCGACGCCTACTAAACAGACATACAGGGTAATATTAATGTGTACGAAATAACCCTGTATGTCTGTATGAAGCGTACATACAGTATGTACATAATGCACACAGCCCGTCACAACACCCGGCCTGTACTAGCACAGTACAGTAGGACATTAATGTACAACCAAAACTATAAGAACTTTAACAACACACGTACTAGTATATAAGACGAGTGGTCACCGCCGCTTCAAGTCATCAATAAAAATAACATTAAAATTTCACAAGTCAAATATTTGAAAAAATCCTACCTACCCTCGACCGTCGACCGTCGGTGTGATAGCTGTTACACTTACTCTCCTATGAAAAATATACGAAACTAGAGAAAGACATATATAAAAATAATAAATCACGCTGTCCGTCCGTACATATGTTTACATAGATTGATGTAAAATGAGTGTATTATATATTAGTTTCGTACCGCCAGGTTATAGTTATTTAGGAACCTGAAAAAAATAACCTTAAAATATTTTTCTTTTGTGTTTAGATTTTTTCTACACTTGAATATTTAGTGCGCAAGTGCTGCGTTACCATTAACAATAACTTTAGTTTTTTTTTTTTTATTAAGTTCTATATAAAAAAAAAACTCGACTATCCAATACAAAAATCGATCTTGTAGAAATATATGCAACAGGCAGTATTTATATGCACATCACATCAACCAGCATTATCATCATCATCAGCTCACAGCTCACCGACACATTAATAACGTACTGTTTCATATTTGACTCGATCAAATTTTAAACATGATTAAATGTAAACTCTCAGCGGCGAGTGTTGCCACAGTAAAATGAAACTTATCGCGCAGGTCACGAGAGTTGAAATTCGCGTAAACAAGGAAACAAGTGATCAGCACCCTATGTATGTATGTATGTAAAAATTATGCATTGTTTATTATTAAGTTCAAATTAATACTAATAGTTAAGTAACCTCACAGTCCACAGTCCACAGTCCACACTCCACAGTCCACAGTCCACACTCCACACTCACACAGTTCCACGATTACTCGTTGGACTAAATGATCTCTCCATTATGTTTTTCAGCTAAAATACTTTAGATAGTTGCAATTAATATTAATATTGTGATAACATTTTGTTTCCAACTCTCGACCCTTATTCGCTATGAACATTTCAACACGTAACGCGGCCGCGTTATATTAAGGGTGTAGAATACACGTAGAAAGGTATTCACTGAGGCTTAGTGATATATTATAATTTGACATCGTGTAGTGGCACGGAACACGCTAGTTTTGCAACTAATTGCGTAAACACAACGTGTGATGCGTTTTCAGTAAGAAATCTCGTTGTTTCTTAGAGAATAAGGGCGCTAGTAAAATGTAATACGGCAGTAAAATGCTTGTAAAATAAAAACATTTCACCTTTTGATTTGAATTAACAAAAGTTCAATAATTTAAATACAATGATATCAAAATACTACAATGAATAAAATTAAAAGTCAAAAGTAAATATAGTTTAGTCCAAGGAGGCTTACAATAAAGATGGCGACGTAAAAATATAGTTTGTTTTATAATAATGTAAATTATGCTATTCACTAGCGATCCGAAGCTATACGTAACTGAACGGGTAACGTTTAGTAAAATGCGTAGTGTACATGGCAATACGACGCGCGGTCACCGGCCCCGGGGTCACCCACCCGCCGGGGACATTGACCTCTGCACAAGATGGCCGCCGACGACAAAACGCCGCGGCGGCGGTAGTAGTCAAAAACAATTAATTATCGTATAAAAAAAATGCTAAAAATTACAAATAGCGCCACGAAACTCTCGACATCGCCGTTTATTTAAAATCTAACACAAAAAAATATACATTCCGTAGGCCGTTGTGACTTAGTAAAACGTATATATATATGGAGCATTAGCGGGGAGGCGCGGCTCGGGGTGCGGGGCGCGGGGCGGGGCACCCCCCTGCAAGTGACTAGCCGACACCAATTAGTAAGTGACTAGAACGCGACACACTCCCCCCACCCTCTCCTCCTCCTCCTCTCCCATGGCAAGACATTTAGTAAGGATCGCGGTAAACACATCGCTCTAACTCCACCAGCGAGTTTATTTTTCTCTATGGCAATAATAATGACCATCTTTGAGCTGTTTTGGCTCTATGACGTAATGTAACGATCGCAATCGTACCCGCACTCTTCGCATCGTGACACAAATTAGTCTCTAATGTCACGCGAAAGTAGGACACGTCTACAAAAATGTATACGCCTGTAATTTTCGCAGTAACAAAATGATCACGAAGCGCACGCGGCAGTTAGTAATATCAATCAAATACATTTCTCTGGACAAAACTCATCTCACGATATTTCATTTTCCATGATTCGAGACATATAGTCCTGACGAAACCAGTTCGTGAAACAGATCATTGTGATTACGATTGCGAGCGACGCTAACGTACCACCCCCCTCCACGCATGTCCCCGCTGCCCGCGCCCGCCTCCCGTGTGATGTGGGCCTCCCACCAAAACGTGTGATGGAACTAAATATTAAAAAAAGAACAATTATACATACAATATTTACAAATAAACGACTATAAATTAAGCTCATTCGATTTGAGAAACGATTAAATTACATCACTATATAAAAATGTATCGCTCCGTCCGATCACTAACACGTACAAACTATTCGAGTCCATCGAGTGTATTACTCAGTCCATTAGCTACTTACTTCCCTACGTACCGCAGTCCGACATTTCATATTCTTTAAACGTACAATTATGTAAAAGTACCTTCAGTACTGGACATCGCTGATCCGACTCGCGAGGCGTAACTCTATAATTTTCGATACAAATAACACTTTATTCTTGCGTCGATACAAGTCACCGCTAGAGTTGGAACTTCGCGAGTCAGATTATCGATATCGATATTCCATCTTATCGATAATATTCGAGTTGAGATTCGCGCGGCGTCCGTCCTGCCGCACCTGTGTCCCGCGCCCGACCGCGCTCGGAGCTACTTTAGGCCAACATCAGACTAGTTTCGAAACGTATTAAATCAATTTGCAAAATTTACAAGAAAATACAATAATTTAACGAGCAACGCGCGTTGCAGACAAACACAATGACAGCAAAAATGTGTGTACCGGCGCTGGCGTGCTTACAAGTTGCTTGCTTATTACAGCGTCATATTATAAAAGTCCACTAGAGTGTTGCGATACCCGCCATGTTGGCGCCATGAGCACCGGACAGTTTTTGTATCACAAGTGACCATCACCGGCTCTATTGTGTGAGCTGTTGGGGATAACGAGAGACACATGTGTACCATCTGTTCATCTGTGCGAGCAACTTGCACTACTAGTTGAGATCGATTCGTCTCTCCATCGCTAACAGGTGACACAATGTCCGAGGAGAGTGTCTCACTGTTCGCCCGCGCCGTCCACCGGTGTGTAGTGAAGGGTAGTGTCGCAGTGTAGTGCCCGCGCCGTGCAGTCACCCAGGGTAGCCAGAGTAGCCCGCCTCCGGGTAGTAGAGTCCGTAGAACGCGGCGAGTGAGGCCAGGGTGGGGCGGCGGGCGCTCGTGCACTAACAGAATCCCCCGAACCCTACGGAGGGCACGGAGGGTACGGAGGGCACGGAGGGCACGCCTCCCGTCACCTCTGCGTTCTTGTGCAGCTCGAGCAGCTGCGGCGCTGACAGATAGTGCGTCTGGAATGTACACACATATACATATAACTAGCAGGAATTAAGTGTATAAGAAATATATTATAAACGATTTCTCTCGGTGCTGCCCATCACTAGTCGTGCCCTTAGCGCAGATGGCTGGCATGAATCAAATTCTTCATACAACGAAAAATATATATGCCCGTGTTTATCAAGCCCCATACCTTTTACGTCCGCACTGACTATACATTCAGCCTTACTTTACTTATTTAACACGTAGAACCTTGAGCGCATTTGATTCATCCGACAGAACGTAACTTGACAAATGCCACTCAAAGCGGTACACGTGTTATTACTAACATCATTAAAATATATCCGCAAACCAATAAGCAATATACGAACTAGTTATTAGCATACCATTCCTCAGGCCTATTCAGTTAGATAATGAAAACACTAGAAAGTGAGAAGATCTTTCTATACGTGTCCTTGGTTCTCAGTAAGTGTCAATTTTCGTTCATTCATTCGTGCAATATGCCGTGAACGATTGCATGGACGCATTGTTAACTGGAGTGGGTCTATCGGTATCTTGAACGAGTTTACACAATAAACCTACTAGCGTATTACTAAAATATAATATTGAATCTTCGGACGATCTCAAAAAGTCAATGTTCAAATCGGTAACACGCAGTGGTGTTGTAATAAAATCCATAAAACTTTCTTACATTCCTATGAAGGGTCTTAGTATTTTTATAATATGAAAATACTCTCAAGAAGACACGTATAAAAAGATATTTTAAAATTTAGAAAAAGCTTACTATCTAATGATCAAGAAAGTTTTCCGATATGAGTATCCATTATGTTTGTTATTATATGTATGTAACACACACACACACACACATACACAGACTGTTCCCCCGCCCCGCCCCTCTCCACAGCGTTAGCCCCTCGCTCGTCCGATATTACGGAAGCGTCATAAGCAAGCCGGCTCTCTACTCTGATACACGATTCACATAGGACTAGGTGCTATTTGTTATCCTTCCTAGTTTTACTCGTATTGCTGCTGATTTTGTAATATTTTTTACCATCACAAGCCCTACTCGTATCGCAACGTAAAATAGTTCGACACGGTTGTTACGATGGATTAAAAACAATATTGTTTTACGAGTGTATCAATAACAATGGAAATACGTTTGTGTGTGGCTTCAACTTGTTTTTAAATGATCCAGTTAATTGTTTCTGTGTTAGTATTGGTTGCACACGTTGTACACGGAGTACTCAGTGATACTCCTACTTGTATAGACTGCGCTAAGTGCTTACAGCTGTCAAGTTTGATGACGTCACAACCTTTGTTACGGCAGCAGTAGAGAGCCTTGCAGTGGGTACTCGTAGAGAGCTTAGTGTGTTACCTCTGAGCGCTACGGCGCGTTACATTACTCGCTAACTGTTAGGTAGGGAGCGACGCGTGCGCGGCCGGCGCTCTACCTAGCTATACCTTCAGGTCAACTTCGACCCGTCCTAGAATGGACAAAACCAAAACTCACTCACTTACTCACCACACTAAGGCCTCAGTCTCGAATTTAGCGGACAGCGGGCAGCAGCGGCGGCTGTGAGGGCTACGTAGACCCGCGCCGCTGTTTTCGTGATCCGGTATATTTGATTTTACGCATAAGATCCTGCCGCCCCGCTGTCCGCTAAATTCGAAGCAGAGGCCTAACAATTCTAACTTATAGCTGGGTCAACTACAGTTTCGTTTTATTACGACGAGCAAGATTCAAACCGGCCTACTTCCTAGTAATTCTTCAGAATGCCTGACCAATTCAGCCACCCGCGAATATCCATCATGTCCATCTATTAATATGATTTAATTTCTCGTGTTTTTTGTTGTGGTCCGACATTGTTTCTCTAGGTAAGTGCGTGCACACTACTGGCGCAGGCGCTGTATTGTCTAAAAGTGAAATGTATGAATGAAGCTTCGAATGAGGGGGATTTGCCCGCGTTCACCGAAAAAATGGCGTCTTTAGTTGTATAATTATTTAAAAAAACTAGTGATTCTTCAAGTGTTCATTATTAATAATGGTGGATTATTAATCATTAAAGTCTTGTTTATGTGCACAAGTGAGGCAAGTGGTATCAAAACGGAATAACATGGTTCTCGTGCTCGCGAGACATCTCAATAGAAACTCTTAGAAGTCTCGACAGCTTCACTAAGGTACATAATATGGCTTTAAGTTGACCATGACGACTGATTACTTGATGATTATTACTTTGTAACATGATTAATTCATAGCTTGTAAATTCATTAACTTGATGCTGGCAAATATACAAAGCGTATGGTGACATTTTACAAAAGAAAAAAAAGCTTTGAATGAACGCGCTACGGACAAACGTGACGTAGACAACATCAAACTACTCGTGTTACAGACTATGTTCATCAGTGTGCGTGTGCCGTGAACAACTACTACACATCAGTACATCAGGGCGTGTTAGCCGGGAGGTCGCAGGTTTGAATCCTGATTGTCGCGTTTTTTAAGTTAACTTTCTATAAAACCAAGCTGAATATACTTGGACATTTGTAGGGCTCATTACTATGTAGCTTTTATTTATTTGTTTATTATTTCCCGAACATTTGGCAAAATGAATCTGCCGAAGCCAATAGCACAATAATATCTCCCTTTCTTGATAAAAAAACGACATTTCTCATTCAACTCTTCTTTCCCAATGACAATCTATACTTTTAGTTTGGAGTGGTTGATTTATTTAGCCATCAGTGGGCTAATGTTCACAAATGTGTATAAATCAACGTTACGAGTACATCATGAAAAACAAATATTCGGTGCTTGTATGGAGTTGTTTCAAAATTTAAATCAAGAAAATAGATTATTTGAGGGTATTAAAGTAAGTAGTTCAAACCATGCTTGTCACGTTACTGTGTTATAGCATAATAAACACATTAGAGTTCTCCAATGCAACACACGGTTAGACCTGATGCTCGTATCGGCGCGTGGAGTGGACTCTATATATTAGTTTTGTTACCTCACGGAGTTGCATCATATCCTAACTAATGTGCAAAACAGCGTCAATGATTGCGTCACAACACACAATGGGATTGACGAGTGTAAGTGTGTGTGTGTGTGTGTGTACGCTACACACACAAGTACGCTGGATTTGAGTTCGTCAATGTGACAATTAATCCATTTGAGTATAGCTATTCTGGTTGTGCTGTGTGCGTGTGCGTCACGTTGCTAGTGTGTGCACGTGTGTGTGTAGTGGTTGTCCTGACCTGCTGGTGGTGCGCGGGCGGCGGGTGCGAGTATGAGTTGTAGTAGGTGGGGTTGTAGGGGGTGTATGCGGGCGGCACCCCCCCGTACCCGTACTGCCAGTCGGAGAGGTAGGCGGGCGCGGGGCGCATCACGGCGCCCGCCACCCCCGCCACCCCCGCCCACCCCACGCCGCCGCCGTACCCCACGAACCCACTGTATCTGTAACGACACAACACACGACACTTCATCGCAACTACACATACTATTGTAACACACATATGTACATTTTAAAAGGGTATTGAAAAAAAAATACACGTACAGTACGCGGCAAACAACTAGAGCTTGCGCAAGATGTGTTGTCCTGCTCGCACTTACCAAACTACCCGTGAGAGTGAAAGGGACGATGCCGCCATCTTGGTTGTAGTTATTTGCCGCGTACTATATTTATTATTTTGAAGAGTTGTCAGTTTACATTGCAATTGTTATCTATTAACAACAAGTAATTCTTTACAAAAGTGAAGGAGTTAAAAAATGTAATGATATAAACCAAGAAAAACTAAAATAAATGTAATAATTGTACTTTAAACCCGCAACCCGTTCACCCACACCCGTACCTACTGGTTGTATTGTACTCACCCGTTGTTGGGGTAGGTGGGCGCTCCGTACGCGCCGTAGGGCGGGTAGAGGGGCGCGGGCGCGGCGTAGTCCGGCAGCGCGGGGCCCGGCGCGGGGGGCGGGGGCCCCGCGTCCGGCGGCGGAGCCCCCGCTCCTCCCGCCCCGCCCTCCGCGATGGAGGGGATCTGGTCGACCAGCGACTCCAGTCCCGACAGAGACTTGGAGGCTACGTCCTGCGACTTGGTCTTCACGCCGCCGCCGCCGCCTACATACTCGCCCGGCGAGCCTGTACAACAACCGTCAAGTGATAGATGTTATTGATGTGATCAGTTAGAGAACTGATATATAATACTGTTTGTTTGTGTTTGTGTGTGTGTGTATGTACCGTTGTCGTAGTGTGCGTGCGGCGAGTCCGCGTGCGGTGTGTGCGTGCGGAACGCGCCGGCCGGAGAGAACGCACCTCCGCCCACACCCACGCCCACGCCGGGACCTTCTGGTGTTGATCTGAAATAACAATTTATATATTAAATAATGACTTCACATTGGCAGTAGTATGTTCACCACAAACATAGGCTGCGGTCAGTGGTGGGGACTATTACTCGCTCTTATTTATGGTGAGTGAGTACATTAAGGAACCTGTCCACCAGATATGTGCCATGGATGCCCCGGTGGAGCTGTGTCGGAGAGACACCACTCTCTCTATCGTACTGGTTTGTGTAACATGTGCTACTGTGCAGGTGGTTGGTTGCTACCTGTTGAAGTTGCTGGGGTACATGTTGGAGTGCTGGTGCAGCTGCGGGTGCTCCAGCCGCGGACTGCCCGGCACGCCGCTGCCTGCACACAAACACAACAATATTCATTTCACTTGTTAAACAATCACAATACTGATATGTAACAAATCGGAATTAGAAATATTGTCTTCAGGTTGGGGTACAAACTTCATTTTTATAATTCTTTAATAAACAACCAATCTCAAAAACTTCGTGCGTGAGCGTTATTAAACTTACTCTTGGTGTCTATCTGACCCCTCCGAGGGTAAGCTGTCAAAGCGAAAGCTTAGCCACCCCTGGTGACGGGACCACGGGATATACCGACATTACATATTGATCAATACAGAGTGACTTAAAGAGGAAAGTTGCGGTGTTTTATGGAGACACTACAACTGAGGCGAGCTCCAATATTGTAAGCCGGCCGAGGGATGAGCTAGCGGTTTGGAAAGAACTGCTGGTATTGAGGTGTACTGCTTCTACCACTTTCTTCGACCACAAAGGAATCACCACAGTGTGATAATAGATGCTGTGCTGCTGCAGAAATGGCAGCCGGAGGATGTCAACTCGGACGTCTACACGGGGTCGTCTGCCGCCCACACAGTGGTATGATCCTCGTGTTTACATATGCGTCATGTGTCTGGCGTACTGCGAGTTAGTCCGAGGGATGAGTCCCGAAGTCCGCTCCGGTACAATGATAGGTGGTTGATGGGGATGGGCAACGGATATACAGAAGTACATATGTTCCGGCAGTAAGCAGATTGTTTGGTGGCAGTAGTTCCCACGCCGCTCGCCACGTGTGCATTACCTCCGTGGAATGGGTGGTTACCTTGTTCCTGTGAGTAGTGCTCGTGCTCCGGCTGCGAGTACGAGTCGTTGTCGTAGAGCGCGCGCGCGAACGCACCGCCCGCACTCGGAGACAGCGACGCACCGCCAGACTGATGACAAGTTGACATTACCAACATGTGTATACCAAAATGTTTGTGAGATTCTGACATGTGCGTGGATCATATAGAAAGAAAGAAAGATTTCAAAATATCGAGAGAAACAGCAAACGAGTCATAACTTTTTAATACAATTTTGTCACATATAATATGAACGGCAATCCAGCTCAAAGAACCATTTATGTAAGTGCTGTGTAAAGTTAACCCTACATGACAAATTTGCTCGATAGTTATGATTGAGTACTTCTGCCGGAAATAATGTTTGAAACGTGTGTTCGTGTCAGCTGCATCCATTAGTAGTAAAGGTCGGTTGGGTCGGTAGAGCGCACGTACCTTGTTATAGTCCTGCGTGTCGTCTGGCGAGTCGTGGTGCTGGTGGTGGTGGTGCGCGGGCGGGGCGGGAGGCGCGGGGTGCGCGCGCGGGGACGGCGCGGGAGGGTCGAAGTCCGCGTGGCCCGCAGGGGAGGGCGCGGGGGGTGAGGAGATGGCGGCGCCTATCTCTGACGACAGCTCGTTGCAGAGCGCCGAGCCGTTTGACGCGCCGCCGCTCGACCCGCTCACGCTGCCGCCCTGCAGAGAATCAACACATCGTTAACACTGTTCGGTGAGCTGAAGTGCAGTCATTTACGCACTTCCGGTGTAAAACGATTTGACACGGTATTATTTTTTGTATAATTTTAGAGAATAGCGCGTTTAAAGATTATATTCACTATTCTAAGACAACGATACAATGAAGTAGTAACATACCTGATGATGATGATGATGCGTGTCCATATAGGTGGGCGTGGGCGGCGGCGGCGCGGGGGACGAGTGGTGGCTGTAGGGGGTGTGCGGGGAGGCGCCGTACGCGCCCGGGGAGGCGGCGGGGAAGGCCGCTCCCCCGCTCCCCGCGCCCGCACCGCTCGCGCCCGCCACCCCGCCGCCCGCAGGCGCCGGGGAGCGGGAGTAGGGACGCGCCTGCTGCGCCTACACAACAACACTCGCTTTAAGAATCAAATATCCAGTGCTGCTACAGCATATACGTAAGAAAGGTGTCCGCTGTTTTAAGTTGGCACAATATATGTTAAAATATTAATGATGTGAGTGTGATTTTTGATCTAATCAAAGTTTTATGATGGATTAGCGATCTTCATCATTCTTTATTTTGTCGGCAATAGAAGAACCAAAAAGAAAGAAAACATCTGTGTCTCCCAAGAGATCTCCGAAGCATAACCAGATTACCGACGTACAGTTCTGACGTCGCTTTAAAGTTTCGCATGATGTATTTTGTGCTCGTTATTCATGTAATATTCCCTGAGACTGCGCACCTCACAGGTAAAAGCAGTTTTTATAATTAAATAAGTCACGACCACTTCAGAGTACTGTGTAATGCACAGTCTCACAACAGACGAGAGCGGGTGATATGTGCGCTGTGATGATGTACTGTTACAAACGTTCTCATGCAGCACAGGGTGGTGCAGTGCAGGGATAGGGGTAGGTACCTGCGGCTCCCCGGAGTAGGGGTGCGTGTGGTGCGCGTGCGGCGAGTGAGAGAACCGCGCCGGGCTGCCCGCCGACTGGAACAGCTCCTGCACACACAACACATTCATATGCAACTGTTCACACCTTCTTATTAAACTATTGCCCAACAAGTGGTGGAATTGCCAAACGCTCTACCTCTATGAGTATCTCCATGAAATCTGGCCATTATTTATCTAATCTTCATAACAGTATTAAGTGGGCCCCCTATGATGGGCGTGTAGGTCATATAGTCTACTTGTAGGTCATATAGTCTACGTGTAGGTCATATAGTCTACGTGTAGGTCATATAGTCTACGTGTAGGTCATATAGTCTACCACGCTGGCCAAATTGCCAGTTGAGAATTTCACTTAACGTCAAAGTTATAAAATGTTTTCGTCCAACAGATTTCCACACAATATTTTATTTCACCGTTTAAGCTTGTGGTAAGTGATTAATTATAATATTTACATAAGTGAAAAACTCAGAGATGGCATGCCTGAACTTGGGTTTGAACCGACGCCATTTCGCTTGCGAGGCCGACTTGGCTACTAGTCACTTTCTAGCCTACCATTAACTTGCAAAAGAATGGTCCTGAATTTAGAATGTATTCCGTCGGAGTAGTGTATTAGTGATGGTGTGTGTGTATGTATGTGTGTGTGTGTGTGTATGTGTATTTACCTGCTGTTGGTGTTGTTGCTGGTGGTGGTTGTAGGGCGCGGGGCTGTGCGCGTAGAGCGGGGAGCGCGCCGCGAACCCTCCGCCGCGCGCCGCGGGGGACGCGTATCCCCCCGCGCCGCACCGGGGGGGCGAGCCAGACGAGAACGCAGCCGGACTCTGAGGGAACTGTCGGGAGGTACTCTCTGGTTACTGGGCACTTCACTAATGTCACCATGACACGTGGTGGCGGGTGGGTGACCGTGCTGTGGTACTTACAACTCAACACGTTTAACATGTTCGTCGTGGTTGTTTGTCTTCGACCTAGGAACTCTGATACCAGGGCAAGCCATTTAGAAAAGGATCTACAGATCAATAAGGTATTCTGGTCACTTATCAATTGCTGTCAGATATCTTGAAAAAATTTATTTTATACAAATCAAATTAATGAGTCCTGCCTGCCGGAATAGACGGTGTGTGTATGTGTGTATGAGGTGGGCTAGTTACCTGCGGTTGCGGCGTGCGCGCGGGACTCGGGGAGTATCCCTGCGAGCGCGGGGAGGCGTACACGGCGCGCGGGGAGGAGGCGTACCCCGCTCCCCCCGCACCGCCGCCGCCCGCGCCGCCTCCAGCGCCCGGGGACAGGTACCCCCCGCGCGGCATGCCGCCGAGACCCGTGCCGGACACGTCCAGTGGAGACTCCATGCCTGTTAACAGACATTCGTCGTTAAACGGCGAATCACGAACACGGCGGGATCCACTATTGAACAGCTTGTATGAATTCATCGCTCGCGACCACTCACATTTAAATTACATCCATAGAGAATTAAGACAGTTGTGCCAACCATAGAATATAAAAAATATTTTTTCGTATTAAGTTTGTTGTTATCAGGTAAGTAGTCAATTACTAATAGTGATGCTCCGCGTCTGTCGAATCAAATATATTGATCAATTCCGTAAAAAGTGGTAACGCAAATTTCGAACGATACAAAAACTAAATTCACATATAATAAATAAGGTGCAAGTGATGTTTTGTGTTCGCGAATTCGACCTTTGTTCAGTTATTACAAGGATCTCTGCTGACTAGGGAGTAGGCGGACGAGATACAAACGAGACGTCAGTGAAGGACATATCGCATACACGTACAATAACACACATTGTAAGAATAGTGGTAAGTAAGTTTACTTGACAAGAGCGATGTTGTCGTACCTGGGTTGGTCTGGAAGTATGTCGCGTTGTCGTTGATCTGGTGGTGGTACATGAGCGGGGAGGGGAGCTGCGCGGGGAACTCCGCGGCGCCGGGGGGCCCCGCACCCGCGCCGGCGCCCCCGCCGCCGCCCTGCAGGTACGACTGCTCGTGCGGCAGACCGCCCATCGACGGCAGCGCCGGCTGCACCATGCCGCCGGCAGCCTGCACACAATCACACGTCACAATATAGTTTTGTAAAACATCAATTTAATCACGGTATCAATACACACACGAGTCTAACTACATAAAAGTTAGAAAGTTAAGTTATACAGAATAAAGCTCTGAAGATATGCTACAATACTCCATTTCGATCCAATTTACAAAGACTTCATGATTCTATTAATCTACCGTTTCTTAAAGAATTTATTTTAAAAGTAACTAAATATTTCTACGTTAAAATATAACTGCGTCACTCAAACAAACTAGTCAATAATCTTACAAGATTATTGACTAGTTTGATAAGATGGTATATACAAAATATTTAGTGTTTTTCCGCCTCGTCAATCAATTATCTCAATAATCTTGGTAGGACTAGATGTCACAATCTGCCGTACGTCGATAAGTACAACACCCATAAGTTGCCCCATCACTATCTGTTATTGCCTGGCACGGTCGACCTATTGAATTCTTGTTTTGCACAACACACCGATATATATTTAGTTTGTTTGTGCTTCTTATATTATTGTAGTAACATTTTTCTCACTTTGTCAATGACTTAAACGATTCAATTAAATTGTTAACATATTATATAGGTATTTATCATTTTAGAATAAATGGAGATTTGTTTACGACAATACGTTGAACGATTAAGGATAGTCATAATCTAGGTATTTATAAAAAAATATTGTAAAATAGTTATGTAAATTATTAATTAAAAGTTATAATTGTTGGTATTTGTATTAAATGCTAACAGTGTCATGTATAATAAGCATTTCAAGTCGCAGAATAGAGTGCAATAGAGTAGTTTGATGTTTATGTGAGTTCTACCCGCATCTTATATTTAATATTGTTTTTATGAGAATGTTTATATTATATCAAGCTATTGTTAGCTTAAAGTTTTAAAAGGCGACCATAGCCTACCGAACATTATTAATATTTAGTTTAATTGTTACTTAGTTTATAACGCTAAGTATAACTTGTACCTTTTTTTATTTAAGTCAATAAAGAATATATATAATTAAAATGAATACACACTCGACAGATGACAGCAAACAAATGGTTCTCATAAGACTCATACCGCGACTGTAAGCCCCATCAGAATAGTTAGTTTGAAGCTACTTGTTATCCCATGAAATAATACCTCTTTTGGAGATTCTGAGATTGTACTGGGTGAACATCTCAGTGAACATACTCGTACCTAGTTCAAGTACCGTCGTACCCCAGAACATGTTAAAGCATAGAAAAGTCTCTCTCATTCAATTGGACTCAAACTTTAACTCAGACATATGACTTCCATGAATTAAAATAGTAATTAAATACGTCAATTCCTTAACATGATCGGATGGTTTTAGAAATACATTTCAACAATTTATGCAAAGATAAACATAAAATCATATTTATAATCCAAATGGCAATGTTGAACCGACCTGTTGTTGTTGTTGCTGCGCCTGCTGTTGCTGCAACAGGAACTGCTGCTCCTCCGGCCTTATCTTCTTGGGGCGCCCTCTCTTCTTCTTGGGCGGCTGGTCACCGTTAGGGTCGAGCGCGGGCGGCGGGCGCGGCTGTCGCGGCGCGCGGGGCGTGGCCGGCGCCGTCTCACCGTTCTCTAACTTGACCTTCTTGGGTCGACCTCGTTTCTTCTTGAGCGGAACCTCCGTGCCGTCCTCCAGTATGATGGTGTCGCCGGGCTCGGGCTCGGTGGTGAGTCTGCAAGTGGTCGCCCTGTCAGAACGATAGGGACGATCGATCGTGCGTCGCGCCACGTAACGCAACATCTGGGGAGACAATTTTGGGACGAGAGGGTTCCAGGGATACAGTACTTGGCTGTATTTATGTATTTTGTATTGTAACCTCTCTGTGTGTTTTGCCAAATGGGTGAGCTTTATTTTTAAGAACTTTGATCAGTTAAGAAAAACGTTTCGAGAATTCGATACAAAAAATAGAAATTTCCTTTTGTATTCCTTGTGAGAAACGTTAGATACTTCAACTATGTTCAACTTGATTCTGACAGGAATCCCATGAAACAACAAACGCGCATCGTCTTCCATATTAGTTATTAGTTTTACTTAATTTTGGTATATTATTCGAACAAATTACAAAAGTAAATGTATTTAATATGAGTATAATTGCTTGCCGAAATGTTATATTACGAATAAGGTGCACGGATCGATCGTCGCTTATAATACATGGAGATGTGTGGGTGACGTCGACTGACGGTGATATCTCTACAAATTATACTTTAAATACAAAATCTATTACAAGAAACAGAAACAAATATAAAATCAGAAGTAATAAACTACAATACCATAAGAACAATGCGTGAGACAGCTGGAAATCGATTCCAAATCGCCTGCCGGAATATTGACCACTAGTCCACCCATCACCAACTGAATTGAAGTGCTGGGAGTGGATGCGGAGAATACAGTAGCCAATTTTATTCATCTTCATCGTCATGATACATATACATGTGGTACAACATCCACACAAAGGTGTTCAGCTCCCATACTAGGCAAAGCCTGTACTGTGGTAACCTGATCACTGATATACATACTTATATACCTAAATACATACAATAAACACCCAGACAAAGTCAAACAGACATGTTCATGCACACTAATGTTTAACCTGTCCGGGGATCGAACCTGGGACCAGCGGCCCTTATCTATAATATTATTAAGTCTTTGTACGTCCTCGATTTTATACTAGCCAGATACACCGGTCCACTCTTTCAGATATATGCAGATCCACATCAAGAAGAAGGTATCAGTTCTAACAACTATGAGTGTCTCCTTCCACCGACCTGCGTATCTCCATCTTTCTCATAAGCTTACACTGACGGAGGAATCACCGGTGTTGGACATACGGTACACGATATCTTCGCGTGGTCTCCAGCCCTCTGACGTGTGCTTCTGAAAACCACTCCCTAGTAATAAAACCACAATCAGCCTGTGTGTCTTCATCGCTTCCCATGGAACCGAGTGCTCCCGCGATCTGTTCAAGTAGCGGAACTGTTGAAAATTCACCTATAATCCAGAAAAGAAGCATAGCTGCATCGTACCATTAACTTGTGTATCTGGATTTCTTAGAATGGTCTCCGCCCTCAATCACCCGGAAGCGAGAGGTGAGGCAGTAGTTGTGGCTGAACAGGTCCCTAGTTCCTGGTGCTCGTGACTGTGCAGCAGCAGTCCGTGAAGGTTCCTAGTCCCTGGTGAAGCAGAGCTCACAACCGACCTGCGTATCTCCATCTCCTCCTGCGGGCGGCGGCCCGTGGTGTCCGGGAACACGAGCTCGCTCTCCTCCACGTGCGGCACCAGTCCGTTCAGGTAGTCGCGGAATTTCTTCAGCGCCGCGTAGAATGGAACCTTGTCTGCCGCGCGCGGCAGCTGCGCGCACCGCGCCGAGGAGGACGGCATCACCCACATGTACTGTGAGGAGAGAGAGAGAGACGACCATCATTATTACTGCTGTGGACCTGTGGAGTAATCTATGCCTACTATTTTATATTAGGCGCATGCCTGACCCGGGATCGAATTAACGCCTTCAAGTCGTGAGCCTTCGAGACCGTGAACTTTTTGACTAGACGGACTAACAGTTCATCGACTCGCCTAGTACTACTCGTATGACTAGATGCAATTTGTACCATCTACCCACATGTACACAACAAATCACTCTTGAATTCAACACAATAGTGTTTCAATGTTATATTGAACTGACCGTGTTAGTCCCGGCGATGGTGTCCGGTTGTTTCCCGAAGCAGAAGTCCTTCTTCCCGGAGAACACCTCGTAAATGAGTTTCCCGTTGAACACGGCCACCTTGGGACGGAAGGTCTGCAGCTTGTCCAGCAGCACCGCAGACCCCTCCTTGATCTCGCGCCGCGTCAGGTCGGCGGAGCCCTTCGTGGCGCGACCCACCATGTTCGTGAAGCCGATGCCGAAGTTCAATAACTGCCGGACATCGTATATTTTATCAGATTTAACATAATTTCGTGCTGTGATGTAAGTGAAAAGAGATGATGGGAAACAGTGTCTTAAAGTTGACATGGAACATTCTGGCACTTGAAGGCCGGGCATGAGTGTTTATCTCAGGAGAAAAAGAAAAGGTTGGAGATCAGTCAAACAGAGGTTTCAAAGGTTTACAAAGTCAGCAAGACATTGCTGTCAGGTTTCTTAAATTAAAAAGGAAGATTTCGGTAGTCTGGCTCCATATAGCAGAGTGTAGGAGCTTAAACTACATTCCTTGCTTTTGTATGTGATTGTATCATCAGTTATGTTATTATGAATTCGGGATGATGATGACACAGTTCTATTTGGAAGTTTCCTAGCTTCAATATCCATACTTAACCATTAAAAACTTCACAATACATTTTGCATAAGTACCCGTTAACTATTGTTAGGTCTCCGTAGATCCAACGTTTCAACGTTCAGTTTGTCTAGTTACAGACGGCGGAGCTCTTCATCAAGCACTGATGCAAGTCACCCTACATTTTATCGCCACTAAACCCCTGGGTGATATCAACCAGGTGGAATAATTGCAAGGTGAACTGGGGACACTTTAATATCCACATTGTTTCCCTGGGTGAACGAAGTGGATATATATCTATAGCGCCCTTTATATCTATATTCCCCTCGTCACAAAAAGGTAAGAGTAGCGACAGTAGTGCTTATTTACCTTATAGTCTTCATCAGCGCTCATCTGTTCCCGGGTTAGTCCGGAGAGATACAGACACTTCCAGAAGTGGTTCCCGGGACCCGCGTAGTGGTGGCCCTTGTACGCCGCGAACAGACCCGGGTTGATGCCGATCTGTGACAAACAAACATACACAACTAATTATCCACTCATGTCATTGCAAGAGCAACAACGTGGAGGAAACCAACTATGTCTGAACAGCCACTTCAATAGTTATTACTATCTATTTTTTAGTCCATCGAAATACGAGTAGCTTTAATAATGATATGGGAGTGGAGCTGCTGATTTCAACTCGGTTATTACATTATGAAGGTTGTTTACTTTTATAAAAAAATGGCTACTACTGGCCTGATTTAAAGCCACGATGTGGTCTATGGATGAAGTAGCGCGCTTGCCTAAAAGAAAACGACTCACTCGCGACTTGCAAATACCAATGATTTAATGGCAAAAAAAGACAATGATTATAATCTACACAGTGAGTAAAAAAACTTAAACTGACGTATGATAGCGCTGGAGGGGCAACTTTGATGTCGGTAACTTAGGATTCAGAGGTGCGCTTTCCGGTACTTGATGCCGGGACACAGCTACGTAGTTGAAGACAGAGAAAGAGATAGATAGTGTGAGAGCGAGAGAGAGAGAGAGCAGATGTGCGATCGTACTCACAATGATGATGTCCAGGTTCTCCGCGAGGTGGTCGGGCAGCGTGCGCCGGGAGACCTCCTCCTCGCTCATGCCATTGAACCGGTCGTGCTTCTTGCGCTCCTTCACGGGCCGCGGGATCAACGCACCCTCCATGCCGGGCTCCAACTTTATCTCCATGCTGGAATTGACGAGAAAACCTTCAATCAGTGGAATGTTCACTACCATCTCACAATATGATCTTGAAATATTTAGACAGTAAGAAGGTGGGAAATGTTTCAGCTTTACAAGATTACAACCTGCATACGAGTATATCCTACGATTGTTCAGAAACGAGGATATAGACACAGGTGTTATTCTCCAAAAAGAAAGTCGACAGTATCGCTTTCCATACATTTATGAATTGCATTACATTGTTACGGAGTGGGTGTGGAGCCGGGCACAAGCGGTGAGGCAGATGCGGCGAATCTATTTTGACAAATTCCAAGCCTTTAGGAACAGTTCCGGCTTTGAACTTGTCGAAAGGTCAAGGATAGGAAATGTCAGGGTACTAGACTCTACTAGTTGATGAGATGGACTAGCTATCCATAGCCAGCCACAAACTAACGTAAAAATTATCTTAGGACCTGTCAATAGCGGTTTAATAACAGTGGCCTAATTATGAGGCTTTAAATTAAAAGTAATACGTCTCAACCCATATGAGTTTCTCAGACTCGGCCACGAGTCTTCCTTGTAGGGGGTGCAGGCTAAAATTCTGCGGCTACCAAATTGCAACTATGGGAGTTCACATGTCGTCGACGAGTTTAACTCTTCAAACACTGGTGATAGCCAGAAAATAACATTAAAAATTACAAATAGCTGCATAATCCTATACAGTGTCCGGTTTTTTGGAGATGGATCATCCAAAATATAACAAGATCACAAGTCAGGGTCCAGTTCTCCACGGGAGGAGGTGACCGCTCACATCCGGTGGGACGAATGCCAATAATCATACGCTAATATTATACATGCAAAGGTTTATATGTACGTTACTTCATATCGTATTGTACTCTATGTGTTCATAATCTTGAGCTATTTATTATATTGCTATCCGTGTGTCCTTTAATTGTCTGTATGTGTCTAATACTTTTATTATATTGTGATTGTAACGCTGTTGGATGTCCTATGTAAATAAATTTGTAGTAGGGTACGTGGGACGTGCATATGAGTTTTGGCACCATAGTCCAGCTAAGTGCTGGGGATGCCTACCTCTAAAGCCTTATTAATCACCTCTCGCAAAAACCGTGGAATAAACCTGCTTGTCTCTGTGTATATTACTCGTATTTAGGATCAGTGGTGCCTGGTAGTATAGATAGGTTTATCAGTGGTGCTTGGTAGTATACATTCTAATAAAATATTTTTGCATTATTCCTTTGCACTATTTATAAAAATAAAATAGGTATATCCTCCGAGTTCAACGTTTCGGTTCATGCTCTACATTGATTGCGACATATCAATAAGTCAGGCTTTTCGTCTTTTTCATATTCAACACATAATCAATAACGATTGAATTTCACTATCGGGCCAAAATAAAATAGGAATTAAAATTAATCAACTACTTCATAGACAACATTTTATCGGCCGTCGACTAAATGTATATAATAGCTGATGTTTTTTGTCCCGAATTCCGGATTGGTAAATTAACGAAATGTATTCGTCATGACTTCAGGTGAGACACCCTTTCGTCTCAGTACACCCCTAAACTTCAACCGTGTATGAATAAATAAATAGATAGTTTCCATGGTAGTACCGCTCGTGGCTCGCGTTAGGTTCGGTCCCGTCCATTGAGTCAGTGGTCGGTCGTTACGTCACGTGCTCGCAGCGCGGCACACATACGCAGAATGTGGGAAAAAGCTTCGCGTATTTATAGACGACAAGTTTCTTTGTTTATAAATAGTCAAATCAAACTCGCCGCTTGCCATTTTGTTTGCACCAGTTTGTAATTGCCGCTTGCTTTTATATGGGTTGAGACAACGTGCGCTGTTCTACGCGGTTATGTAATTACTTTAGCAATACTTACTTAGTACGTAAGTAATAATTCTAAAAATATGTCAACGGACTTAAATTTAGAAGAGAATTTTCTTGTGTATTGTATTTGTATGATGTTTGTGTGTGTGCAATAAAGAGTTAATTCATTCATTCAATATGATAGGCGGATTATATATGTGTAAGTTTAGTTTAGTATTTTGATTGAAAAATGAAACTTCTAAACTAATTTTGACAAAATTTGTATAGCATTATCAGGAGAATATATAGACAAACAGGCAAATAAAAAAAACTTATCGGCCCACAAGTCCTCAAGAACTCAGGGACATAATATAAGAAATAAGATTCCGATGAATTTAGAATCTCCTCTATTTTGTAATGGGTTTAAATAGTAGTTTAGTTGTTTAGTTGTGTAGTGGACATCAATTTCGACGAATACGAGTAACATGACAATTACAATAGCCACGTATGTATCGTTTCGTTTTAGTCATCTTGAGTTGGCAACTTTTAAAAAACCGCCGATTTTGAACCACTAAGAAGATAAGAACACATTTAGTTTGTACAACAGTAACGTCTAGCTACACAATACCTAAACAATTAGAAAGAACAAACTAAGTAGAGATGCAGTGTCCCACGCGGAAAATGTGTGCGCTCAGCATAATGCTGGGGGTTGCTCCTCAGCACTGATTTTTATCTTTCGCCTTAGACGCTATAAGAACCCGAATCAGATGATTATTAGTTTAATATATAGATTACTCTATAACCTTATTAAAATAAGATAACTTCAACTCTGTACTTCATTATCTAACTTAAATAATATAAAGCACCTATTTGGTTTAGTTTACCAAGTGAACTGTTTAATGTAAAAATTCTGAAAACTATTTGGAAGCTTTCATTGTTTTGTCTCGCCTAGCAATAATTGTTCTATAGAGGTACAATATAGTTACAGCTGAAAAACATGAGGTTTGTTATTACACATTCAATAAAAGTTACTGTTTGGTTTCTAAGGCAAGTGACAACTCAACTTTGATGATCGGCGCACTTTGCTAGGATCAGTTCAGGTCCGAAGTCACTCGTATTATTTTGTTCTCGTTCATAGAGGATGAAAACTGATAACAATGAATAACAATTAAAACACTGAATCATTACTTATTGCATTATGTTAAGATCTGCATGTAATATATAATAAAGCAATAAATATATTGAGTATTGATATAACGTTAATACTGAACAACAAATGATACGTTCATTCACATTGACATATATCGTAGTATCGTGTTCAATATTTGAAAGGAATACTATATACTTTCAATTATTTTTATATTGTGACTAATTAAACGGACATGTATAATATGAGCGGAATATGAAACTTTAAATTTCGAATAGTTAAAAATAAAATTACTCAAGAGTGGTCAATAAGAACTTTCAGCCTCTATCGTATCATTTATGATTTAGATGTCCAAGAGAGGAGCAACTTACAAATGTGTTTCATGGTATATAATCTGGTGAGTTAGTAACGCGTACTCATAGACATAGGATGAACAATGTTGATTGTGTTGTGTTCAATTAAATTAATAAATAACTAACTGTTACTGATGATGGCGATGAAGTGATACAATCAATGTTGATTGTGTTGTGTTCAATTAAATTAATAAATAACTAACTGTTACTGATGATGGCGATGAAGTGATACAATCAATGTTGATTGTGTTGTGTTCAATTAAATTAATAAATAACTAACTGTTACTGAAGATGGCGATGAAGTGATACAATTCATGTTGATTGTGTTGTGTTCAATTAAATTAATAAATAACTAACTGTTACTGATGATGGCGATGAAGTGATACAATTCATGTTGATTGTGTTGTGTTCAATTAAATTAATAAATAACTAACTGTTACTGATGATGGCGATGAAGTGATACAATCCATGTTGATTGTGTTGTGTTCAATTAAATTAATAAATAACTAACTGTTACTGATGATGGCGATGAAGTGATACAATCCATGTTGATTGTGTTGTGTTCAATTAAATTAATAAATAACTAACTGTTACTGATGATGGCGATGAAGTGATACAATCCATGTTGATTGTGTTGTGTTCAATTAAATTAATAAATAACTAACTGTTACTGATGATGGCGATGAAGTGATACAATCCATGTTGATTGTGTTGTGTTCAATTAAATTAATAAATAACTAACTGTTACTGATGATGGCGATGAAGTGATACAATCAATTTTACTTCTTGCACATTTCGGTTGATCTATACAGGGTTATTATCGAAGGGTCAATTAACCCGAAAAGGGGTCACTACGCTTATTCTACAACAACTTTCACTACGGGACCTCTACTTCGAGAAAAAAAATTAGTTCCATACATTTCGTCGACGTCCGATCAACTTTTTCTATGGAATAGCTGACTTTTTTTCCCGAATTCAAGATCGGTCCTATAATGAAAGTTGTTCGTAATGACGAGTATAATGACCTCCTTTCGGCTTAGTACACTAACCGATAACCCTGTATAACAACCATTGAACTAGTAAAGCTTGCGCATTTGCTCTTCATCATCATCAAATTAGTCTTGTCCACTGCTGGACATAAGCCTCTCCCATAATACCCCACTCGGCCCTTTCCTGGGCTTCTCGTCTACACCCCCTGCCTGCTATCTTCTGTATGTCTTTGCTCCACCTAGTAGCAGGGCACCCTACACTACATTTTCTCTTAGAGATCTCTAATACAGAGCATATTATTATGTTAATTAACTTATCATTCTCAAACTCTATAACCTGCTATGGTGACAAGAGTGTCGCATAGAGTGCAGGGTGTAGTGTGGTGTGGGTTCCACCTTGATCTGATTGTGTGATATTTGGCTCGCGGCGGCGGCGGCGTGTTCCGGTACAGAAATACATGCGCGCGCGCACACACCGCCCGCCGCCCGCCGCCCGCACCGACGCGGTAAACACGCGGGGAACTGGGACACATAGCACACAGGGCCCTTATTCTCTAACCAACAACGACATATCTTACTGAAAACTTTTATTTTCTATCCTACACAGCTAGGTATTTGACCACAAGTTTGCACGACCACGAAAGCCAGCGACACTGTGGCCCTAGATGAAGCATGCCTAGACTGCAATACACTGGCACTCAAGGAACGTCACGTGTTTAACGTTATGTTGACGCAATACGTTATTCTGATGATGCAAAACGTACGCGTTCCGTTCCAGGGTACGATATAAAATTTGACATAAATTTATTATAATTATAATGAACATAAGGAGTGAGGACTCGACCGACAACTGGTCTGGACACTTACTTACTTCCTCTGTGTAACACCACCACACCACTCACACAACAACTCCACTGGAGAGAACACAAACATAACGCAAGTACAGCCGCGGAGATAAAGCTAGTATTTTATAATTAATTCTATAATTGATATATAATTAGTTTCGGTTTCATCACCCATGTTTACTGCAACGCGTTTAGACAGACTATAACAGCCAAAAATCAGAAAGTTTCGGTGCTCATTCAGCTCTATGCCGTTTTTACCCGACTGTGAAAGAAGGAGGTTTATGTTTTTCGAGTGTATGAATGTATGTATATTTCTTTGGTACCCCCCTAGAGCCAATAGATTCGAAAGGAAATAAAAAAATAGAAGTTGAGGATGATACACAGGTTTCACGATTTAGCAATCGGGTTCTTTCGAACTCGCTTCTACCCACTTGTTAACTGCACTGTGAGCAATAGTTCTGTCAAATATCAGACTCAAACAGTCGTTTTCGACGTATACTAAATTACATATATGATATACCAAATCTCCTTTCAAAAAAATTTTGATATCATAGTTTTTTCCTCCACGTATACTAATTAAGTTCAAAACGGCAAGTAGCATTCACTGCTGCAGTCTACCTACTCTAATTTTCCACTGACACTAGTTACGGTAATTAATTAAATATACCAGACTAATAAGCCATTCACGTTGGCCACCGCCGCCGTCAACCGATCTTCACAAGCGTGCACTTTATTATAAGGGTATAAGGTCCATTGCATAATCAGCTGAGCGTTACTTGAATCGCTTCACGGAGAGAATGGTGAAGGATCTTCGTAAGGTGACATCGAAAGGAGTTTCAATGTCCAACGCTCTTTGGCGTTAATCAATTCGAGCAAAGACTTGACGTAGCAAACACTGATGGAACATGACAATCCTTTTTAGTGATTTAACTGCCTTATTAAAAAACGCGTCTTAACTTAGAGCATCTTTTGTCTTGTTCTATCCAATGTAGAAAGTCACACGCCAAAACAAGAGTTAAGACACGTTTATTAATAAGGCAGTAACTCCTTGTGGATGGTTCATTGTATTATTATATCGTATATTACTAATCTTTCAATTTACGATACGTATGTAGTGTGACAAGCGTCACAAACAAGCTAATAATTAGTAACATTTGTTTAGACAAACGGAGTGTAACACAAAACTTCCTCGTTACAAACAACAAAAGTAGGAAACAAAGCGATTCGCGCCCGCATGCCTTGGGACCTACCTACTTACTGCCTTCTCATACAAATGTATTAGCCAATATACTCTCTTATGAAAATATATTATGTCTCGGAATAAACAAACTTACATTCATGAACCCTATAACTTCCTTCTTTACACTCCACACTAAAGTCCTGACTAGCTGACTAATATTTACTAGAGATCAATTATCAACAAGAAAAAACATTTTGGTCTCTTATATATCGATGGAATCAACGAAGAGCCTAGTACGCTAAATCTAAAGAAATCACATTTGGAGCGGTATACTAAGAAAGAATTTTAGGAAACCTCTAAGGGAGTCAAATGGGAGTTCGAAGATTGGAACTCTATGGCAACGGCTACTGGTAGTCTATAAATCTTACAATTGTGTTCAAAGAGAAGTGTAAGAGAAGCGATCAAAAACAGACCGAATGATTGGTATCAATAAACTGTATTACTCGCATACCAAAAACTAGAGAAGAGAAACAATGAGTCTGTTTGAAGCTATGTGATAGTGTTTCTTCTAATGAGGTTATTACACTACACGATTTCCAGGATTGTTTTTCGTTTTTTTACACGCTTTATGTTAGCTAGGTAGTTATTATCATAAAATTGGCACTCTACCTATGAATGTAAAAGGAGTGAGATGAAAGATCATCATCGTATAGGCGCAGTGGTTTGCCCTAGTATCACATTTATTAGGCCTCTCGAAGCCAATAACAAGTTTGGACACGATAATCGGTTAGTGTAAATGTGTTTACTATGTCTGTAATGTAATGTTGTTTAATAAACATAAGAGACAGAATCAATAGCTACAGTAAAGCTGGATAGTCATTCTTGTGACATTGGATCTGTACCTTTAAAGGAACGCGACATACATTTGGACAGAATAATCGTTTAGTGTAAAGTGGTTTGCGTACATTCATCGCGTCTTTCAGTCGGAGACTGTTGGTTAATTAACATAGGAGATAGCATCAATGGAGCCACCAAAATGTGAGCATAAATTATTCAAATGAGCGATAATGGCGGCGCGGTGTGGTGTGGCGGTCCAATGCGCGGCTGAATCCTTCTTTACTCGTCTTCACGCGTCTCTCATACCTGTTTTGCAACTATACAATCATTATGCATAGCATTATAAAGATAACGCTATGCATAATAATTAAAGAATTATCCTAAAATATAGTTTCGTGAAAACTATAACATAGGAAATAGAATGGCTGGAAGCGGGCGAGTAACTAAGAGGTGTAACGCTGATTCGACCGTGTTTCAACCGTGTAGTACAACTGCTAGTGGTGGTACTGCAGGTGTGGTGTGGTGTGGTGTGGTGGTATCTGACAGTACCGTGGTGTAGTGGTGGGTAAATATGCGACAGTGTGTAAGTGTGTCGCTAATTCTGTCGTGGGGTCGGCGGCCGCGCGGCGCGCTGTCGTGAGCCGCACGACCCGCCCACACCATCACCCACCACTAACTGCTGCACTAACTGTGACAGATGCAACAACCATACAGCTCCCGTTCTTCAGATATTCTGAACGTTCCGAGCAGCTATGTTCAGCGCTGTCAGGTCGAGAATGGGTAACTGTGGAGTGGTTCAACAGTTCTGTACCTCGGGTTAGGTGCGAGGGAAGCTTACTTATGAATCTGACAATATTTTCATTCGTTTGTTAGTTGGTAAGAACAGTTGTTCGACTGAAAACTCCATATTCGCGTACTGGAGCTTACAACCAATCATGACGAAACTTGGTATATATATGTAAGTTCTATAGATTTATACATTTTTTTTATACGTAGGGGATATTTGATTGTAAAATGTTCTAAATGAACAAAAAAGAGAAAGGTTGTATTATTTTTAATGTCACAACTTCCTTTGATACTCCTATCATATCCTTTGTAGGCTCCAAAAACTTCACCTAGGTAGGAACCGACATGGTTAATCCGGCCCTACTGACGTTAATTACAGAACACATAATATAGTGAACTATCTAATGTGTTTATTATAACTAACTTATCCCACTAAAATCCATAGTTCTGTACATAGCCAAGATGATTGTATGTAAGTAAACAACCTCGGTAGTTCTGTCCCAAGTAGACAGATATACGTATGCTATGTGCTTGAAGCAGTAAACGAGCAACGGACGCGCGCCTCTTAGGTATATCCTGTCAAGCATTCCCTATGTACTATACAAGTACCTACTTGTTTATGTACACTCGTCTATCTGCTCTCTACAGGGTTATGAACTCTCTTTGTTTTTTTTTTTCTAGAAATTAGGCTTGCGTTTGACCAAAACTAGCTTGACGGCTTTATACGGGGTCCACTAGCCTAGATGAAACCGATACACTCGTGACTTAAAAAGACCCAGACTATAGTTATTAGAAATAGAGCAGCCGTCAGCGAGCTCCACAATCTAGTAGTTCACGCAATAAAAGTTTCGTGCGAGCTCGTCATTTTTAAAATAGCACGTGTAGGTAGTTCTGTGAACTGATCACTTGCTTACACTTCATTAAACAGTGACAATATTTGTTATTCTTTTTATATTTAGATTTGTAATTAAAGATTTTGTTTGGTACGTCTTTGCTGAATGTTAACAACATCCGCCGGTTAACATTTCTTGCGAGACATTCTCTCGCAATTTAAAATCCCCGACAGACAAAAGATGTATATTTTCTTGGTAATAATAATATAAACGAGTGCTCTCGAGTACGACAGTTCTGAGAAGTACTAGTAAAATAAAATATATTATATATGAGCCTGTATGAGTGAGTGGTCTACACACTCTGAGTCATATACCGCGAGACGTTCTTACTCGAAGAAAGTGACATATTTTTTATGAAGTCTAACCTCAACAGAATGCTACCAAATTAATCAACATCAACATAATCAAAGAGGAAAGATTTATATGTTAGTAGGTACATACCTACTAACATACGCAAGAAGTAATGGACCGATAACAACAATAATTTTGCCTTTAGAAAGCTACATTATCACACAATATCATACTCTATATTTGTTAATAGTAAATAAATACATATTGTTATTAAAACCAACACAAGGTGAAAATAATTTGCCAATAAAACATTTCATTCACTACTCGTATTTGTGTGTTTAAAAGGTCCACAAGTCCACAGGTCCACAGGTCCACAAGTCCACAGGTCCACAGGTCCACCCGTGAGAAGCTAGTGTATAATAATTTTTGTGTATTTATATAGTGACGTAGTGTATAGACAGACGTATAGACTTCATGTAGGTGACGTGCATTTGCGCATTGCGTATGTTTAGCTCACATAATAATAATATTATGTGCTCTTTACACGTTGTTTAATTTTAATTGATTTATAATCTAACATGGGCGAGCTTGACCCAGGATAGACAACAATGGCACAAGGGGAAGGAGGCCCATACTCAGCAGTAGGCTGATACGAACTGAAAACGATGATGATAAGCTAACTGCTAGGAATATGTCATCTGTAGGCGAGTAACAGACAAACATACGTAGAGAATTTGCTATACTCACGACGAAAACAAATTTTAGAATGTTTGGAGCAGAAACGCTTCGTTTACTCATTTACAGATTTACAAAGAGACAAACTCATTTACAGCTTGTGGGTGGACGATGTCGATACAAGTTCGTTTAATTAACGGTTGATCTTCCCTGAAGACGAACTTTTCTAAAAAAATCACAAAAGCTATACCATAACTAATCATATATAACCAAAGATATTTTTAACTTCATATATGTAACGTACAAGTTTTGCCAGAGTTGAAACAGAGATGTTTGCTTCGATCCATGCAATCGATCCTTACAACTGCCAACCCCATGTTGTTATGTTGTTATTTCGGTGTGCCATTGTCAACTTGTGATCATCCTAGTCCGTGGGACACGAAGCAGCCTCAAACAGCAGAAGTGCAAAGCATGACAAGGGTACAGGGAATGACCACAGAAATGTAAATTTCATAATTACAATCCGCAAATGAAATTTGCGGATCGACATATCTCGTACAATTTTGCTAATTATACCATTCGAATGATTTCATCATTTCAGCGCCTTTAGTTGGTTAATTTGAGAACAGTTTATTTTTTTATGATGAACCCCCTTTTTCTCTGTACACTTTTGTGTAATGTGCTAGAAACGGAGTAGGTAGAAGCACGGCGGTGGCGGTGGCTACTAGTGTAGTACGAGTAGGTAGGTACGTCGAGATCTAGTCTATTATTAGTCAATATAATGTACCGGGACTATAAATATGTCACCGGGTTGCGTGCACGGCATGGGTGGCCGGAACGAGCGCGCCGCAACGCCGGGACTTTGGGAAATTATGTTTACAGTAGACATGGTGAGACGCAATCGATTTGTGCTACAGGTTCCAAGGACTTGTATGAAATGCTAATTGTATCTTATTATGATCGCTGATAGATTGTGGAGCAGCTGGAATAAATAGTCTTAACAGATGTACCTAGCACTAACATAATGAGAGAGTAGGGATGGACTACAGATAATGACAAGTAATGTCAAGAAGGCATATGTTATCTAGGGACCTGGTCGGCGACCGACACATCGGTTGACCTACATACGAGTACAAGACGCACTACTAGTCCACGGAGTAACCAGTCACGAGTGGATCCGTATCTTGTATCTTAGCGTGATCTAAAATAAGCTACATCATCAGTTACCGTTAAAAATCCTGAGATTTTACTCGAGACTCATAGATTCGAATTTAAAAAGCTGTAAAAGTTTATGTATCAAATTTAACGATATTTTATCATTAGAGCTGTTATTACGAGTTCATTAGAAAGTACTTATCATGTAAAGGATGTATCGAATCCAGATTAGTTGACCGAACAGCCTTCCCCAACATTAGTGCGAGTAGGTATGTAGGTTAGTCGTACACGAACTTGTAGGCACAAGTGGAGCATATCCTGCGCGGAGCCAAAATACAGATATCTGATAATAAATAATATTCGGCGGCGCGCGGCGAGACTCGCACATTGCACGCGAAAGTAAAAGCAGCGGCCGGAGCCAAGCGAGGGCGTGTAGCGCGGAGCGAGGAGCGAGGTGCGCCGAGCAACAGTTCGCTTCTCTATCGCAGACTATACTAGTTGAAACACTGTGAGATGCACTTGAACGCACACCATTTACAACTATTACTGATTAAAATATTAAAAATGATCTGACGGGGCATAATCGGTATAGCGATGAGCACGTTGGTTCGGTCAGTGCTTGGATGGATGACTAGCATGGAATTTGCGATAACGTACCTACTACCTACTGATACTTTCAGTGAGTGCTAGGGCATTTGAATATTCTTTTTTGAGTTTATGTAGAACTCGAATCATCCAAATTGCAGTCAGTGACAAGTTTAACTAGACTAGAAGACACAGTCAAACTAAACATCGAGGAAAACATTTCTGAACACAAATGCTAAACGTGCAGTGTTGAGGAAGGCATGCCAGGCAGGAGTCATAGATCAGTACTGTAAGAGAATCAAGGTCAAAAATATACAGGTCTGTTCAGCTAAATCAGCTAAATGTAACTTTTACAATATAAGACAGAGTCACAGTTACGTAGTTTACCATCACAGTAATTAAATCAAAAAGAAGCCAGCTAGATCATAGCCCCACGAAACGCGGCGAACTGCAACTTCAACAATTAATACCGTTATTATTTAAGCAAAGTTCCGATTTATTTACAAAATAAAACAGAAAGTATATAAAGATTTAAAAGGCATCATGAGTGACAAGAGTTGAAATGGAGCCAACTCGTAATCGGCCGTATAATGGTTCGTGAGCATTTTCTACGGAGATTCACGCGAATTAACGCGCGCTGGTATTATGTCTCAAATGTTTAATTTTTTTTCTAGGTAACAAGGAATATTTTTGCGTATATTTATACGCGTATGCAAACAGCGCATAACGACATCGCTAACTAAGTTGGTAAGGTGGTGATGATCCAAGATAGTATAAAAACTTTAAACAAAAGTTCAGAATCCGTGGTCGGCCAGTGGCGCAGGCGCGGACCGATTGAACGATGACATTGATTATGTATTTAACTTTTTTGGCATTTAATTATTCGCTTTCGCTGTAATCAAAAGTCGGAAGCGTAAGATAAACTCACCCATTCTCGTCTTTGATTTTCTTCTTCCTGCCGCGCTTCTTGGGTTGCTGCAGACACATTTGCTGGTGCATCATGTGCGGGTGCTGGTGCGGCAGCAGGTGTGGCGGGGGCGCGTGCGGGTGGTGCGGAGGGGCCATCAGCCCGCACATGGGGTCCTCCTCCACGAAGGAATAGGGGTCCTCGCACTCGCGCTTGATACCGTTGTACCCGTCGTCGTCCCGCTTGTAGGGCGCCGGCGCCTGTTGGTGAGCCATGGGCGCGTGCATCTGGCTCATGTCGTAGGGCGCGTCCGGCTCGCGCTTGAACCCGTACGGCTCGTTGTACTTGGGGAATGGGAAGTGCTGGTGTTGGTACTCGTGGTGGTGGTGCGGAGGCTCGAAGTGCCTGTACTCCGGCTCAGGCTCCGGGTACCGCAGCAGCGGCTCGTAGGGCGGCTCCGGCGGGGGCGAGGGGTCGGGCGGCGGCGCGGGCGAGCCCTCCGCGCTAGAAGGCTTGCGCCGCGCCTCGCCGCTGTTGCTCGTCTCATAGCCGTCGTCGGCTGTCTCCGCCGGCTTCGGCTTCTCGGAGCCTTCCTCCCTGGAACGCGAACAATTTACATAGTTAAGATTTTTATCCATAACGTTCGGAATAGTATGCATCTAGGCATTGTTATCAAAGAAATGAATGTTATTCCCTTAGTCCTTCATTATCTTAAAAGTCAAAGACAATTAATTACCTATTTTTGTAACAATACTAGGATTTAGTCTCTATAGTCAAACGAAGGAAGGTCTTTATTTCTCAAAATAAAGGACATATCAATAAAGCGACATAATCATGATACTAAAGCATTATATTGCTTAACTGAGTCCGATGTAGATTCAACTTCGATAAATGGTGAGACTTTGAAACATGCATGGTATGAACTGGTCAGGGATAGTTATCGATTGCCTCAGGTTCTGGTATACACTATGAAATGCGCTACACACCCACATCACTTGCCCTGCCCCCTCATGCCTGCACCATTGTCTTAATGAATATTTCTACACAAGCAGTTGCGATCGCCGAGCGTGAGGCAAAAAACCATTGATCTAGCTGACCCTGACAAGAACCTTCCACAAGGCGAATAAGAAACAAGTCAGAAGCCATCAGAAGTAGAAGTGCCACACGGGGAAATAAAAACGCCTAAAACAAAGCCTCTCTTTAAAAAAAAAATTCGATGACGACCGCAATGGTCTAGTGGTTGTTAGCACAGTTGTATCGAAATCCAGCAGTACCAGATTCGAGTCTCGGCAAGGGTAGGTCGAATTATATGTTTCAATGTTTGTTGTCTGTGGATAGGTGTGATGTATAGGGAGCTTTGAGTGTGAGATCTTATATATATATATATATATATATATATTTGACTACTTTGTGACTCTAGTTCTATGATAGTTCATATATCTGTATGAACAACTTTGCATAAGCGTACGCTCATATGTCTGAAATCTTACTCATGTAAGATTTCAGACATATTTTTGTAGAACTCGAAGGAATATACCGCAGATGCAAGGTCATCGCGTCAATTGCTTGACAATATTTTACAGATACATTGCTATCAAAAGAAGATTATTATATCGATCGGCATTTACCACATGAGAAATAATAGGTTTTAGTTAGGTAATGCGAGTAGCAGAGATGACGTCGCCACCTTCGATGATTCTAAAATGCCAAACAAAAAACTGAGTTCGGACATTGAAGGCAAATTGGTCAAACGAGTCATCAGATATAACGGGTTTTTGCAAATACATATACGAGTTTTTGTTCGCATACGAGTAGTGCATCATCAAACAAGTGATTAACATCGCTGATTATGAAGATAACACATGATTGCTCACAGATTAACAGCTCACCTCGTGGCAAATCATCTTATATATAAAAATCAATTGCTGTTCGTTTGTCTCGCAAAAACTCGAGAACGGCTGGGCCAATTTAACTGTTAGGCGGTACGAAGTTCACCGGGTCAGCTAGTTGTAAATGTATATTTGTTTTATTTACTCAAATGGGTAAAAACCAATAAAGTGAACACGTATCGACTCGAGTTAATTACTAGTAACTACTTTAGTGAGAATAATATATACACTACATATACAGATATAGACTATACATAATGTTTTACAAATAAGAAACTAAAACTTCTTACAGACATCTTCTTAATCAGTTCAATGGTTCAGTGAAAATTAACAGCAATAACAGTAAAGCTTTTGAAATGAATGTAATGTGCCTACTTACGAGTACAATACGAGTTTATTATGTAAGTTATTTGGTCACGTCATGAAGTTATTAAATCTAAACACCTTTTACAAAGCGAACGATTAACGACCCGGTCATTAAACATCGTAAACAACAATCGCAGCAAAATCCGAGCTTAAAGTTTTTTAAAGTTATAATTGTCATTCGATCGATATCTCATGCAAGGATCGTTCAGATGATAATAATCGATTACTTAAGAATATATCTAGGTTTAACTAACGTTGCATAGAAAAACTAGAAACCTTCAAAGATATTATTATGTAGAATAAATTTCACACTTTACGGGATTTTACATGTATTTTCTCCATGGTATTTAATTAATTTTACGAGTCAGCCACGAATCCCGAGGCACTGGGCTGGGAGTTATGAAGTCTTACTATAATTACAAGCCGAGTCGCACTGTTCGAGTACTTACCTATTAAACTAAAAGGTACAAGATTCGTCGAGATACGGCGCGTACTTTCGATTAGTTCGTTACCTAAACCAGTGTTTGAAAAATAAATTGTCGATAATTCTTTGTATCGATAGTTAACACTGAAAATTGGTAGACAGTGACTGATCGGCAATTCGTAGTGAACATTGATATCAATTTGTAGTGAACGCAGTTAACGCGAATATGAAAGCAGTTTTATCGGACGCGTTAAAATTACACAATTAAATGCTTATAATATATCGGATACTTTATGGTGTCCTCGGTCACAGAACAATCGCAAAAGCCTTTTGAGTGCAAGTTACAATTTCTAAATTAGCGAACAGTTTGAAGTTCGCAACGGGAAAGCCTACATCACTCTCCGATTTTAATATATTTCAATGTAAAAAAGTAGCTTTACAAACAACAAAACCAACACATTTATAACATGCCAGGAATTTCTGTGAGTATACATAATAAGAGTGTCGATAGTTTAGCGTGCAGACGGCAACACTAGTGAGTAGGTAGTTAACCACTAGGTTTCCTAAGTCAGCCCGTGGCGAGGCATTGCGTGTCGACTACGAACTAATCTGTGGCACTATGCTAACTAATGGTCCTGCCACACGGACGGCTGGACGCAGACTACGGACGGTAGATTTGCAACTTGGAACAAGGAGACATCACTGTAATGGATGCTAAACGTTGGTTATGAGCTACAGGTGGACTACAGATAGTTTCAAGTTACCTTGCCTAGAGTGAGAAAGCTCTCTTGCAACTAACAAGGAGGTTACCTATCAAAAGTTTGTTTCACAATTTAGGTCTAATCCGATATCTTTCTTGTTCATGAAAATAATTTTGGTAATAATTTTTGCACGGGATTTTATAATTATTAAGGTTTGTACAATTTTGATTACTTTTGATTCAGAAGATAATCAACAAAAGTTGGGTTCAATGTTTAGCTACTGATTAATACTCTGTTAAACATAAGTTAAGCAATAAATCTCAACTCTAAATAATATATTCGGCGTTCGTACGAGTTGTGCTTCTGTCAATGGCTTATTTTGTTTAGATGTAAAGTTATAGTGTATAGGTAGTATTTCGTTTATACGCAGCGCAGGATGGCATAAGCGCCGGCCTACGTAAGTAATAAGTTGAATTTCAAGTGTCCACTCAATTAGCGAATGGCGAAACCAATATACAGGAAGAGATCGTTATCAGAGAGCCGCGGCCGAGGAGAAAGTCTAAGCTCAGATGGGCGCTCGAAGATTCGCATCGCGCGGTTTGGGTTCCATGCCACCCTGGTGACACCTAGAAATGATACTTCCGACTTACGACATGACAACTAAGAAAATAAAACGGTTGTTAAAGGTTCGTTCAGTATCTGAATAAAGAAGCGTCCCCAGCGCTGTTTTATGTTCTAGCACTCAGCACTGTTTTTAGTTTGTTTAATTATTTCAACGTTCGATTTGTCTACATTGTGTTTAAATATTTATGAATGAAGTATACTTCGCTTATATAAATCCAGCTTTCGCTTTTTGAGGTATATTTGTTAGTGTTTTATTTATGTAACTAGTAAAAATACTTGGACTATTTGTTTCAGTTCACACTTTGTAAATCAGCCTTCTTTATTTTACCCAGGTTATTGTTCTGAGGGTTACACTCGATGTATTTTCAAACATAACTAGTGATTGAGCAAACCGCGCAAACAACATATTTGGATCTGAACGTTACAAATGAAACAACATGTGTCATTAGTTATTCTTATAAGCAGTTAACCCACTACTCGCTAGTAGAACCTGCGCAACAGAAACATGTTCCCGCATCAAATAAAACAACTGTTTGCATACGTCTCGCATACTTACTTACATACAAACTATATTTAAATCTGTATAGGTACTCGTACGTGGTCGTGCGAGCAAGCCCCTAACTACAACCGGTCGAAGGGTGCACGGAACCCATTTCGTGAGAACCTGATTCGCTCTTGGCGTTTTTATTCTTATTAATCTCCGTGCGCCATAAATGAGACAGGCCACCTGCCAACCTGAGCGGACAATCAATTTTGCGTCCGCCATTTTTGTCTCGTTGCAATTTGTCAAACAATCACGGCGCATGACTTCTTTTTATTTTATCTTTAATAACGGTCTTTAAAATTGTCTATCATTATCACACCAAGTCTACATTTATTACACGACACACTTTTTGACATACTTTTCAAACGATTTAAATGATAGGTGTTGAGTAAACTATATATTTTTCTATTCAAATATTGTTAGTTAATCGGTTTTGCGATTGCTATAAACCATATATTACACGGATACTATATGTCTCTCCACTCTTGCGGTTATTATTTCTTCTTTCCTTACAATACAACTTGTCAACTTAAGTATATGTAACTTTTCATAAGACACGATCATGATTTCATTAGCAATAATACTTTTTTCAGTTCTGAAATAACCTTTATAAGAAGATTATGAGTTTTTAAACTAATCCATAGCCATAATGTACATTGGTAGTCCGCTAGGAAAGTAGGTGCCGATGTTGTGAGACCTTAGCGCAATAATAATATAATCCTTAGAGCTCGGAGCAGGTAAGCCGGGAGAGGACGGTTCACAGCTAACTATCTACTACCTTTTTAAACCCGGTATACTTATACCACCCCTCTTTTTTGCGTTTAACTCTGTATGTCTTCACCTATGTATTTTAGAGTAGCTCCTAAGAATTAACCGACAAACATGTGTTTTTTTTTACTTGTAGATACGATAGAGATATAAATCTTAGCTATAATTTATGAAGATCTGATCTGAGGCTGAGTTTATAAAAAAAAAAAAACTTACTTGCAATCTCTGTTATAAGAACTATAAAAACGTATAGTACCTATACAGTAAAAAACTAAGGTTCATAACTAAGATTTTAAAGAACGAAATAATTCAATAGTTCTAGATAGTTTCATACGTCTGTCGTAATAACTGCACCAGTTGATAGGATAAAATCAACAGCTTCACTCCAAAGTTTGCGCAACACAAACACACACGTCACTCTGTGTATATATATTCATATGTACATACTGGTATGTACGTATAGGCAAACTTCAATCAATATCGAGCTATACACACTCTACATAATAACATACATTACAGAATGAATATATAGACTGTATTTCTACTTTTTTCTTCATATAGGTTAGTGGCAGACACATTGTGTCATAGTTTTCTAAATCGAACATAAAGCCTGTGAGACGACCCTTTATATAAACTGGCAACTACAATTAAAATATCATTCGACGATCAGTAGCTCTGAATGGTAAGTAATGCCATTCCACGGTCACTCGCACCTCGTCGAGTGTTGTTGATTTGATGATAAAAGCCGCGCTTTTACTACTACAGTACTAACAGCAGAAATTAAAAGTTGTGTTCACATTGTTGAAATAGGTTTATGGGAATTTTACCGGAAGTCTGTGATCACTGAGAAAAACTTAACCATTTACGTTCAAATATTTTAATCTCCAAATATCATCATATACGTATAAAAAATACAATGAGATGAAAACACTCAGTGTTAAGTTAACAACTAAGCGATGTTGGTCCTACGAGCCGGATCGAGAACGCAAAATCTCATAAAAACAAAGTTAACTTTATAAGGCAGTTGAAATGTTGATGAGACACGATAAAAGCCGATCGTAACAAACCCTGACCTACGACAATGCGCGAACATTTAACCTCGTTTTACATATAGGGCTCCTCGTTCAGTATTCAAACTAGAGATTCAAAACAAGACAAATGTGCTACACATATTATTAAACAAATGCTATTACTTAATAATTGAGGTTCAAAGCGATCGTCAGCAATGAAGTGAGTCACAAAGTAATAAATCAGAGGAAACAATAAAAGAACACAAATGTATACAAATGAACAGCCGCTAACAATGCGCGCGCGAGAGTCGAGACGTGCTGTCACCGAAACCGCACATCACTCGCAATCAGGACACGCAAATCTGACGGCACATAAATATAAAGTCTCCCGATAAGCACATAAAAGTGTAATTGAAGCAGCTGATCGCACGAGGAGCCGCGCACCGCACATAATGGCACATGTTATAAACATAAATGTCGAGCCGACGACGTTCCATTCATAAGCGGGCAAGAGTTATTGCGGGCCCATTTACTATTATTGGAGTTGTAGTAAACAAAACACGCTATTAATATTAGTCAATTGTTATGTAACGTGTGTTACTCGTTAATACAATATGTATGTTTATTTATTCAATAATTTAGCATTTATTTATCAATGTTGAGGATTTTTTTTATTGAAGCGCGCGAGTTTTTGTGCCGGCCGCCACGCGACGCGCGCCACGCTGCCGCTCTGTTTGTTTTCCTTTTTTTATGAAGATCGATTATGATTTTACGAGAGCTACATTTTATGTTAATAAGACGTTTTGATTTTTAAAATTATAATGTATTTCGTAAAATAATATATAGTCTGAACCCATTCATTAGGTTGAACGTTTTATTTTGACGAGTATTACAGTCTGATGTGTTGTTTCGAAGTCCGTAGTGAGTTGATGAACATTGTTTGAGAGTTGCTCTAACACAACTTACTTTGTGTTAACTTACTACTGACGTTACTTTCAGCTCACACCACATACTCAAACTTTGCACGTTTATTAGGGCCTACAGACATTACACTTAACCTTGTCTGGAAGTTTTCAACTTCGTTATTACATTTCAAACATGGAAATGAGTCCAACAATCGTAACTGCATTTAGAACGGCAGTTCTGAATCTAGCATTAACTATTTATGTTATAGTAAAATCACCTCATGCAAGAAGAAATATTTAATCCCCACACATTATAAATGCCAAAGTGTGTTTTTTGGTTTGTTTACCTTCTTCCCCTTCTTGTTCTCAGTACTGAAAGGCGGATCGAATTGATTTTTTGGCACAGAGATAGTCCGAGGAACTAAGAGTGCCATACTACTTTAACTTCCAGAAGATAAATAGAACGCAAGCTCAAGCATCCTCAATAGCATACAAAGATCTAGCATCCTCCGGAAAGAGTTGTCATGTTTATTTTGTATGAATATTATTCTTCTTGATTACATAGCATATTAGTCTTGTCAAGTACAGTGTATAGTTTAACACTTTGTGGTAAATAAACGTTATCTTATCATATTATAGCCAATTATATATAGGTACAAAAAATAACGCACGAGTCTCTGCTCGATCATAGACAGATTAACGTTTTTAAATACATTGACAGATTAGCATTTGAATGAATGATAAGCGAAAAATATTCTAATAAAAAATTCACACGACACACGACTGAGATATCGTTTAGACAACAAAAAACGTACGTATGAAGCATTGAAATAGTATATATATCATAAATGGAAAGCAGCAACATTACAGGAATTCCACAATTTGAAACTAAAGAGATGAGAATTAAACATTTGATTCTGAAATTGAAACATTTTGGGAATTCAACATAGTCATCCAGAAGCAAATATTATAACAAAGTAAAACAAAATTCGTGAACCACTCTTAGAGAGAGAGTTAAGTAAAGTAGGTACTACTATAGGCATTCTAGACAACGAACAGTCACAGTCGACTGCCGACACACTCCCGAGTAATTTTCCACTACGCATAATTTTAATTTCGTGTTTTCCTTCATTTACGTCATTTTGCCAATTAAGGAAGCTGCTTTGTGAGAAATGTGCGACCGCCGAATCGGCACAAACAATCGGACAATTGATGAAAAACTGTGAGAATGTGCGCCTGAGACTGAGAGCAGTAGCAGTAGTAGTGGCAGTTAAATAGGTTACCCAGATTAGTACAAGGTTGTTGATATCGCGCTCTCGTCTCGCTCGCTATCTCGGCTCGCTCCGTACATAATGGATTGCACGTTTGATCGCTACGTACTCTTTAAACTTCGGAACACAATTACTAATATTATTGAAGAAGCTTTTACCCGCGGCTTCGCCCGTGTTTTTCTTTTACCCGGACCACGAACTATTTTCGTGCAAAAAAATCGAGTCAGTCCGTCACGGCAATTGTTGAGTAGGAGGACAAACCAGTTTTAGTAACTTTAGAAGTAAATTTAATAACGTACAGTTCACAAGAACCGAATGTTATAAGAAGGCATAATATAGTGATCTCCTAAAATTTGTTAAGCTTGTATGTGAGCTAGTCAATTATATATTAAAAAGTTGTAAATACGAGTATGAAGGTGTGTGACTATGTTTATCTACAAACAAACGTTTAAGATCTCCTATAGAAAGATTAGCAGCAATCACCCGCATCGTTGCCCGCGACATACAATTGAATATAAGTTTTAAACTTTAAACCCCTATTTGACACCCTTAGGGATTGAATTTCCAAAAATCCTTTTTTATTACACCACGTAATCCAAGCGTATCCAATATTAATTTTATGTTACTAGGTTCAGCGGTTTAGCCTCGGCGTTGATTCCTAGCGAACATCAGGTCGTCAGGACATACTCTTTTATATACATGGATAAATAGGCTAATAAAATATGGCAACACGATGAGAAGATTATTGCAGACAACAGCAAGTTGAGGTGTGGCATACATTCGATGACTCATGGTCTGATTTTCATTAATTCTTTTATAACAGTAACTGTACATATTATAGGTAAATGTTGATACTATCAAATAAGGCAAAAAACTATCAATAGAACGATAACACCGTTCTATATAAGTTACTTGCTCGTAGATTCATCAACAATCTAAAGACATTAGTCGACGAATTTCTTTAGATTGTTTTAATAACACATTTCCCGAAAGAATTTGCGTAAGTCGAGTGAACATTACGTCGAGTTACATCACTTTTTGAAGTAACGCTAGCTGTAAAAATAAGCAATTGTCGTAACTAACTCAAAGCGGTCGTGACGTCAAAATAATCCCAAAATTGATCAATTGATTAGCGGCCACAACTGCAGTTTAAAACTGCGCAATGCGCATACAGCCATCGGATCAGTTTCCAAAAAATATAAACAGCATAGCCAACACCCAAAAACTCATAAGTATAGCGTCATCAACAGTTTCATGAAGAATATCAATTAGACGAAAATGAAGCCGGCGAAAAAACAAGTTCCTCATGCTAATAGCCACGAACTTGTCTACTAGTTTGCAATTTAAATAGATATGATGCAAATTATAGTGAGAATACACAAATAAGGAGCGGAGGATTGCACGGATGAGACGCCGCACCGCTCGCGCTCGCAACCACATACCTACAACATATACGTATACTGGGTCTGTGGTGATACTTAGCTGAATTATACGACCTAAGACATCATTGCCTTCATCATGATAAAAGTTCACAACCTCAATGTGTCAACAGACTATGAATTCTTTTTTTTTTCTTTGGATTCTTTTAAGGAGATTGGAAGGGTGTACTGACGCGGCGGGGGCACGAGACCTTCTAAACAAGCGTGATCGACGTCCAGCAAAAGGACGTAGGAGTGGACAACGTGTGCTCATCTCGTCATTGCAAAGTCCTCCTCGTACGGAACGGGGTAAGTAAAGAGTGAGGATCATATTTGCAGAGGTGGTATGAGGACAATGCACTTTGGTAACGTCAGTACGAGTATTAGCGGTGTGGTGTGAGTGACGCGCGAGAGTGTAGGGTCGCGCAGTGGGCGGCGCACGCGGGTCACTCTCTGCTGCGGAGTATACTCAGGGACTTGTTGAGAAACTACTAACCTATACTTATCGCAACTGGTGATGGTGACGACTACACTATTCAGAATAAGGACGTTTGATGGCAAGCTACATACGAAAGACAATACTAGTGACAATGAATGAATTAACTTTATACTGCAGACACACAAACATTAAGTACAGAAAATTGGCAAGTGTCGAGCATATCGCTGGAGGCACAAGTCGCGGCCTTATCGCTAAAAGTCATGTCTTCCGAGCAACCTCAGAAAGTTAGAAATGCTTCAAAAGATTGTCTCGTACTTAGACACGGAAGTTTGAACGCACAAACGATGAAAATTCAATTTCCAAATTTTTGTGCGGAACATGGTAAACATATGTATATATAAGTACGAGTAGATCAGATATAAATAAAAGCATGAAACTTTAAGACAGAACTTTTTTAGTGTTGAAATGATTAAACGCATATTACTGTTGAAATAAATAAATGCAACAGAATCGTAGTTCCTACTCACACAATAAGTAATATATGGAGTGCTCTAAACGAGGTACTAAGAAGGACTGCTGGTAAGAGCAACAACTTTCCGGGTTATTTCTACCAAACAAACAAGCCTTTGAATTTTTCCCCCCTTTAAGTTTTTCAATTACTATTATAAAAAATAACAATTCATAGATATATTTTTGAACCCCCGACGCAAAACGACGCGACGGTGTGTCCGTGTCCGTGTCTATCGCAGCTAACGAACGGTGACTTAGTCGTGCTTCGCTTCCAGCGACTGGGCCTAAAGTAAACTCGACCTACAGTCCCAGTTGCCCGATATATTATTTTTTTATTTTTTTCTCCTGGTAACTGGTCCGAACCATACTTTTTTTAATGTACAGTCAGACACGATTTTGTTTGGAGAAAAATTGGTCACGTGATTGGTCAAGTTGTATGGAGGACGCAATATTCACGGCCGCCACCATAAAATAAATTACGAATCACATGTATTTGAGCGGTTTTTTAAATTGTTAATTTAAATATTATGTTTAAACTAGTGTGTGTGGCATTATTGGACCTTCTGCGCATAAATTGTTTAATATCGAATGATGTGCGCAGTGGCCGTTTGTATGTAACACGGCCATCGATATTAATATATACATCTCAGTAGTGCTGGAGACGTGTCTCCCCCCCCCCCTATGTAGAAGGTGTAGGCTTAGCGTAGCTTACTTCATTTTATTCGAAGGGTTTTATCATTCCCAACAAGCAGTTTTCGTTACGATGATTAGTAAAACATCAACAGTTCTAATATGCACGCGAGCAAGTCGCAAGCGCAAAAATGAATCAGTGCGAGAATTTGAACCCTCGTATCTCTCTTGGAAGTCAAACGATAACCCACGAGAGGGACCAACGCGGTGGGCAAGCTTTGTCTGCTCCCCAATTGAATAGAAATTATTTAGTACTATTTCAGGTGTTTTTTTTACTAAAATGTTGCGCGTGTTTTGTTCTGTAAGTCTGGTCGTATACTTGCGGTGCAGGTGGGACGAGACACCACGCTACTACACTAGATACTAATAAGACAACGTAGTGTACCTCGCGCATAGTACTAAGTCTACGACGCAGATAACTGGCTAGTTAGTACGGCCATCTGCACGCGCGGTACATTTGCAGCTCTCCCAGCACAACATAGCTTAAGGTTGCCTTAACACACAGAATTGGGTGTGTTTATGGTCTCGCTCGTACTTATTATTTATTTCGAAGATCAATAGTAGAATCAATATCTGATTAACTTTATCATTGGTCATGTTCGTATAATATGACCAAAATAATTTTGTAGATGTTATCCACTTCTAAATATTTTCTATATGTACAAAACCTAGCGTTTCTAAGAAACCATCAATCGTACAAGATATTAAGACATTAAGGCGTATAATAAACTTGAATAATATTCTGCGCCTTCAATGTTTCTTATACTAACCGACAGATCACGAACATTCAGATCAAGATGTGGATGTGGCAAGAGTAAGCTGAGCGCTTCCGGGCTCAGTTGTAGTACATCGTAGGTACAGCTTGTATGTAATAGAAGGAAATCCTAGACCGTATGGTCTAGGATTGCGAGAGGTCTAGAATCTCTCACAAGTAAATACGAAGAGAAAAATATCACCAAAGGAATTATTCCACTTTTTACAAAAATACCAAATAAATATAATATTTACTAAGGAAGTGTTGCCTGTGTGTGTGTGTGTGTGTCTCGGTCCGGTCAGCTCAAAGGCACAGAATAAATACATAATGCAGAGTTAGTACGTGCGAAGGTCCTCGCTCGGTACCTACTCGTAGAGTAGCTATAGCTAATTACGGTCTAATACGAGTAGGTACATAGTTACAGGGTCTCGTACAAAGTTACTAGTGTGTATTCTGTGGCGCTCGTCCGGCGAGAGGTTGCCATGCTCCCGCTTTTCCCAGATAATTGAGGAAAATGTACGCGTAGCGCACACCCCGGTAATAAGAAGGCCAAGGACTCGCTCCCGTGTCGACAGTCGACAGCGAGGGTTTCACAAATCTTACACTACAACTATATGCGCCAGAGAATAAAGAACGCTGAGATGTTTGCTTTATGGCGGTTATTGTGTAGGTATGTATAGGGAACACGTCATTAAACTAGCAAAGTTGCGTAAAGTAGAAGGGCGCAGTCTAACTATAGGTATATATATGTATTGTTTAAGCCAGTCGATGCTCTGCTCGGTTACTTCATTTGAATGAACGTACGTTTGTATCCACAAATCGGAACACATTTATATGTGGCTGTCGCTAAGCACCTAACGGTGTGATCCAGCAGCCTTGAGAGCCAGTTTATTCCAGACTAGGCTTGCTCCATCTAGGGCTACAGTGTCGCTGACTTCAGTGTTCGAGAATGTGGTCAAATGCCTAGCTGTGTTGAATAAAAACAAAAATATTATTAATAAGGCAGTGACCACATTACGAATGCTATGTCGCCTTACATACATAAAACACTAACACCACTCACCAGATCGAAAACTTTTTATAAAAATCTCCGAAACTAGTAACCATTGTATTGGTATTCGATATACAAGAAGTGTGGCAACCACCCACCAACGCTAAAGTGTTGCTTGATTCCGTTGTGCTCATGATATGCATCCCTCGAATGTACGGGCCGATTGTTTAGTCTGTAATGTTCCTAACTAAAGCAACTAAACTTTAGTGTTTAAGTGTACGCGTATAGTGCTCCGTGTTTTTACTAAAACCTTGTACGTAGAGCTATTAGTAACAAATGGCAAAGTGTCAGTTTGCATCGGATGAAAGCTAAAAGCTGCCGCCCCTGGAGCGTTATGGATGGCTGGCTACAGCCTCCAGCCTTCGTGGGCCGCGCCACAGATTAAATTATACTCGCCACGTAATGCGACCTCCGAAATCAATGGACGCCCGCATGCTTGCCTCGCGCGCTACAAGCTCGGCGCCAGGGGCCGGATCCAGGGAGCGATTACGGGTTCACAACACGACATAACAAAAAAAGGGCATTTACTAGCAATACATTAAAAAGTACTTTCTGAAGCATATCGTTCGAGGCACTAGTTAACGGCAAGATTTAGCGGGGACCGTTTCGAACCCCCGATACTCGACCCCTGGCTGCGTTCCTGCCCCGCATAGAACAGCGAGCGCCGGAGGACGAGTGACGGCGAATGGCAGCCGACTCGGGCGGTGTTATGGCATGCACTATAGCTTCGCTACTCTTATTTTATACAACATGAAACGTTGCACGGGAGATCATTTTAGCTGTTTAAAATTAAATCTCGAGACAAAAAGTTTACAGTCTGAGTGACACCGGGTTTTAGACTCACAATTACAATAGCATCGATGTAGGTGCGAGTGGACCTCTCCGGCGCGGACTTTACACAACAAAGACTCCGATAACGGAGAGAAATGGGGCTCGGTGCACATCAGAGAGCGATTTAGAGCCGCGCCAGGCCAGATCAACGGGCAATGTTTTTAGAGCATTCCGAGAAGCCAGCCGACGAGAAAACCGAAAGTTTCCGTGAATCAACGCGTCGAAGGTCCCTGTCTGCGAGATAACATCGCGCGGACGGAGGTTTCCTTTTCCTCAAGTTGTTGACAAAACTGTCGTCGGAGTCAGCGATCTCGGACTCGAGCTCGATAACGCACGCGTGTGGTGGCGAGTGACGCACATACACAACCACACGGCGGAGCACAGCACAGGGCTGCGAGAGGAGCCAGTACGACGACCCACTTCTACTGAGATAACACAAGAGATATTGACTCGAAGATTAAACTCGCACTCTACATACACGCACACTTTATACACTCGTGTGATAAGCCTTAGCGGGACTTGAATGCAGGAGGGCCTCGCCCCCGGCCCGGCGGGCGGGAGGGTCAGCTGTCTCTTGAATTTCAGATCGGGTGGCACCGGGGGAGGCCACCCGCCCGTCTAAGCCGTCCTGTACAGCTGAAAAATTTGCTCGCGGCTTAGTTCGTTAGAAATCAGCGAAATTCTATGGAAGTTCGGCAAAAACTCAAAACGACTCGCTTCCTAGCCAAATTCGATTCCACCTGTTCGTCCGTGCATTAAATCGGACTTCACGTATGAGGGCGCTCCGGTGTCCAGCACCGCGACCCACTGCGAGCGATGTGTTGTTGTTGCGCGGTGTGTGTGAGCCCCGGGATCGGCTGCGATGTAAAAGGCGATGGTGCGGCAACGAACAATGCTTGAGTTCGTCAGAGCTGCGCAGCGAGCGGCTGTACAGTCGGCAGTAGTTCCTTACGTACTCGCAGATTCGTTCCGTCGGTGCACAGATTGCGTTCAAGGATCCGCTCGCTGCGGCGCGGACTTTTTCTTTGCATAATGATTGTAATCTTAATTATTCAAACGGTGACCCCGGGAGGGTCAAACCCCAAGGTTGCGTTACGTACGCGGTGCGGTGCGCGCGGCGGACCGTGTGCCGCAGCGATACCTACTTATCTTTGAATAGTTAATTAGGCGTCGAACCCCGACGCTAAGTGAGTTTCGCAAATGAGTTTTTGCGAGTTATGCTCTTATGTAAGTGGCTTTCGACGCTCAGTACTCAGTGTTCGGCGATCGATGGTCAACGTCACCGGCGCTCACCACCAGTGGACAGCGCTCGGAGCGGCCGCACAGTCCCGCTCCGACGCACGGCCCGCGACAGAGAGCGATGGTGGCCAGCTGAGCGTGATGCGATGGCACGCCGGTTGGACTGATCCCTTCCGATACTTCTACCACGATCGATGCCGTCCGTGTCCCCTTCATTCTAAAATCTACGAGTACACTTGTAAACGACACATCGGTCGGTTCGTTGTATCGACACACCGAGCTACTCGATATCAGTACGGAGCGAACTTGTTAGATATCAATCGGTCCACGGGTCCATTGTCTCAGGCTGCCCTCACCCCGCGTCCGAAAACTGTCAGTTATCTTTTTTTCTCCATGACGTGAACTCTTTTGATCCCATGTCTGATCCCGAGACACTTTGACATTCGGTAGGCCCCCTCCCCGCGCGCGGCGGCCGGTTCGTGACTATCGTGACATTCCTTCGGTCGCGTTTTATTTTAAAGCGTGCAGGAGCACGAGAAGCACGGAGTCTCTACCTACATCTACACGTATATACATACGTACCTATATGTATACCTACCTACGTGTCGGTCCTATGTATACTATGTACAGTTCGTGGAACGTTCGGATGTTGCATTTGCTTGCCTTCATTATTTAGGAGTGTTCAGTAATTCGGAAACTTTCAACAGACGCTCCTGCGACTTCAATGATCGAGACGTTCCACGTCCACAGGCTATTAGTGCCACAATGGATGTATTTAGCGATCGTCTAGAGACGGTCGATTCGTGGACAGTTAGGAAACACAATAGACATCGGCGGCGGCCGGTGAAGAAAGTTTACGTGTTTGTCGGAGCCGGACCACACGGCGCGCGGATCGTAAAATCAAAGCAATCAGCAGAGGTACGTATAGACGTATCTATAGTGAGCTAGATAGGTATGTGGTGCGATGTTAGTCAGCGGCTGCGAGCCACGTTGCGGCACGCCGGGAGTCGTGCATGACAGCTAATGTCAAGTGTCAAGGGTAGGGCGCCGCGCCGAGCCTTCGTCCTCGTCTCCACGACGCGCGCCAGATTCATCTACACTATCTATCTGTATAATATAACCTTGAACAATAAATTGCGCATCAAAACCTACAGAGTATGGTATTAGTTTTAGAGAAAACTGATCCGCATTCTAATGTTCGCACCACAACATCACGGCACACCCGCGCCAATCTCGGGGAACGGTCAAACACTAAGAGACAATGCTATTCGCAATCAACTACACGTCGCGATTTCTATGCAAAGCTAGAGCTCGATTAGAATTTCGCTTCAAAGCGAGATATTCCAAAAAGGCCGGAGATATAAGCTGCGAGAGAATTCGAGAATCTGTTCTATCCGTTTATAAGAGAATTTTCATCGTCCTTGCGAACACGAGCGTGCCCGCTTCGTCACACCTCCATACCTACCGCTCCGAGCTACGAGTAGGTATAGCTGCTATACCTACTAGCTACAGCTATACGCGCGCAGGGAACTACTGCGGTTACACACAGCCCGTTGTATCCATGCCATGTACCTTTACGAGCGCTTCTACCTACCTATCCGTACTGTACGTACGTACGGCTATGTGCTATGTGCCTGGTTTCGCTTTGGCAACATAAAAAGATACATAGCCGAGGTAAATAGGAGCGAACGCCACCGTGGCGTGCGTGGCGATGCCAATATCAACCGAACTCGACGCTCTCGGGGTAAAAGCTTCGCAAAAACGTGGCGCGATAAAAAGTCTCGAGTCGGCGACGTCGCCGGCGACTTTCTTATTGTCGCATTAGTTAGTTTTGGAAGCAGCGAGCGCTCGCAGCTTCGAGCCGAGGTAAATCTTCGATACTAAAAAGGAGTGAGTGGTTTATTTTTGTTCTGTTCCGTTACGGGTGTCGACCGTCACGGACCGTCAATGAAGGGATCCTAATCGTATGTGTATATATCACCATTATACCACAACCTTAATGAAATTCTTTTCAATTTGAGCTTTGCATCTAAACACTGGAGAAATCCAATAGAGAAGTTTGTTACTGCAGTGCGAAAGCCTGCTTGTAGAAAGCAAGAGTCATAAAACTAACAGGAACAGTGCACGGCAAGACATGATTTATGCTCGAACACACAACGTAACGAGTGTGTATTCGTTTTTTGGATCGTGGTGACCAGATAGGTATATACATGCTTCTCCTTGAACACGTCAACAAAGACAACACTTTGCACATAATGTAGTAGTAGCTGGTATAGCTGCAAACTATTGATCAGACTTTTCAATGGATAAGAAGAGTTTGGATTGATATTTCTTACGTGTTGTGTAAGGTGATAGTAGCGCCTGTCACGGTCGATCGCAGTAAGTAATAAAGAAATGTCAGTTCGCGTGGCAGTCTAACGTATGATGATGGATGAGATGTGATGATTCGTCACCGACCGCGGTGGCGGCGCGGCGGTCGCCGGCTGTGGGACCTACCACTATCAAACGATTTCATTTGTATGCGGAATGGGTGAGTACAGCATCCGGCAAACTTCATGGCACGTCGTGCGTGAATTCAGTGCGAGGGTTTAGGTCTTATAATGTAAGGATTCTGTTTCAGCATCTGGCTAAAGTGGCAAGCTTCGGGACACGTCGAGCCTGAACTACATAAATGTCAAATTTTAGAACTTCAATATATCAGTTTCAGTATAAAGAAAGTTTGAACGTGCGTCGTTTCTGCATAAAACATGAGGTTTTAGGTCTTGCACAGTGAGGTATTATCACTCTTGGTGCCAGTTTTAACTTTATTTACTCTCTGATGTTGTCTTGTTGTGACGACAAAGAGATTTTGCATTATTGTTTGCGTTACGGTCAGCTTAATTAAAGAGAGAGTAAGAATAAAGACAACTGTGAGCAACATTTTCATTAAAAAATATCATCTGCACAAGTCTCAGACGACCAGCGTTATGAAGAGTTGATCAGACTCACACAAAGCACTCACGAGCAAAGTTGACGTCATGTAAGTGGTTTGTACGTCAACTGACCCCGCTCGAAAATAAAATCTAACCAAGCAAGCGAAGCGTCACAGTTGGTAAGTGACTGGTCAAATATTATGCAAGTTATCTGCAATATCGACAGTAGACGTACTGTACGTATAAGTTGGAAAGGTCTTAGACAATGAAGACTTCTTGCAGTAAGCATTACGTGTTAATCAACATTTCTTGAAATTTAGGAAAAAACTGTCTTATTCCATTTTAAAACATTTTGTCGCATCTTATCTGCTTGTATTGTACCCGGCGTTCATTTTATTATGGCCGAAAGTGTAGGTAATCGCTATGCCTTTGTGTAGTTCCCGAGGCAACAGAGAGCGTGTGGCGGGTGGCGGCTGGCGGCTGGCGGCTGGCGGCGGTGCGGCGCGCGCGCACTCGCCTGCTAATAATATGACGGATGGGTATTCGCGGCTTTGTTCGACGTGCAGGTAAATAATACCATCTGATGGGACGCACTACTTCAATACAACTGGTCTTTACAATCAAATAGTTATGGATACTTTACGATTTCGGTAGAGTACTGTACTGACTGTCGTGACATCACAGAACTAAAATTCCAGCTTGACTCGCAGCACTATATCATACATTCATGCAGGTAAATAAGAAATACTATTTAAAAGAAGACAGCTGCCCCTAGGCTGTATAGGTATTTCTAATGTATCAGTGAAGCAGAATAAGCTAAGAATGCTGACAGTCATTCAGCTTAGGTAGATAATGTAGTTACGGACGGTAGATTATCATTACAAATGAGCGCTACCGTAGCGCGGCTGTTCTCATACAATCCTCATTTGGTCCCATTATAAAGGTTGAATTGGGTCGCGAACCGTTTTCAGCTTACTTCACCACTAACCTATAACTCTGTATAAAGCTAATTTTTGGTAGCGCATTTCTGGGACCAGTTAAGTAACTCATTAGATCATTATGATGCGCCGCCAATGCTTACCGTGCTAGATAATCAATGAATACTGGGATACAAGGTCGCCCTCATACACCTCATATTATAAATACACACCTCGAACTTCTGTCAGCTTTCCTTTGAGTAGACAAATGTGTAGGTTAACATCAACACTAATGAGGTTGACATCAATCCTATATGTCTTAGCAACCTACATTGTATCCTACACTATTCTAATATTAGGCATATTATTGTACTAGTACGTGTCGCCCGCGGCTCTGCCCGCGACATAACATGGAATATAAAGAAGATTCAAACTTTGTATACCCCCCCCCCCCCCATTTATATAGCATTATTCATTTTTCATATTTTCTTAGGAGTTTCATAGTTTGATACTTTGATAGGGGGAAGACCTAAGGAGGGATTAAATCACCCTTGGGGGTTGAATTTCCGAAATCTTTCCTTAGTACACCTCTTCTCTATAATATATACCGCCTTCTAATAGTATGTGTCTAGGTTCAGGGTTTAGGCTCTACGTTGATTCCTAGAAAATATGAATCAGTCAGGACTTAGGATATAAATACATTCGGTAGGTATTTTCTATAGTAAAGTGATATTATGATACATTTACTGATTTGAACAGTCACATTAAGATAACCTCTCAGCTCCAGGAGTGAAACAGGAGGTACAGCATGCACATTGCACAGAGACTGTGTGCTATGGAAAAGTTAACAGTTATATTATTGGCCACCAAATTGAAAGAGTGAACAAACATTAAAATACTAAGTTCCCTATACAGGGTTATCGGTTAGGGGTGTACTAAGCTGAAAGGAGGTCACTATTTCATCCCAATTAACAAATTTCACTATGGAAGGGACTCTGAATAAAAAAAATTATCAGCCGATAAACTTTTTGTATGACACAGCAGATTTTTTTCTTGGTTTCAGGGTCAGTTCTATAATGAAAGTTGTTCGTAATGTTGAATATAGTGACCCCCTTTCGGGTTAGTACACCCCTAACCAATAATACTGTATTATGATAGTTTTTAACATGTTGCCTGTGGGTGAATAGAGTCCACAGAAATATTTATAAACAGTTACTAATGTTCCCCCGGGTGATTTGATTCCAAGGGGAAGAAAGTCATCGGATTTAGGCGACACAAGTTAGCTAAGCGATATCTATCACCTCGGTGCAATGTTCTGTTCTGGAGGTTCAAGTTCACTACAGTGGGAGGCGAGAGAGTGCTTGTGTGGGGGCTGTACTTTACTCATTACCACTACTTGTTATTATGGAAACCAAATTAAAAATATTTCTAAACTAAAGATATATCTAAGGTTATATCTTCATATGTGTTAGCTTAACATATAAAGTAATTTAATCTTTATCATAAAAACACAGCTTCTAAGGAATAAAGTGATTTTTTAAAGTTATTTTGTACTGAAATGAGCTTGATTCATACAGCCACAGTTACTAAAATAACCTAATTTGACAGTTCTAAAATTGCCTAATCTTTTTTGGTTTCCGAAAATGAGAAAAGGATAGATATTATTTTAGCAACTTTTAGTTTAGTCAGTGTGACTGGCGGATTTGTGATCACTAGCTATTTAATACAATCTAATGTCAACCTAATATTTGCATTAAATATGTTGCATAATAAAATAAAACATAGCAACAAATTTCTAAATATGAATCTATATAACTGTAATCTAGTTAACAGCAGCATCTCAAATCTCCGAGACGAGGTGAACAGATAATTTAAAATTTAATTAATATAATCAAGTACTTGTATAATATTCTTTTGTCTTCCGACAAGGACAGTTGAGTCTGTCCGTACATAACCAGTATATAATAATAAACCTGTTGTTTTCCTCAAACCGAGTACACTGTACCAAGTAATTTGATGAATTTAGTGACCCATACTACCAAATATAATCATGTCAGAGTATTCCAGACTAGGCATGCTCCATCTAGGATCACAGTGTCACTGACTTCCATGCTCATGTGAGCTGCTGGTCAAATGCCTCCAGGCATCATACAGCTGAGGGCAACTATACTTGAGCCTTTAGTCATAAGGTCCCCACTTTTGGCATTTGTATCTTTTGTATTGTGTCTTTCCAGTAAAAATTAAGATAAATCAAATCAATTGTCTCAAAAACAAAATGATATATAGATAGATCAACGCTACACTGTAGACAAACAAAACACAACAATACAGAAATATTAATATACATGTAGTGCCACAAGTGACATGTCACACTTTAAGAAGTTTGAGGGGGTTGGGATTATATGACCGGGGAATTGCACTATACACACCTAGTGGGACCTCATCCCACCACTCTATACTCACAAGTCCAATCCATATAATACTATAACAAATATTAGTTAAGGAAGGAAGAGAGAACTAACCTGCATGTAGACTGATAAACACAACATAGCTTTTGATAGCAGCTAGCTACTAGCCTTGTGTGGTTCCATCAAATAATATACTGAGGTGAGCAGCTTCCTCAAACATCACATCATTGTGTTGTTGCTCACAAGTCTGCTCTTTTTAGATTTGAACATAGTACATTTTTAGAATCAGCCAGTTTTTATAAATCTTTGGAAATGTGTTAGTGTTAACAAAATACACCAGGTTATCCAGGATAATTTTGTTTCAGCTAATATTTATTTACACCTGTATATAATTATTCAAGGTATTTTATTTCATCATTTATACATTTTTTATAATAATTTCTCATTAAATTGTAATATTATTAGATATGAGTACAATGTTAGATATTACTTTGTAATTTCAAAATAATTGTAGTTTTCCCCTGCATACATATGACAATGCTCAAAACTAGCTGAGGAAGGCAACTGAGGGTATATTGTATTGTATAATATAAGCATCTCATGGTATATAAAAGAAAATCTAGTATGTCTGCTAATTATCAAAGTGAAATAATAAACAACACTGGCACATGGAGCTTTACACTTCAATGTATCTCCTGTGTCAGGGATGCCATGAAAACATACACAAACGGGATCTCTTTACATTTGCAAATTTATTTTGTAAACATCTGTCTGACTTCAAGCACCTGAAATGATGATAACTTTCAATTGTAAACAATGAACAGTCTAGTATAAACGTGTTCACATCAATTATATATATATATCAGTTGCTGTTTGTATGTCTCACTAAAACTCGAGAAGCTGGGCTGATTTAGCTGACTAGGTAATTGAAATGTTTGTGAAAGTTCAGGGAAGGTTTGAACGTTGACAAATAATACATAAGTGTTAGGTGGTACGAAGTTAGTTGATTCACCTAGTCTTATATGTAAAAATCAATTGCTGTTCGTTTTTCTCGCAAAAACTCGAGAATGTCTGGGCCAATTTAGCTGATTTTGGTCTTCAAGTGTTTGTCGTACTCCAGGGCAGGAACTAACTGTTAGGCGGTACGAAGTTTGCCGGGTCGGCTAGACTCTATTAAAGATAAAATTATTAACTAAATATCTCATTTACAAACACATCATTAATTTCTTCTTGGAATTATATATCTTGTTTAGAAATTGTTTCTCAAAGATATGTCGAGCTTCATCCATACATACTAAAAATATTAATATATGCATTACCTACATGATCGTGGCAATGATTGACATGGTGTGTACCAACATTCATATCCTCATATAATTCCATAGAGATGAGCCTAAAAACCTTAAACCTGTATTTATATAAGAGTAATTCTTGACTGTGTGACTGACATTTGTTATAGGAGCTAGGAATTAACATAGAGCCTAAACCACTCAATCTAGAGACAGGACATTTGGAGGGTGTATTCATTATAGAACATACTAAGAAAGAATTTTTGAAAATTCCATCCTAAAGGGGTAAAAGTTTGAAAGTTCTTCATGTTAAAATTTTATGTTTTAAGCAATGCCGCAATGACAACTACAAGTTTCCAATAAATGCAATTATCATTATAGCATGACTAAGTCATAGCAGTTTTAAGTTACTTGCAAATACTCAACCCCATAGATTCCTAGTAATAACTCTTTATCTATCATCAAGTAACGGAGTGGTGCAAGGACTCATGTTTGACAACTATTTGCCTCTGTTCTCAAGGAATACAATCAAATATTGTATTTGTTTTGAAATAATGTCACTCTCTAACCTTAAACTCATTATTACATATAATGTACACATCTGTACACATCTGTACACTATTACACTAGTTATTATTTATTGTAACAATTTATGCTTGTATAACTATAGCTCTTATTTTGTTGCTAATTAAATGATAGCTAATGAGTTTAAAGATCAATGAGCAAGGTGCTACTGTACATTGACAAACTGGTAACAACACAATACTTCAAGTAGTCCGTGTTCAACAAAAGTATAATTAATTGAACACCAAGTATTGTATTGTTGTATAAATATAGATAATCAATAACCTCTCGTGTGTGATTACTGATTAGCTTTGAAAGGGTAAATAATTTGTAACAAATGCTGAGTGATGAAGACAACAAAAATAATTGTAATGCATTTAGGTACCTATCCATGTATTGAATGATTCATAGATAACATTGTGCTTATGATTTGTGGATTATTTTACTATGATTTGTTTATAAACAAATGTGTAAGTTGGACACTTTAATGTACATTTTAATGTGTTTAACAACTTTATTGCAGTAAAAATTTAACATTAAATTACCACTTATTTATGTGCGTTTGAGGTGAACTCGTAAAAGTCTATAATAAGATATGAAACCTAAAAGACCGTGCACATACCAGTTGAATAAACAAGCAGTAGTTCACTTGTGTTACACATGTGGCTGGTTGATCATTCAAATGGCAACATGTCAGGCTCGAGCGTGCACTTATCAGTAGCTAGCTGGAAACAAAGAGTGGTGATAAGGCAGCCGTGTGCGCAATCATTGTGATGTAATGCTTACAAACATGCTCTCTCAACACTTTTGATATGCTACAGTTTACTAGTGGTTAAGCAGCAAGGTCTACAAGTCAGCCCTCGTGTGGGAGTGTGTGCAAGTGTGGGGTTAGAGTAGCATCACCTGAGCATGGAGCCACCTGCTGTCGCATGGACCACAGCTCTAATACAATCCACTCAATGAGCGATTACCGAGGAATGGCAGCCGGAAGAGGCACAGAGGAGCCAACATACACACTGAACATTCGCAGCTCACTCTCACTGATCATTACACTGCACACCTCACGACACCAGGCAGACAGAGGGCGGTGGCCGGGGCGCCTGTGGTCGCGGGATAACCTCAAAACGCGAACCGCAACCGAGGAACGAGCGACACAGATGTTGCCAAACCAGACTAAACACACATGACATCACCCCCGCGACAATATCACACGATTATTTCATAAAGAACGCGATCGAGTGGCGCGCGAGCCTCGCCGAGCGGATTTGCGGGCAGAATGCTTTGTTCGAGTAGGTAGGTAGTGCAGCCTTCGCCGCGCACTGTACTTATAGTATAGGTAGCGCGTATGTAGCGCTGCACGGTGCAGGCTGCGTGCACCGGCCGCGTATCACTGGCCGAGCGAGCGGCGAGCGCGCCTCTCGCGCCGCCCTTTGTCTCGGGGGCGTCGCGACGGGTTCCGACCGCTACGCAAAAACTGTAAACACGAATCTGATTTACGAGTCAGGGCTCGCGAGCCGCGGTCGCGGACGGTTCGGCCCGTGCAATAGCGGAGGCGGTCACGCTCGGGCGCGGCGCTCCGGCCTCGCAGGGCCGCGGACGAGCCGCTCCGAGATGGCGCAACGCGGAGGCCGTGACGCCTCGGCCGCACGAGAGAATGTCCGCCGCGCGGGGCGACCGACCGCGGGACGGGACGGTCGTGTCGCAACGGCGCACGGGGTCCAGAGAGAGAAATGCCCGAGATACTCACGGCCTGGCAGCTCGCAGCGGGTCCGCGGCGCCGGCGTCCATGGCGCGCCCAGGCCCTGGCCGCGGCCGGGCTCCGGGCCGACGGCCGAGCGACGCGACACTCTCCGATCTCACTCGGAACGCGGCGATGGACACTGTCGCACCATCACGACGACACACCACTTCGTCACTGATCACTTCGATACACGTATAAACACTCCGCGAACGGTGTTTTGTTACATTGGTTGACTTTTCTTTGAAAAATCAATATACATTTTCCCAGAGTTTTGAGATACGGACGAGTCGATGTCCAGCGCAGGTTATGTGCGTGAAGTTTGCAAGCTTTTTTAGCGCACCGGTGTTACCAACATTTTTTTGCCTATTTTTTGTTTGGTCTGTTGTGATTTTTTCTGGATTTGTAGCTCACTTCAGTTTGGTTTTAAATCTGTGGGTCTTTCATAAGACACTATTGCTGTCGCCATATTGTTAGGCTCAGTGGCGCCACTGCAGCGGCAACATACGAATTTGATGACATTCAACGAGCCAATAGCTCACTCACAGCAATTGAGGCATTTTTGATATTATAAAAGATTAGGGTTGTGGTTTTTGGAAGGTTAATACTAATAAACGAAAATTTCATTCGCTTGTCATTATTAATGTAGTATTATTTGAAAAAAACATGAAGTCAATAAATATATACATAATTTTAATGTTTTACACCTAACGATATGTTACAATAATAATTATGTACCTACTTAATATTTTCTTTTACTTATATATTACTTTATTACGGTATAAATAATTTTACTATTAGTACATTAGGTAATTAATTGTACACCAGTATTATTTATTATATTAAAATACAATTACAACATAACATTATATTAACCTACTTAAGAGTCTTACTTAAGATTCTTAAAACTATTACCTATCTTAATATAAAACAAACTACATAGAATAGGTGTCCTAATTCTGAATTGGGGTTTAGCTTAGTTTCACTTATAAATATATTAATAATAGCAGATCTTTTTAGTTCTCTGTGATGATTATGCGATTCAGGGTTAAGTTGGAGGAGTTGAATCTCACTTTAATGGTGAAAAGTGAAGAGATCACACCTCCACTTAATCCTTTATCGCTTGGATGTTGTAGTCGGCTACTTAATTTCCATTCGATGTTGCGTGATGTGGTCCAATAAAATGTAATGACGAGGTGGCTCCACGCGTGAGCTGGAAAGATAGATCTGGCAGCATATGACAGCAAACTGTCAAGATCCCCTGTCCAACTCAGACGTGAAGCCGATCTGGAGCCAGCAATCGCTCGACGAGTGTCCTGTAAAATACAACGAATGAATTATTACACGAGTCGTATAACGTCTACTGCGTATTTACTCAGTGTGACAATCGCAGTGTGCGCTTGATATGGAGTCGGGCGGCTTGCTATCACCGCTCGAAAAGGTGCGGCTAACGTTCTCTGATAAGAGCACCGCTTTTCCCTATCACGTCAGCGTTTGTACATAGCTGTATTATGAATGTGTTCGCAATATGATTCTAGCAATTAAGAGGATAATTTGAACATATTCAGCGAGCGGTCCAATCACATGGAGCCAGTACAGAGTACACACATGTGCCATTGGAACACCATATGTTATTACGTAATCGTTATGCTGTTGTATTAAAAGTGACATTTACTCTGTCGCTAAATTATCATTAACGGCTTTTGTAACAATGAATTAAGCAAAACGATGAAAAAAAAATAACTGTAAAGCAGTTTATATGATAGGCACATGCCACGTCAACGGTGAGTCGTGCACACGATAACAAGCAAGGTAGGTTCAAATTTAATATTTTAAGCCAAATTGCAAAAGGAATGACACCAAATACCGAGAAGGATTCCGGGAGTTTCCGTCTTCCTGAGGATAAAGAGGTCCAAGAAGTGCACTAATAAAATAAAGCTAGTCAGTAGAGTCAATTGCAATCACAGCTCACACTTCGATAGAGGCCCGATCGATCGATGGGCCCATATTTATACTTTCGTCGATATCTTCAGATACGATATCAGGGAACTGACACGAGGTACATACGTCCACCATGATTGTGATAAGATTCGTCGAAACGGGAAATCGATTGGCCCCCGCTAGCCGTATCTACCGCGCAAACACTCAACTCCACCAATCGGCAAGGTATCGATGATAAGGGGCAAGTGGTGACGGAGCGCGAGCGCCCCTCCTAAGCCGCGCCAGAGCCCCGGCCGAGGCGGCAGCGGCGCCTCCGGCCGTCCGGGGCCGCCGACTCCGGCTCACTATCTGCTGGCGTCGACTCATCACTACCACTGCACTGTTTACAGTGGAGATACACCTTTATTACGTTGTAATTATCTAGTTAGTGACTGATAATTATACCGTTTTCTAGTAACTGTATGTCGTAGGTCTAGAAAACTAGATCAAATGGTAACAATATAAAAATCAAACATGTTTGACTGAATCAAAGGCCTAATTATTTCTTGACGGTACATGCTGTTGAGTACGAGGCCACGACTCGCTATCAATCTTATTCTAATCGAAAGATAAGGATATGTTTACGAGGTTAGTGAAATCATTACTGGAAATAGGATTAATTTTACATGGAATATTTAGGTACCTACACAAAGTGAGGCTTGAGCGAATTCATTGCATGGATACAGACAAAATAAAATACCAAATAATAATAATGTACCTACCTACGTACAATAATAATGTACCTACCTACGTACAATATTCAACTTTTTAGTAATGTCATTATTATTAACGATTGCTTCATTCGTCGTGCTCCTAGTATAGGATACTGCATGATACTCGTACGTGGAAGAATTTCGACATGATAGATAAGGTAGGTGGCAGGCGCATATCAAACGGTGTCATTTGATAAGAGCAAGGTGTGCGCTTTCTGGACCACTTACACAGGTGTAATATGATTAAACATACTTACCTTCATATGCGACTTCAAATACCTTTTGAATGAGATAGGTAAATTTATTGTCACATGTTATACGGAGTAATGTAAAATTTTACGTTTATGAGAATTATACTTCAAGGAGAAATGACAAAAGTAAACCTGTGAAATAAACTACATAAGTAAGAGCCTATGCAGTTATGTTAATTAAGTAGCTATGCTAGTAATGCTAGTAATATGCTAGTAATGTTGTAACCCTTTTTTTGTACGTGGAGAAATGTTGCATGCATACCGCTCCACCACGGGGAGGCAGAGCGGTTATGTGGGACTCTTACCCACTAAAACTCCACGGTGTCACTCCCTGCTGATGACTGGTGGGACATGGAAACGCTATAGTACAGAGCCATGACCCGCCACGGCTATCCGTTGCCTGACCCATCCTTCGGAGTTGCCCCCCGTTGCGATACGCCAGACACATGACGCACCGCAACCAGCTCAAGGACCATACCACCATGTGGGCGTCAGACGACCCCTTGTCTGGACGCCCATGGTCCTCCTGCGACGGGTCATTAGTGGCCCCGCTGCTTGCCACTACGGCCGCAGCAGACAAACACCACTGCGGCCTCACCACGTGCACCATTCTAAGGTGGTGACCCCGTCAGGGCCGCGGAAGGTAGGGAAAACGGCGCACCTCAATACCGATAGTCCTCTCCCGCCGCGGCCCCATCCTCAGCTGCGCCGTCTCGCAACTTTGCAGCCCGCAGTTGCGGTGCCCCCATAAAACACCGCAACCTACCTCCTATAGCCACTTCAACACAGGCTTAGAGGCCAAAACCTGTTGGAGCGGTCCATCCCGGGTGCCTCTTGGCTTCACCGTGGGTGGCAAGGCCACGGCTACTGAGTCCCCCCGCCTCGACAATGCGGGCACCCAAGGGGGGGATTCTATCTAACCTAGAGACATAACATTTCTAGGGTTGTATTATAGGGTGTGGGGAAAAGATTTTTGAAATCAAACCTCTAGGCAAGTCAAATGGGGGTTTCAAGTGAGAAAATTCATTATTTTCTACGTAAAAATTCTTTATAGTATGACCAGTATTTGAATAATCCCACATAAATATAGCATTTGACAAAAAATATTTTACTTAAGTATTTATATTCAGGACATAATCTATCTTGGTGCCAAATTTTATCAAAATCCATCCTATAGATTTTGCGTGAAAGAGTAACAAACATAAATTCTTACATATTTTTGCTTTTATAATATCAATAGGAACTAGGAATAAATAAGTACCTTACTCCGGATTGATGAACTAACATCGACCCTTTACAAAAATCAGTTTCGACAGTTTCAACGAATTTGCCAATCACCGTGGTTAGTGTTTGCTATGAAACCCAGCGGTCCCGGGTTCAAGTCCCGGTATAAGCAGGTGTTCGAACGATGAGTTTATCCCAAACAAGTACATACTCGAAGGCAGTTGCCTTCAAGTAGCGAATGAAATATCTGTCAATTCAATTGCGACTTGTTTAGGAATATTGCACGGCAAATTACACAAAAAACACACGAAAAATCGCAGTAGGAAGCTGTAAGTATAATAATAAATAAATAATAAACGTGTTTATTTCAGGTAATACGTCATGCTCGTGCTCATATTACTGTACTTCATTAAATAAAAAAGTAAAAACCTAACTTAACTTAAACATATTGTAACTTATGTGAATTAGTATATAACACTAGCAAAGTCAAAATGGAGCACTATTAGCCACAATTTAAAATCGAGCTGTCTTGGTATGCCATTTATTGAACTTCTGAAGTAAGATATGTTATTAGGTTTCAATATTAAATAAACCAATGAAAAATATATATCTGTTCTGCCCAGTCCTAGTACTCCAAGCTATGGTGACTGTTTCTCGTAATTTGGAGTGTGAGAGAGACCACAACATTGGTTCATATTGTGCTCATACTGAACGGACGTAGTCAACATACGGGAACCTTTTATGAATGAAACCAAAAAACATAAATTCGCCGCGAGACGTTCCTACAGCAACAGCAACCGGTGATTAATTCGTCTGGCGAGGGAAAGCAATCCGTCTCGGTGCTGGAGAACTTTCGGGCAATAACTGGAGAAGTTGAAGGGGGATGTGGAGGGTGCGAGGGCGGGCGGGGAGCCGCCAGGGCGGGCGGCGGCCGGAGGAGGAGGCCGGCGGCGGCGTGCGGTGGAGTGGCGCGCCTCGCGGCCGTGAACTGGAACTTCGGAAACTTCTGTCGTATTGTGTTTACATTGAACTTTGTTATGTGGGTTAAAGTTAAGCCAGAGTTCACCAGCGTGTGTGCCGCCCGTTTTGCTCAATTGCAAAGTTGACTCTCAAGTTTGTCCTATCGATTTTCATCTCATGTTTATCAGATGTTTCAAGGTTGGAGTGGCTCGTTTATATATTTGCCATTATAGCCGATGTATTTTTACACCAAAGTTACAAACGTTACGCAAGAATTACTCACTCGTATATAGCATTAAAATTGGCATGTCCCATTACAAGTACTTTTAAAATCTTCTCTTTCAATTGGTAACAATTAAAACTTTTTCATTTTATCCTACAACTTACAGAAACAAAGCAATACTTACTGAACCAATGCAATTGCAATTTTAATCAAAATAAGTATGTATTTACTTAAATAATAAGTTGAAAAAATATATATTATCTATTCGATGGTTTTATTTATGTATCTAAGTTAGTGGTAGTCTAGTCGGTAACCCCGTTGCCTCAGAAGCGAAAAGGGCGCGGGTTCAAATCAAGGTTCAGGCATGCACCTCTGTGTTTTTCACTCATGGGCATAATAGAATTAATTACCACATGCTTAATCAGTAAAGAAAAACATCGTAAGGAAACCTACTTGTCGGAGAAAGTAAATAACTTTCAAATAAGTATAATAAGTGAAGTGCCCAACCCGCAATTTGACCAGCATGGTGGACTATGGCCTACACCCCCTTCTTGGGGAGACCCGTGCCGAGCAGTGGAACACTATGTGTTGATACGTATTTATGTACCTACATTGTTTTTATTGTTTAACCTGCTGCCATGTTACAACAAACGAAGTAAAACACTTTTCCATTAGGTAGACGTATACTTTAAATATTCTCGCCCAATATCAAAATTTTGAGCAACATATTGATAGTGGCCGCACCTGAACCTATTTTCGTTATCTCAGAGGTGCGCGATATACTTTCACACGGCACCGAGTCTCATGCTTCAACTATTTTAAAGTGAAAATAAAGCTGTACACACTAGTTTAGGCACTACAGAGTCGACTTCTCTGGCAAAACAACTCCCTTATCTTAACATTTCTTATCAATACTTACTACGTTTTTACGAATGCCATAGATGCCGTGGCTGTATTAAACACTACCTAATCACGGTTATTACGTTTGGCAACTTCTCAAGAAGGTCAAATTTATGACTTAATAACTATTATTAAGTGATAAATTTGACCCTCCGATTTTCTCATTATAACCCTAAATATAATTGTGCGTAGATATAGTAATAAAGTTCACGTAAAGGCTAATTCGTACAATCGCAGGAGCCTATTGTGAAAAGGATGACACAGGGGCGAGAAAATATAAAACAATAAAAAATGCATGAATAGAAAAGCAATATCTCAGCAACAGAAAAACTAAAGTAAGTATAAGGTAGTACGATTAATCTATTGTCAGTCTAATAAGAGGAGGAGAAGGTCACGTATTCGAATAGACTTCAGGAGCCTAAGACACCGGAGTTACAGTAAGCCTAAAACGAAGACGAAGAAGAAGAGGAGGTTGGATGATGGTGGTAGACATTGTTCGTAATAGAAATTGTAGTCTGCGTAGTACATTCTACTGCAGAAATAATGCGTTCTAGTTCTCTAAGTTCATTTTGAATGTAGGGTTATCATAACTATATTATATGTTTGATTACAATAACATCAGAAGTTTAATCCTGTCTCATTGTCACTGTCTCATTGAAATGTTCCGTCGCTTAGGTATAATTATATGTACTAATTGTTATGTATATATAACTGTTCACAGACAAGTTTTGACATGGGTATTTAAACGAAATTGAGCACTTTCCACAATGTTTTAAATATGAATGAGAGACTGGGGTGACGGGTCCTAATTCAGGTTTTCGTGACACCCCTGGGGTACCTTAGGTCCAGAATGTGAAAACTTATTGTAGTGTAGTTCATAATCAGTCCTAGATATGGAGTGCAGTGGTAGGGTCATAATATAATGTATTTAAATTTAGACTCATTATATTAAAAAAGATTAAAAATATTTGGTAAATTACGAAATCAAATTAAATAAATATTTTTTTACTTTATTTTAGTTTGTCATTTTGTCTTTCCGAATAAAGGCACTTATCCAATAGTTTCTACGCCTTTTTAGCGATTTAATTTATAATATTCTGTACATTTAGATTTTAGTTTTTAATTTAGTATTACTTTCTTAATATAGAACAACATTCGGCAAAAAAAGCATGATGTATTTTATCATAACTGTATATAGTTGCTATTTTTTTTAGAAACTGACTAAGGAGGATTAGTAGTGATAAATAAAATGATAATATCAACGACAATGATGAAATTAAGTAAAAAAAGGGAGACTAAGACGTGTAATTTAAAATAACTGAAGTTTTAGGTTATATATTGCTGTCCTGCAGGAGCTGGTTCGTATTTCTGGAATAATGGTAACATACCTGTTCATCCAAAGTAGGTATGTATGCTCTATCATGTAAACAAATTTCATTCAAATCTATTTAGCCTTATGAGCATACAAAAAAACCATTCACACACATACATATAATGATAGATATATATATCTATCATCGATATCAAAGCGCGATTTGTTTTTTTTTTTAAGTGTTAACCTATAAGAACTCTTCGGGATGACGTATGTAGGTACTTACACTTCACTTCTAAATACTTCTTACTGACTATGTTAAATAAATGCAGTTTTTAGGTTCCTGCTTACTATTTTACAATAACCGGTTAGTGTATCGGGATGAAAATGAACGTATTGACAAATACTCTACTTTCCATGGTGTTAGTTATTTTTGTACCAAATTTCATCACAACTGGTATAGCTATTTAAGCGTGAAAAAGTAACAAACATAGAAACACATTAACAAATTTTCGCATTTATAATATTAGTGTGAATTAAATTTATTATATCTTTTTAATCAAAGCTTCTTGTAATGGATAGATTTTCTTCCACATATCTTATCATCATACCCTTCCTTGCCAGCAGTATTATTATAATATTATTTTAGTTTGAGATTTCATCAATCCGATTTAGTTTAATGAGAAAAGATTTTTGTAATTTTATATTTGCTATGGAAAATGTGACCCCTGACCTGTGCGAGTATTGAAAATTTCACAATATTGTAAAACACATCTTAGTTGATCTTAAAATAATACGCTTTTCAGGAGTATTTTAAATATTATCTTCGTTTAGGATTTAAACAATACATTTGCATTTTTCCAAATTTCATACGTACGGATAGAAAAAAAAATAGATTGAGAAGGTAAATGCTAAATGATTCTATTCATATTAGTCAGTTAATGATGCCGTATTTAAGTTATCGTCACTTGAAGCAAATGTTCGTGACAATATTACATATGTATTGACAATATTTTAATCTCTCCTCTAATATAATTGTCTATTAATTAATACGTAACTAAGATAATAAAAATAATAATGTTTTAATACGACTGCGTCGAAGCTTTTATAGAAGACAATAATACTTAAGCTTGTAGTTATGTGGTTTGCTGTCTTGCAAAGTAGAGTTCGTAACACTTACGAACGGTTTTGGCATGTTTTCATTTATTATTAAATATAGCTACCATGAGAAATGCATAAGTCGTCACGTCTTTTACAATAGTACCTTCCTTTATCTCGTTTTTTACACTTTATTTGCTGAAGGCGCACGATAAAGATAAAGATAAGTAGCTGTCGACGCTATTATCGCGTCTGCTTCGCGAAAAAAATGCTTGCTTCAGGAAGTTATTCTATGCATGTTCAATTGTAAGCTTAGCATTTTAAACCTACTCATTCTGTATGCAAAGCTCACTATTCATTGCCCTGTAAGTTTAATCAATACAATTATCAGCCCATGTGTTAGGTTCCCGTAATTAGGGTGGTTTGGGTAGAGTACGCCCTCTCACGGGATATTTGTAAAACAGCTAATGATTAGGTTCTGTTGTTTCTTCTCGCATCTTTTGTTCTTGTTTCACACTATCGTCTAATTAATTATTATTTGAAAACCATAAAGCTATTGTAGTCTTATTCTTTATTTTAGTTTTTAATTGTTGGTAGTTACTACTTTTAGATACATCCCAAAGGATTGTCAACCGTTTGCCATCTAGTGGTTTGCAAATTAAGTAAGAAGGCGCCTAATTAGTTAAAATACTTAAACTAGGTATGCACGTAGGTACATTTTTTGCCGACACGCATTCTTATAAACTAAAGTTATCAATGGTAATATTTAGTACATACATATATAAATGATAAATCCAAACGAAGTTAACTTTACAAACATTGCGTTCATTAATCAAAAGTTTGGCGCAGCGCCTCACATCCTCCATCTCCGCCTCCGCCCACCCCTGCATCGATATATCTATAGACAGAAGTACATATATCATTATCTATACAACATTGGGTCTTTCAAAATACTCATCTCTCGCTCGATCTTTCACGCTGGCAATACCTAGAACAAAAATGGCGGCCTTGGGAGTTTCGGCGTCAAAAAAAAATCATTTATATGTTCTAGGTATATTTGACAATCTTTATTTTTGGTAATTAATGTAAGTTGTATAAAAAAATGGCACATGATTTTTTTTATTTAATTTTATTTTGTCTAGATTAAATGTTTAAATATTAGTAGAAGAAAATCTCCAGAATTATTTATGTGATTTGTATCCATGTGCCAATTTCATAAAAAAGTACTTGTTAGAAAAGGACGAGGGGTTTGTATATTATCTCAGTGTCAAACAGCTACAGAGTAATTCTCAGTGTGTTGGTAAAAAGGACAGAAGATGTATTGATGCAATGATGGCTTCAGTAACTATTGTAGCAGTAATAGGGTATTTCGCTGTTGTATAGATAAGTTATGTGGGACAAAATATTAAAAGATTTTATGAAGAGATTTTTAATGTTATTTTAATAATTATTAAAATCTTAATACTAAGCAAAACAAAATATAAAAAAATATGTTAGTTCCAGTCAATGTGTAAGGGCGTCCACCAATACCTCGTTTTGATCTTACACGACCACATTGAGGTTGTACTCAGCAATAGCTTTCGTGTCACAATCATTGTCCGTGTCACGAACCTGCCAATTGCGTCATTATCGTCATTGGCGTAGTATGTAAACCCCATGTAAGTCCCAGTGTGCCACGAAACTGTGACGACTGCGTGCGCGACACTGCCATGCACTTTCAACTTGCCTTTGGTCTTAATTAGTAAAATAAAAATTTGGTATAATATAGTAGTACAGGCCGATTCAAACTTAATGGTGGCTGTGTATACATGGCTGTGTAAAAAACTACAGAGTAATCTCAATCGTATCAGTGAAAAGGACAGTAGATGAAATAGGAACTGCTATAGTTCAAAATTCTTTATTTCGCTTTATACTTATATGGTACACTTATATAAATCTGTATATATTTTCCAAAATAAGCATACGAAAACAATTTTGCACATGCAAGTAACAAATTTTTTTATAAGAATTATAAATCAGTACTAGGTTATGACGTAGCTTATTAATATTAATCAATAGTTTAGGTACCATATCTGTTATTTACATTGAAATAAAATCTGCAGGCAGTATAACTGCATTACTGCATACTTATTACTAAAACATTAAAATATCTATGAGAGATTTTGTATATCCTTCTCGATTATAGTGAGGCTGAGACAGCATATAACTAATATCTATTACTTTTTCTGTCCACTTTGGCAATACAATGGACTACTGCCGGACAGGAATGGATGGACAGAAATATTCCCGCATTCGCTCAAAAAGTGGCGTCTGTCTGTGTATTTATTGCAAAACTAGTTATTCTACAAGTTTTAATGGATAATATTGGTAGATTATTAACCATTAATGTCTTGTTTATGTGCACAAGTGCGGGCAAGCGATATGAAGACGGAATAACGTGGTTTTGGTGTTCGCGGGAAAACTCCATAGAAACCCTTTTAAAGTCTCCACTGAATTATGGCTGGTTTACACGGGCTTAGTAGCTAAGCGCTTAGTACTTGTCACTAATACTAAGTCCTCGTGTGTAAACACGCTGATTAGTGCTTAGTATTAGTGTTTGTGAATAGTGCAAGTGAATAGAGATCGATCCTATTTACTAAGCGACAAGTCGATACCCCCACCACGATTTACTAAGCACTTGTCGCGTGCTGACCGCATGTAAACAGCTCGACAAGTTAGTTAGTGACAAGTTGTACTGGGAAGTGAAAACACGTGTTTATTTACTTACGTATTTTTTTGTGATCATGGCTGCGGAAAGGTGGAATTCGGAAAAAAAATCAAGTTCATTCAGGAATTTAAATCCTATGAATGTTTATGGAACCACAAATCGGCTTTATATAAAAATAAACTCGCAAAAGATGCTGTTTATCAGAAAATCGTTGAAGAGATGAATATTGCTGGTTTCGGAGTGCCTGAGGCAAAAAAGAAAATGAGAACACTTCGGTCAACCAGGAAAAGAAAAAAATGCAAAATTCAATGCGATCAGGAAGTGGGACTGATACTGTCTATGTGCCAAATCTGCATTGGTACAAAGAAATGCATAGTTTGTTGAAAGATATAGACGAAAGGCGCACAACTATAGAAAATGTAAGTAATAAAACAACATTTTTCATAGGGTAGGTATTAGATTTATTTTGAAGTAGGTATTATATTCAATAATAATAAGTCTCGAACCATGATTATTTATCATATACTTGCAGGTATATGTTTTGTGGGAGACTGAAGCCTAAGCTAGGTTATAAACCTGTGTTATAATATAACACAGGTATTAGTAGGTATGTACTTATTTAACAATAGATTTAATTTAATTAATAAAGTTGTACATTTTGAACTAATAGATCATTCTAGATTGCCATGATACGGCACCTTCGTTTACGAAGTAATTCGTATATCTTTCTCTCAATTGTCGGGCCAATCTTGACGAGTGATTACTACCCGCTGACTGAACATTTTGCAAATCAAAGTTGGCGTCCCTCCATAATCCTGGAATAATTTCCCCAGTTTCCAAATTTTCATAGTCAACACATCTCGTGGTTAGGTATGTCCTTGAAGTTTTTCTGAGCCAGTTATGTATAGTGCATGTTGTACGAACAATGCGATCAGTAACTGTGAGAAAGGTAGATATAGATGTTCTAAAAATTCTAAAGCGACTGGCTAAGATGCCAAAAGCATTCTCGACGATTCTTCGGGCCCTTGACAATCTATAATTAAAAATTTTCTGTTCCTAGGTCAAAGGACTATGCTTGTAAGGTTTCAATAAATATGATTTCAGGGGAAATGCGTCATCTCCAACAAAAAATCCATTGTTTGGCAACATATTGTTTTCGAGATCACGAAAAATCGAACAGTTCTGAAAAACACCACCATCTGAGCACCGGCCGTTTGCGCCAATATTAGCATATATAAAACAGTAATCATCATCTACGACGGCCATTAGCACGATGCTGTTGCTTCCTTTATAATTAAAATAATCACTGCCACAGTCAGGAGGTGCTTGAATACATATATGCTTGCCATCTATAGCACCGTGAGCCCCTGGAAAGTTCCAACGTGTATTGAAACCTCTTTCTATTTTCTTCCATTCATCCTCTGTAGCAGGAACCTGAAATGCAATTTTATTTTTCAGGATAGCGGATCTACAAGCAGCGAGCAACATAATCCTATAAGTAGCGAGCAAGATATCTCTATGGCTTCCACTTCAGAGGTTGAATCTATTTCGGAACCAAGGGGGGAACAACGTCAAAGTACCTCCAGTAAAAATATGTCACAGCGGAAAGGAATATTTCGTGCGATTGGAGAACTAAAAAAATTACATGAAGCTGTCAATAGGGATGTACCTGAAAAAGAAGACAGATTCGATGTGTTTGCAAAGAACGTAGCAGTGCAGTTAAGAGAATTATCATTCGAGAGAAGTATGATTGCACAAACAAGAATACAAAATATTTTGAGTGAACTAGCGATCGAGAACTACATGTACAATAATACATCTGCTTCCACTGAAACATTGGAAACCATCTCATCTGCGGGATCGTTACGTAATGCATCCACACCTGCTTTAATTTCTGATGAAAATATCCTATCACAGGCCATAACAATGACACTTGACGGTGAAGACTTCACACAATAATATTTCGTGTACTTATGTTATTTCAAATGATTACACTAATGATAACAATAAACAAACATATTGTTTTTTTTACCTTCATGTAATCCGAAAGTTGATTATAAATTTCATCCAAGACTTCGGGTATGAATTTTGAAATCGCTGGTTTAGAAACTCTGAACACGTGTGATAACATGCGGTAGCTGCTTCCTGTTGCCAAAAATGACAAAGTAACCTCCAATTTTATTTTAGCTGGTATGGCACTCCTCATATTTGTGTCTTGTCTTTGAATTGCTGGTGCAACTTTTTCTAATAAAATATCAAATTGTGCCGTTGACATTCTCATAGTTACTCTATATTCTCCTGGATCTTCGGTTGCTAGCTCTTTTAATAGAAGAGCAGAATGGCCCCGTTCATCTCTGCGCAGTAACCACTGTCTTGTCCACAAACGTTTTCTTTTTAATGTTTGTCTTTCAAGCTCTTCGATCATACCTGAAATAATAATGTTTGAATATTGTTTAAACACACTGCGCAGAATCAGGCGGCGTCGTTCCATTTCGAATGTCTGGTCACTAATGACTTCTACTGGCTCCAACGTGTAAACGGTTACTTTTCACTTGTCATATTGAGGCTTAGTATAGTGACAAGTACTAAGCGCTTAGCTACTAAGTCCGTGTAAACCAGCCATTACAAATTACAAGGGTGCATGAGGTGACTTTAACTTGACCACGATGACTTGTGACTTGACATTTGACTTGCATAACTTGATTGATAAACTTGAAAATGTGCCATTTATCAAAAGAAAAAAATACCCAGCCTGACTGACTGTAAACTCTATCTGTCAGATAGCTGTCATTGTCATTCAATATCATTCATTTTCATTTGTCAAACCTTCAAAAATGATAAACACCACTCTAGACTACTGTAGAAAATGCAATAATTATTCTTAAAATGGATGATATTTGTCGTCTGTGTTGTTCTAAAACTTTCGTAAACAATAGTATATTTGACGAGGAAAATGCGTTATACCTTAAGATGTCCCTGTATCTGCCGATAAAGGTAAAATACATAAGACTTAGTGCCTTCTGAAAAAACATTAACCTCTTCACTATTGCCTCTATCTTCTATTAATTTCCACAGGTTTTCAAGAACGACCGGCTGCCTCAGAAAATTTGTGATAAATGCAGCTGCAAAGTGAATGATTTCTATCAGTTTTGTAATGAAACCATCGAAGTTCAAAACAGGTGAGGGAATAGACTATAATTTAGACTGGCAGTGTTAGTTTTAGGATGCGCTTTACATAGGTAAAGCGCATCCTAAAACGCTCAAAATCTCAAACAAAGATTAAAATATTCATTGTGTAGAGTGAGTGGAAAGGAAACTTTACATTAATTAGCATTTTATATCCGCAGTCCCACAGTAAAATTATTCATGACCTTGTATTATAATGTTGGGAATTTAAGTTTGCAGGCATATTTTTTTTAAAGGTCACATTGATGATTTCAGATTGCGCTCCTTTCTGTTGTCGAGCGGCATTTGCTCAGAAGAAGTTGTGGACCTGACTCGGATCAAGGAGAATGCATCTCCTGTGCCCGCTCAGAACATACGAGAGCAAAGCACGCAGACAGACCATGTAGACATTACTAGTGAATATAATAATGCTGTACAAACTAACAATGATCACAGTACCCTCGTCAAACAGGAACCTCAGCCGGACTCTCCTATCAAAGAAGAAAATATGTATGATGACTACTTAGACACATTTTCAGATAATAGTGATAATATTTCACTAATAGCATTAAAAAAGAAGAAGAAAAACAAAAAGTCAGAATCAAATGGTGTTGTAAAAAAACGGAAAAAGAAATCAAAGCTCAACAATTTAGATAATTTAATAAATTCATTGCCGAATAGCACAAATGTAGGTGTTATAGAAGCCAACAATGTTCAGACATTGGTGAAGCAAGAGTTCACTGACTTGGTGATGCCAATGAAAGAAGACACAGACTTCAGGGTGACTGTGGACGTGAAGGAAGTGAAAAAAGAGCTCGGAGACCTGGACACTTTCAACTGCTGCATTTGTATGATGCAGTGCTTCAGTAAGCACGAGATGCTTCAGCATTATAGGTACATTATTACTAATTCTACTTATCCTATGACTATTCAACATTCATTTGAAACCACTTACTTGAAAAAAAGCTGATTTATTGAAATTATTATAATTATATATTTGGTACAAATATGTATAATGCAAAATACTTTAAGATTCCTGAATAAGAAAAAAGAAAGAGTCAAGTGGTTAAACGAGTAATCTTGATGCAATTAATGATGTTCTAAATTGTAAGTGTATATTCAAATATCAACAGGTACTTTGAAGGTGGATAAATGATTGTATGGTCTGTATTGTTTGTAGTTATTTCTATTTCCTTATTATTTGTTATTATTCATGTTGCCCTTGAACTGGCTCTCTATTTCTACTTATGTACCAATAAGTATAGGTATAGCTGTTGGGCGACCTATTACTAAATAAGTAAATAAATTATATCGTGGACAAGCTCGGAAGGGCTGCAGTAGTTGTGCAGTGTTGTAGTGGGAAGGTGTTACAGGGGCCACGGACGCGAGGCAGGCGCAGGTGCACCAGTGGAGCCCCCTCCTGCGCCGCCGCCGCCCGACACTGATCCGCTGCGCTGTCTGCGCTGCAGGAAGGTAACACTCATTTATTATACCCTATATATAACCTTTTCGGTATTTAATTCCAGGAGAAACTACATATTAAATTGAGTAGGTACGATTATGTCACAGATATCTGAAATGTATTTCTAATTGTTTATTGTAAATTTTCACTGGTTGATCTTTTATAAATTTAAGTCAAATATGTGTGTAATCGTTGATTTCAGTCGCTGTCAGTGTGTGAGTGGGGCGCGCACTGGCGGCGTCACTGGGAGCGCGACCGGCGTCCCTACACGTGCGCGCTCTGTGAGAAGACCTTCCGCGACCACCACCAGATACTCAAACATGGTCAGTTGCTTACTACACACACTACTATAATATTAGGGTTAGCAATGATTTACCAAAACGAGCAAAACTCATACTTGCTGAGCTAAACGCATTTGTATGTAACCTAAGCATTTAAGTTTCTGGTGTGTTACTGAAGTCTTTAAAACAGCCATTGTCCGTTCCATATTTAAAGCGAGGGATAAGCTGTTGGTCTCAAATCACATGCCGATATTTCTTCTTCCAACACAATCTCAATCAAGAACTATTCAACTAAGAACTAATATTAACTATTCTATTATTACTATATAATTTATAATTCAAGTAATAAGACGTTGCCTGTAACGAAAGTTATTTAAAGGTCAATAAACATTACTTTACTATATAATTTATAATTCAAGTAATAAGACGTTGCCTGTAACGAAAGTTATTTAAAGGTCAATAAACATTACTTTACTATATAATTTATAATTCAAGTAATAAGACGTTGCCTGTAACGAAAGTTATTTAAAGGTCAATAAACATTACTTTACTATATAATTTATAATTCAAGTAATAAGACGTTGCCTGTAACGAAAGTTATTTAAAGGTCAATAAACATTACTTTACTATATAATTTATAATTCAAGTAATAAGACGTTGCCTGTAACGAAAGTTATTTAAAGGTCAATAAACATTACTTTACTTTATCTAAGGTGTTGGAAAAAGTAGTGAATAAAATACTACTAAATTTGTTTGAGACAAATAGCTTGTTATCTCCGTACACTCGTAAATACGGTATTCAAAGAAATAGGTCCACAGAAGATATTGTGGTGATACTAGATGATACAGCTATTTTGGATTTAGCTAAGGCTTTATACACAGTGTATTGGCTAATACTCCTAAAAAAACTTGAACTGTTTTTTATTTGAGGTATAGCTCTGTAATGGTTGCTAAATGGCTACAGACCAATCTTCTTACCTTAAACGTCACCGAGACTAAGTTCTTTACTTAGAATAACAAATCATACGAAACCTACAACACTACAGCACTTCATTTACATTTGTGTGATTAACAAATATCTCTTTGTGTGCTCGCCCACTGATAGAAGAAGTTGACAGACTTAAGTGTTTAGGAGTGTTCATTGATAAATAGGTATCCACAGCCAATACATTACCTCTGACACTACAATATGGCTAGCTTGCAGTGCTAAAAGCGGCTAACCACAAGCCATACCTCACAAGACACCCTACTGATGACTTACACCAGGATACAAACCGTCTCAATGTTAGGCAACGCTTTGTATATCTTCACCACAACGTTCAGATTTCATAAAAATGCTAAAAATACTTTGTAATATCCAACAGACTTCTAGTACAGCTGTATCAAGAAATTAAACTATTTTTTCTGTGCTTCATTGATAAGACCTTTACAATAGGACCTTTCATATAGCGGTAAACTAAATCAAACAAAATACAGTAAAAATAAACTATCTCGCTTTGTCACTACAGCCCGAATATGTAACTCTTGTTACTCGTTTTCATTGATTGATCGATGAGGTCATCGTAGACATTATACTCGAAGACATTGTATGTTTGTTGGTATGTTGCAGGACTGACGCACTCGTACCCCGCGGGGGGCGGGGCGGGGGGTGAGGCCGGGGCCGGGGGCGGGGGTGGTAGCGAGGCGGCGGACGCGCTGCACAAGAGATTCATCTGCGACCTGTGTCCGGAGAGCTTCGTGTACATGAGGTACCACTACTAAACTACACTTTTATTTATACATACATTTTATATAACTTGTTCGGGCATAGTCGCAACAGCTTAGCAATTATGTTATTAACACAAGTAGGCGATGTTCAATATCAATATCAATCCATATCCATTAAATGAACCATTAGACAGATGAATCTATTCACATCAGTTATATGGAGTATTAGTGTTGTGTACTAGACCATAGTTGTAGAGGTGTCGTGTTGTTGAGGTGTGTGCGTGGTCAGGTACCTGCAGGCGCACCGCACGCGCGCGCACCCCGAGGCGGCGGCGCGCGCGCTGCTGCTGCGGTGCGCGGTGTGCGCCAGACAGTTCGCGCACCTCAACTCGCTGCGGAGGCACCTGCGCGCGCACGAGGGCTCCCGGGACCACCTGTGCAACGTGTGCGGGAAGGCACTCTCCTCTAGGGAACACCTCAAGTTCCACATCAGAATACACACCGGGTACAAGCCTAATGTCTGCAAGTAAGTGCACAATGTAGGTAGGACGATTGAGATTAACGACATCTACACGTTGTACAGTGTACTAGTATAACGAACTCATCTTCCAATTCATGAACATGTAAGTAAGTTTGGCCAAGTTATTTGTATAAAGAATAATATGAAAACTGGGTACCTACAATAGAATATCTTTTTCTGTCTAAAAAAAAAGCTAAAATTTAGAAACAAATGTCACTAAACAAAAAAAAAAAACCTTTCCCCCTTTTTCACGAATAGTAATTAATTTAAGGAAGGAAGAGCAAAAGAGGTGAACATCCCCATTCTTCCTCGCAATAAAAGTTAAGTATGTATCACTTGATAAATCTTAAACTTGCAGATTGGTAAATGTAAAGATTGCATGACATTTGATCATCGTTGAACTTATTAAATTATAATGTACTTGACGCTGGCAAACATACTGATTGCATGACGTCATACTTAAAAACAACTTGTACATTAGGACGTGCGGCAAGGGTTTCGTGAAGAAGTGTAACCTGACGCTGCACGAGCGCGTGCACTCCGGCGAGAAGCCGCATGTGTGCGCGTCCTGTGGCAAGGCGTTCTCCCAGCGGAGCACCCTCGTCATACACGAGCGGTACCACTCGGGCGCGCGCCCCTACTCCTGCCCGCACTGCCACAGAGGGTTCGTCGCTAAGGGCCTGCTCTCCATGCATCTCAAGACTACCTGCATCTAGCGAACAGTACGTCATACCTCTTATACTCTATTCACTTTGTTCACTCTTTTCAATAATTATTTATTTCACTATGTTCTTTATATAACTCGTTCGTTCTTTAAGTTCTATCATTCGCTTATTATCCTCATTCACTCAATCTCGTCATTATTTTATGCCTTTACTATCGCTTTACATTGGAATGTGTTTAATCCGTGTCCCCCGCTGCGGTATCCGAGTTATATTTCCCGAAGCTGTAAGTGCCTACTCCGGACTATATCTACATGTAGCGAACAATCCGTGTGTACATATATTTGCTTTATTCACTCATTATCTTCATTTGAATGTTATAGCTGTAGTTTGATATCTGTTATTCATGATGCCACATAATGAAAGCTTAATGATGAGTATAGTGAACTCCTTTCGGCCAAGTTCACTCTTAATCGTTAATACAATTGGATTCATAATAATTAATTTCGATATACTAGGAATAGTAATAATGTTTATAATTCAATTCATTGATGTATTTATTTCAGACGACATGTTGTTCTCTCCGCACAGACTGACTACACATTAATTACTATACTTTATAAATAATAAATGAATACAATATCAAAGTTTATAATTATGCAATGAACTTTGGCAGCGTAATATTAGCACAATCATTTAGTTTATCATTTCCTTGAGTATAATGAATGATGGATTTAAAATGATTAACTAACTCGCGTTTGTTTTCATCATTCTTACGCACTGTATGAATTTTATTTTGTACACTCATTAGTGAAGTGAAAGGGATGATAATGTGCTGATTGTTCCTGTAGTTAATATCTATGTGACTCAACAAGAATAGAATTAGTTCTCACAAGTCGTGATTATGAATTATCATTTTTTTATATTTTATTATTTTAATGAATCATTAATTCAATGAGTAACTCAATGAACTCAGATGTCAGTTCCTCTGCTGACGGTCGCGGGTCGCTCCTCACTATTTCGACGTTCAAAGTTAATATAAGATTGTAAGAACCTAGTTGTTTATTTATTAGCAAACATTTGATAATGTTTTATTGTCACACGAATGTTCGTGTATGTTTATTAATGACGTCAGCACAAATTATTACTGGATTTTTGTTTTGTAATATTATGTTAATGTACGATATGTCGTCGGGCCGTTCCGATATTGTTGTTATTTACAATTTATTTTTTAATTCGAATAATTACCTTTTAATCATTAAAATATTAGCCAATATTTTCGAAATATGAAGATACATGTCTAATCTTAAATTTTTTCTAATGTACAAAACGAGGCGTTTCTAACTTATACTTTAAATATGTGCTTGTACACCTTGTGTGTTGGACATTGGTTTTATAAATGGCTTTTTTAAACCTTCGAAAAGTAAATGGTTTGATGATGTATACAGTAATGTTTGAGTGTCCCGGCGTACGTACGAGAAGTGCCTGCATATGTGATAGTAATTAGTTAGTACGCGAGTGCTAAGTTATCTAGTGATATACTGCACACCACTACCTGTAACATTATATAGTATAGTGCGCAGTGCTGTGTCCAGTCGACACACGTAACGCTCAGGGTGATGTTATTGGCAATAGTGACATCTTTCATTATTGTTTTTGCGATTCCATAAACATAACTTTACACATAACTTTTAAATTAAGGATTGGCGATATGTATACAATTTATTTTTATAACATTAAGTTCCGAATCCAATTTGTAACTCAACAATGGTATTGTTTTCGAAGCATAAAAGTGTTCCTTAGACTTCAATATTTTAGGTGAAATCGGATTGTGATATAAACATAATAGTATGAAATTAAAATATGTGAAAATAATGTATGATATATGAATACGGAACACTACAACATGCGCGTGTTCACTCACACACTGCAAATGTATTTATTTTTATTATTTTTTATACATTATTTTTTCTGTATATGAGTCGTGAACGTGCCTGTAACCTAACTTGATAACCATGTCACGATACATGGTTAGACTCACGAGTCTAACCGTCTTGAAATCCGTCTGTTTATTTACACATTGCATATTGTAAAGTTGACTGCTGAAAGGTAAAGTTATAATCAAAGGTTCGATTTTGTTCGTTGTGTATTGCACGCAGCACTGGCGAGTTTAGTGATAAGTTTTACGAATAGATTAGACATAATTACTGTTGAATTATTTTTAGTAATTTTCTTGTGTTGCGGAAGAAATACAAACTACACACAGATACACGTTCGTTTCATTGTATAATATAATATTCTAAGGTCTATTGGATGTTAAAGTTCGTTTCTTTTAGACATAAACTGGAAGTGACTATTAAAATTTCTGGTAGCGTTCTAATCTATAAAAAATCACAGTAGTTACTAACAGAATGTAAGTAATAAAGCTGAAATCAATCGAAACATAGCAATGGGTAGGTAACGTGAAATTGTATATGGTCCTTCGAGCCAGATTTGAACCAGCGACTTATGGAGTAACTGATGCTTAATTTAAAAGGTATAGTGACAACGAATTGTTCAATGTTTGTTAGTAAACAACTAAACTGGCGGTTATTACCTACTTTTGCATGAGTTACTAGAAATGGCTGCATAGAATGAGTAACAAATTGCTAGATGTAATCAATTAGTGGGTAGACAATATTATATAATAATAATAATATGGGACAACATCCACACAAGGTGTTCAGCTCCCAAACTAGGCAAAGCCTGTGCTGTGATAACCTGATCACTCATATACATATATATATATACATACTTATACATATAATAAACACCCAGACGCAGGTCAAACAGACGTTTTGAAAATTTGTTTCTGATAGTTTCTGACAGCAATAGTAATTGACATATAATAATGTACCGACCACTCCGCCGTCCACTCCAACCTCACTCGTCTCTTGCACTAACACCTACATGTACCGACCACTCCGCCGTCCACTCCAACCTCACTCGTCTCTTGCACTAACACCTACATGTACCGACCACTCCGCCGTCCACTCCAACCTCACTCGTCTCTTGCACTAACACCTACATGTACCGACCACTCCGCCGTCCACTCCAACCTCACTCGTCTCTTGCACTAACACCTACATGTACCGACCACTCCGCCGTCCACTCCAACCTCACTCGTCTCTTGCACTAACACCTACATGTACCGACCACTCCGCCGTCCACTCCAACCTCACTCGTCTCTTGCACTAACACCTACATGTACCGACCACTCCGCCGTCCACTCCAACCTCACTCGTCTCTTGCACTAACACCTACATGATCTCATTATTATATAACCAAGTGTCCAGTAGTAGGCAAGTATGGGATGTATGGAGGAGGCAGGTACCGTCACAGAGTACGTACATAGTAAGTAGTAAGGTGCGGTACATGGCGGTGTGTGCCTGTGCCTGGCTGTAGCGGCTAAATGTTCAGTTATTGCTAAAAACTTCTGCCACAGCACGGTAGCCGAGTGGATTGATAAACAGCGAGTGATCGCTTTTTCGACAAGAACACAGAATAACCAGCAGTGCGATACAATCGGCCTAGGTCAGGGGTGACGGCTACAATGACGCTACTATTATGGGAGCAATACGTTTTCTTTCCATCAGTGTTTCGCCACATTTCGAGCCAGTCGCACGTCGGATGTCCTCTCGCGCGCACGCTCGCCGCGATTCATATTTTTCTATTTTATTATCAAACCGGCCTTGGCGGCTATTTCGACGCCGCTGGTGTGTCCACTACTCTGCGACCACGTGTGAGTATCTAGTCTAGTTTAACTGTGATTTTGTCGGCGCCGGCGCTTACAGTTGGAAGCTGCCAACTAATTAAAGAAAAATGCTGAAAAGTTTTTCCAAGAAAAACATAAACTAAGAAAAATATAGTTTACGGAAACTTTTAATGTTGCCCGCGACTTCCTTCACAGACAATGATATATTATAAACAATTATTATTATAGTTCAACAACAGTTTTACAAGAAGTAGACCTTCCTTACTTTCTCTAAGGAATCATGTTCTATGTGATGACATTTTACAGATACTCAATAATACTACGGCACCTGTTACTTACTACAACTTAATTTCGCTAAATGTTTTTTGTTGTTTTAGGTAACTCAAAAAAACGAAAGCCGGCATATACCTACATAAGCATATTATCCAATACTTATAAGTAGGTACACACATGGCATTCATTATTATATTTCAATTTGTATGAGTAAGTTTGAACTTCGCGATTTAAATTTTCAGGACATTTATGGTCATATTAGTTTTTTATATACCTACCTATGGGAAAGGAATTAATAAACATCGTCCATGAAGTGGTTAGGGTAATTATTGTGTCCGGGCAAATAGATATTTTATCACAAATATTATACCTACTTAATATATGTACTTACTACACACAAACGTTGTTTAAAGAAAAAACAAATCATTGTCAAAGCTTCCCCGATTTAGACGGAATCACTAATATTTAAAATGAATGCCGACGTTATTTGGGAACGAAGTGGCGTGTCTTTAAGATGATTATTAATAAATAAATCAAGTTTTATTCGTTTGAAAAAGACAATCATTATCATTGTTAATGAAACAGAAAACAAAATATGAGCCAGTATTGACCCCTGTAGCACTCCGCTCACAGATCTACGCAAGCAGAGCGATATAATTATGTATTACTGTAAACACGAACTGATATCGCCAAAAGTTATTCGGTCGAAGCAATATAACGGGTCTCGGGGTGTAATAGACTAAACAAGAGTTAATTGGGCTCAGAAGTCGACCGCAAGGATTGGCGGAGGACGTCGAATGCTTCAATTAGTTAATCACCGTTGGCCTAATCTCTAACATCAAATTACATGTTATCAGTTGAAACTGTTGAAATATTTAGTGGAATCGTCACAAGATTATGAACTCGACCCAGCTGTAATATTGCGTAAATTGATTCTAATAATTGTTATGCGTAGAGGCGAGTCGCGGCGCGGCGCGGCGCGGGCGTCGGCGCACAAGTAGGTACCTACTACCTACGGTGGGTGCGTTATACACGATTTGTTGTTTACATTTTTCCACGTGCGATTACCTGGATTTTTTTCTAATTTTAGTTAAATTTTCGTGTTTGTTAAATTAACATTTATTATTCGTATAACAAAAAAAGTATAAGTTCATATTTCTTGTACGAGTACGCACATTCATATGATTTTTTTAGGCAACCATTTTAAGCAGATAGGTATATATATTTTTAAAAATATTCAAATTTAGACTTGTTTTTATCCAGTCTAGTAAGAATGATGGGTTTAAAATTATCATATATACATACATTATAAAGTATGAACCATTGGGCACATTCCTGTGCGTACCTCACACATTTTGTTTGTAATTTATTTTAGTCTATCGATATCTTATTGTAATTTCTGTTTCGTTTAATGTGGTACGTGGAGCTCAAAATGCTTTAGTAATAAAGCAATTTCATTCTTTAGATAAACAGTTTTACAGTTTACTACATGTAGGTAAATAAGCTAACTATATAATGCCTGTATAGAATATTTTATTATGTGGTGAGCCACAAGATGTCCGAGTGAGATGACCAAGAGACGGTGATCGCGTCCATGTGCTATCGTGTGTTGCTAATAGCTTCAGTAAACTAAACACATACGTTTTTTAATTTAGTTTATCATGTCAAGTGTACTCGTGTTGTTAACGTTACCTAAATATTGTCGTATACTGATGACCGTCATCATTATGTGATTTTATTTGGCGTAGTATGTACTAGGTAAATAGTCTATTTTTAGATATGTTAAAATTAATTGTGTTTTTGCGTCATTTTTTAATCTTTTAGTACTTCTAATTGTTTTCCACGTAGGTACCTATATTTACTCTGAAAATGTTCCTGTGGTAGAAAGTCGCCAATGATACTTCGCGGTACCTAATTATTAATCTTCTAACAAGTAAAATTAAAAATATTGAAAACCCCCCGACATTTGTTGTGGCGGCCATCTTGGATTTGAAATTATCATAATGTTTAGTATTCTCGTCGAGCCCTTTCATTTGATACTGAGAGAGAGATAGAGATGTAAATTTGTACTTCGCCATTTTGTGGCGGGGCGGCCATCTAGGACTGATTTTCATCAAATACATACATAGCTAAAACACTCTCTACTAATACAAATTTAACATAAAAATAAATTAAATTAGATGCACCATTTGGGTGCTACGATGCCACAGACTGACCCGTCATCATTGCGTCGGGGGTTAAAAACTGTACCTACTATATTTCTGTCGGTTCGCCTCTAGCTATTATATTTCAAGTATAACTTCTAACCGCGTACCAATTTTAGAAGTCACTGAATACTCTCTTTAGCGTGAGCGCATGAACTAGATCCCATTATCCCATAATTTACAAGGCCAGGTAGATTTGAGATAAAATATGTCATTCGAGGGGCTTACTGTATACCCGAACTCATGAATAAATGGACCAGTGAGTGAGTAAGTGAGTGTGGTCGCTCCGAAACTGATAGCTACTAACAATATCTACGGAGAACTAGTTTTGGTTCTACAGAAAAAGAGAACAATCACGACCCTGAATATTTTAATGTAACACGAGGGAACATTTTAAAAGATATGAATGATAGTTTTCTTACTTTATTTCAAAAATCGTATAATTTTATCAATTAGATTGGTGAAGGTGAATGGTTAATGTTACCATACCTAGTCTCGACCCATTAACTATGGCATCATAAGGAACAGTTAAAAACCCTTTCAGACTTCAAAATAACCTGACTGCAAAAAATTTAAACTGCACTGTATTTTGAAGAGTGAAACCGCTTGATGTAACAACCTCACGTGAACCTCGGTACATCAAAATTGGTCCATCGGTTAATGCCGTAGAGAGTCACAAAGAGTTAGACAAACATAATCAAATAACAAATTAAACCCAAAACAAACCGCTGCTCTTCCTAAAGCAGTTCAGTTAACATTGTGAGTAGATAATGAGTGGAATACCTAGATAAAGTAATGAAGGATGCCTATTGGAGTGATGCTGATGTTATCTGAGCTCACGGAGCGTGGGCGGTGTGTGGGGTAGCCCGATGGTGGCTGTTGTCACTCAAACTTCTGATAGTTTGACATTTTAACTCTAAACAGTAGAGTTATTGTACTTAAAGTTCTATAACAGCAATGCAATTACATTCAACTACAAAACTGATAATAATATCTGATGACTATTTTTCGTAAGACTACTTGAGATGTTTAAACAGTCTTAATCTTGCTAAATTTCGATACAGAAGGATCAGGAATGTTACGCAATGCATTTTCCATCACACTTCTCGTGGTTTCATTATAATTTTCTTCTTTAAAGTTAAGTAAAGTAAATAAATATTTATTGACTTTTATATAACGTTCGTTACAGGCAAGTCATATTACCTTTGAATTAATAATTACTTAAAAAATAAACTTATAACTATAACTTATATCTAAGTACTCTGATCCATTGACAAGTGGAAACCATTAATTGGCAGAACGCATTTTCCATCAAATTCAGCTATTTACAAACTGGCTGTTAGTGAGTATAGGATAGGTATAAATCCTAGGTAGGTTCGTAACTGTGATATATTGAAAGTTCGATCCAGTGCAGGGTGTGTCCAGGTGAGAGCTAACAGTAGCTCGCTCGGTACCTATCTATGTATGTACAGATGCTCAAAATCCGTACCTTGCTGTGTGTAAGAAATTAATGCTTTTAGTCTTATTATATGGGTACCTAATACCATATTTAACAAGTGTTATTAAAATCAAATTATGTGTATCTTTCCAAGTATACATTTTTAAAGAACCGTAAAGCTCTATGTAAAAGTATTTTATCTCTAAAATCCATGCTGGATACATTGTGTGCGACATGGTTACCTTTATTGTGTTTCGTATCAATTACATGTTCGTATTGTTTGTATTTACTGATCATTTTCCATTTGAAGCGGTCTTTACTATATTTAGAATATTTGTAATACCTATGATTGGGCAAAAAACGGGTCAACAACCATCCGACAAATTTATATAGCCACACAACGATCACCCATTAATGTACTGAGAGAACTGAACGTATTTGTCACCTAGATTTGCACTGGCACAGATAGGAACATCGGTAGACAATCAGATATAGTTTTTGAAAAAAAGTCAACTGGTCATTAAAATGCTGCCTGTCTACGAGTATGTGGCCATCAAGCCTTGATTAAAATATAGCTAACGATAGTATTATATTGTCTAGTTTAAAAAAATATTTATCATAATTCCATGTCATATGTCTTACACTAATACACTTACCACTACTCGTATCTAGCAGGTAAATAACTATATAAGTAATCTTCTCATCTCAAAATGACTTTCATTTTTTTCTAGCGATAAGATAGTAAGTAAATACGCAGCTGAGCAACTCACGGTTTCTTACCTTTTTTACAATTGCCGTCTCTATAAGATAACGACATTAAAATTTAAATTGCCTTATTAATCCATATTGCCACATAATTTTAAACATGATTTATTCTAGTTGCGTGCATTACAATGTAATGAGAGAATTACAAACTGTAGTTTTTTTGGCGAAAACATTTTCCACAGCAATTACAAATTTACTGACTTCAAATTACGTGCACCAATACGTTGTTAATCTTAATAAGTTATTCCTAGTCTTTGAATCTCTTGATTTGTTGTTTGTCTTCATTTAAATCTTTTGTTATCTTATGTAGATGTCGCATTTAATATGGGAGTACATTTGCTAATCAGCTTACTCTAGTCCACAACTAGGCGTAACCCTCTCCCATGACACGCCACTCGGCTATATTCTGGGCTTCTCGTCTCCACCCCTGCCTACTATCTTCTATATATGTTTGCTCCACCTAGTCGCAGGGTATCCTATACTTAATTTATTATCGGCTCGCGGTCTCCACTCAAGAACTCATCTACCACTTCGGTTGTCGGTTCTACAGCATATATATGACCGGTCCGCGACTCTGGTTCTCTGGCGAATCACTTCATTTCGAACGCAATCGCGCATTGATATACCGATACTTTCCATTGCTCGCTGAGCGACTTTAAACTTCCGCACCAGAATGTTCACGTTTCGGCTCCAATTCAGTCCCGGGAGTACTTTAGTCGGGTGCATTTATTTAACTTATTGGCGCTGTCTTAGACTTATTGTTTCTCAATCGTTTGATTTATTTTCATAGCAAAATTGATGAGTAGTTTCTGTTCGCTAGTATATTGTAGATGTGATATAGGTGAGAGTGCAGTGCAGCCGAAGCCGGTGTCAAGTGGCTGGCTGGTCGCGCGATCGCCAATTGACTCCATTTGTGGTCGTTGAGACTCCGATTTGGAATGTTTCGGTCACATGATGGCGAATTTGTCTCCGAGATTGCACTGTTTAAATAAAAGATTGATAGTTCTGAACAGTTTCTGATTTAATTGATAGTTTGATTTAGGTATTTATATCAAGGCCGTTGTAGATCGATTCATTTAGTTAAAACGATGGTATATTTTCACATTTCAGTAGTTATGCAAAGTATTCGGTATGCTAGCAGACAGTACTCATACGAAGTTCTGGATATGTCCACGTTTGGTTACCGAAATAAACCATCATTAGTAGCTCTTTATCTACGAGATAGTCTCTATTGAGACGCTGAGTGACAAGAATGCAACTAAGTAATAGCTTCAATTAAACTATACTACTGTTTCGCGAGACTCATCGTTCAATATTTGTAATCTACTCGATTGTAATGAGAACTAACTACTGTTATCTATTTTATTTTCTGGGTTTTCGTAGTTGTATCAGTATCGATATAAGTAAGGGATAATAAAGAAATAATAGCGACTAGGGATGTACATTGATATAAATCATGTATTCACGTATATTGTGACCTCGATCACAACGTTTAAATTACGCTGAAGTTGATCACGTCAGGTGCCGCCAGGGGGCCGCGTGACGTGACGTGACATGACACTATTCCCTCTTACTGAGTGTCAATAGTTGTGCTGCCGACTCCACACTACCTGCCGGATGTACCACACTCATTCTTTATACCACGCATACTTGAATAAGTCATCAGTAATAAGAAGCAATATTTATACTAAATTTAATTTGGTATCAGTGGTTACTTTTGCAATTTCCGGATTTGTCCCATAAATAGTGGCAATAATGATTTCAATAGATTCATCGGTTCTTTTACCATTGGCATACTCTAAAAGCAGATACTCTTTTGCTTTATCAAATATGTGCCTATATAATTACTAAAGCGTCACACAGACTTACTAAGTCTAGATTCAGAATTAGTTTTCACATGTGACCCTTTTGGAAAAAGGCACAGTCGGCTTCGGCCTTGAACCGGATCAGATAGTGGGTGTGTAAAATAGTGCGCAGTATCCTTCGTTAGCTTCGTCAAAGTGCAAGTACCTGCCATCATACCTCTTACTACGTCCGCCGGTGTAATGTCTTCACAATATGTATTCCACGTGTATGTGTGTGTAAACAAATCTATGCGTGTCATGTGGAGGCGTCAGTCGACTGCATCCATCGCAATATCCTCGCCTCACAGCGCAGTGCCTGCCACCGCGCGCGTCATTGTAGCATCACTTCATTGACTTGATTTACTTACCTTGCTTTGCTTTACTATACCTACTCATTTCTGTTTTGTAGCAATTTCAAGACAGGATCCATTGTAAAGCCCATATAAATAATCAAGGGTAAAGCTCAGGTTTTAGTAACACGCTTGTTAATATTAATTGCAGTGAAATATTAAGCTGCTAAATTAAAACGGCGTGGCATTGAACAACGCCATAACTATGTGGTGTCTTTGTCTTGTAAATGATTAGATTTCGAAGTCATCAACGAAAGAAGTTCATGATATCCAACGTTAAGTATACATACATACGTTATATAAATCAAATCAATTATTTATTTCAGGCAAATTACATTCATATAATTAGGAATAACAAATCAAATCAGACACATGTATATATATAATTATATATACATTTCATTACAATTCTTTATAATTACACGAACAATAATATTTGCCTAAAATGTGAATAACATAAAAGTTCAAACAGAAAACGCACACAAAAATGTATATCTGAATTATATCATATGGGCAGAATAATTTATACAAATAGTTTAAATATGCCCCTATATTAATATACGCGTGCAACGTGCAGTCTACAGCATTGATTGACGTAAGCACAGTGGAGCCGCCTAGCCGGTCCGCGAGCACAGCCAGCATGCTGTTGGTGCTCCCCCGCACTCGCCGCACCAGCGACGTGCCTCTCTTGCGCATGATTGTGTAGAAACAATCTACTCGCACTTCAGCGAACATCGCGGAAGCACTGCAATAGCGAGGGAGCCCCAACAACATCCTGAACGCATTGTTGTATTGGACGCGAAGGGCGCTGTACCTACGATACTTGCGTATAATCGGCTCACAGGCTACAGGTATAGAACGCGGTACAGTAAGCTCTAAACAGGGTGATCTTAACATCTGTGGAGCAACGTGCGAACCTGCGGATCACCATATTCGCTCTGACCGACATGGCCCTTCGCTCCCGTTCTATGTCATTGTCATCTTTCAGTGTCGGAGTTATTAAGTGGCCTAAGTATTTAAAAACATGTACCTGCTCTAGCGGTATTGCATTTAGTTTTATAGGTGGTACTTCCATCACTTTTCTCCTCCCTCCCTGAAAGACCATACACTTACTTTTTTTGACATTATATATAAGAACTTAACCCCCCCCTGCCTCATGCCGCATTCCAACTTATAAGGGTGCGACATTGTGCCTGCCCACCTAACATTGTTTACCTGGTTCCCGTACCAATTTAAAAATATATATGAGCTCTTTCGGTATATGAGATGCTTCCATCTTCGCCCACAGAATGTCATATGAAACCAGGTCAAACCAGGTTATAGATGAGGTCTATCGGAGTAACACGACTGACTTCAATAGATGTTCTAACGTGATAGTAAAACTTGTTTATTACTTAAGCGAGTACAACGACCTCATTACTAGGAGACACGCATTCTGTCATAGATCAAACGACATTATTATTTTAATTTAAACAGCAACGTGTGAGTAGAATATAATCTAAATCTATATATTTAAAAGAGTTAATAAATCCTGACTGACTAATATTTTCTAGGAATCAACGTATATGACTAAAATGCTAAACCTAGAGATATTAATTTTGGAGGGTGTACTCATTATAGTACTCATTATGGTTTACAGAGGAAGGATTTTTGGGAAATTTTACCCCTAATAGGGTCAAATGGGGTTCAGAGTTAGAAACTACTATACAATCTATTATATCGCGGGTGAGAGTTAGGACTAGTATTATAACAAGATATAAGGTAGTACCTAGTGTTATAACACCTCCTACCTCATGCACGATACACCCCAAGCGGGACGTCAGCGCAGGACATATCGCCCCCACTCAGACCTCCTACCTCACAGTTACAGTGTTTAGTGCTTCCTCACGTTGTCATTGAAACTCGAGCTGCAGAAACTGAGCTCGCGATAAGAAATGCCGATAAATCCAACAACAAATATTATTGTCGCAATGATTGCTTGCAGCAAGCACGACACACACACGCACTACCACTTTACACAACTCTAACAACATGTGACGCTAAGCTGACACTTGAAGTATGTTGTCGGACCTCTCACTAGAATTATAATTTCATTACAAATTATATTCACTAATAAAAATAAAGACAGTGGTGAATTAGCAAATAATCGACGGTCTTATTTCCCTATCTATATAATATACTGGTGTTGCAACATGCACTTCATTAATTAATAATTACATTTATTTGAACCAACTTAAGACTAAAGCAGTACCTGCGTCATATATTAAAACTAATTTATGAACTAACTTCGTTAGAAGTGGAACCCTGAATTTCCATTCTAGGATAATTCCTGTGTTGTAGAAATCAGTGTATCTATATTTTTTCATTAGTTTGTAATCCATGTGCTATTATTTTGTTGTAGTTAGTATTTTTTTTTAACTGATGAAGACACTTGCGATGTGTTTACACGTACTAATGTCAAATAAAAAAGAGTGAATACGGTCACCATTGGTTGCGAACTACTCTCAGAACAATAACCTTATTTCATGAGGTAGTATTCCTTAATTAGTACTACAACTAGTTATTACAGGCCAAAAAATATTGAAATAAATAAACATTTTATTGCCAAAACCTTTCACGGTAATATACGCAACCAGTACATACCTACATAAAGTTAGCTTCTGTTAAGCAATCAGCTAAACCTACAAAACATCATCGAGGGAGGTCTAGTATGTATGTGTAGTGATCATTGCTAATCATTTGGACCACACCCATCTCTGACATCCGTCATGCTAACACATACAACGAGCGAACACAACCAGCTTCGAGCAGAACTCTAACACTACGCGAAATATTTATGTAGTAAAGTATATACTTGGTGAATACTCGGCAGTACATCGCTTGTTTTTATTTTTTAGCTTAATAACAATATAATCAGTTGGTGTTGTGTATCTGTCCGTTATCAATGAAGGTTATCTTCTGGTCGTGACCCTCGACATTAGCTATCAGTGACCTGAGATACAGGGTTCATCATATCTTTCTGTGCACTAAATGTTCTGCTAGATATCACACTTTAAACTTGCCTTTGTCTATGAGATGTAACATTGTTTACTAGATGCATCTTCTTTATATATATTTTAACAACCGAAGCCAAGTGCAACGAACGTCCGATCTGTGGAACAAATCTGTTCACCACAAATACATTTTTATTCCAACATGTTTCCGAAATACTAACGTATGAAAAAGATAAGCTGTTGCTTGAATGTGTGTCCCTCAAACTAAGTTATCGTTTGATAATTCGTTTAGATAGTTTATTGACTCTGATTTATAACACTCACGAGCTAACTAACGAACGAATGTAGGACTTCGAATTCTTGACAACTTGTGACACTAGACCATTGTAGATATTAGACGACTTTGTGCATTAGACATATATGGACTAAACATAAACAGTCTAGATTTAATTAGAATTTACAAAGTTGAAATGGAACTGTAACACACTGGACATTCTCTGCCTGATCGACACGGAATACCTACAATCTGAGCTACAACAATCAATGAACAAGAGAAAAGTTTATTATGAATCTGTCGTAACAGTTGCGTGTTCAGATAACTACCTATATGCTTATGTACATATTTCAATAAACGCGAGGCAATACTTTATATTTTAAAAGAGAAGAATTCTAATGTACAGCGATACCACAAGGGCATAATATACTTATAGCCGTGTATATAAGTAACATCATGTGTGGGTATAGTTCATATAGCTAGGTAGGTAGGTAGGTACCTACCTAGATATTTACCTACTATTATTTGTCACTCACCTGTAACACAAACAGAAATATAAACTGTATACAATTCTACAGATATTGTCCGCATCCGTTTTTTCAAAACTAAGAATATTTTTTCGTAATATGAAGTCAGAGTGTGTTTATATTGCCATTAGGTTTAGGTTTAAAGACATTTATTCTCATTTAAAGACATTACGTCACTTCCATGAGAACATGACTAATACAAAATATATATAATATAGATGTGTAGTTCGCTATCAGCTTGTAATATATATAAGTATAGCTATGCTACATAAGTATCACTTTTTACATAGTTTTTTTTATGTATCTTTCCATTAAATCTAGTCACGTTTACCAGACGTCTTCAACTGTTGCCTCTATCAATCGAGTGCACATTTTGAACTAATAAAATATATCCTTATGCAATTGTTTTGTGAAGGTGTGAACTGCACAACAAACATTGGCTGCAGTGCAGTCTGTATGAGCACTTGCAATGGTCAGCCAAGTTCCAACATCCACCAACGTTCCAACCGCTATTTGCTCCAACTCGCCAGCAGATATCAGAGGGCGGTGGGCTCGCTCGCTCGGCGTGACGTGACGGCGCCGCGGCGCGCCTGCATCCTCACACGTCACTCTACCTACTTACTATATGTAAATGAACACGCCAGTTGCAATGTCACTAGGTACGAAGAGCTATGTCGTACTACGCGCAACATATTGTAATGACAGCAATCTTACTAAATTAAATATAACCATTTTCATTTACTAGCTGGGCTCCGCGATGTTACTTACCTTTGTAACTGCGAATAATTTATGAAATTGGTTTTGAAGTTTTTAAGCTTATTCTTTACATAAAAACATACGAATGTTTCCTCTTTATTATATTCGTGTAGAAGTGTATACCTGGATAGTGTTAGACCTGGGTGTGACAACAGTGGGATTTGTAAAGTCAACATTAGACATTTGGAATATAGCAAAATGAAGGTTAGGGACGAATATTATGGAGACCGGTAGTGGCGCATCAGTAGGACCTTGAACTGGATTAGTTGATCACATCCGATGTTGGTGCTGTGCTACTGAATTTCACCTATGAAATTTGTGGTCAGCTAGCACATTATTATCAAAGATGTGGGTATTTAGAATGGTAACTTTTCCGTACGAGTATGTTTTCTAAGGGTGTATCGTCTTGCCCTTTACCAGTCTCATATTATGTTCAATACTTTACCCTTATATTTTTACCCATTCAAAGATAACCAGAGGTCGGCTCTTTACCTTTATAATATCTAAACTATGCAGACATTTTACAATACTCGTAAGTAATTATGTTATCATTATAACACAATCTTCAACCAAAAATAGTATCGGCATATAATTAATGCCTATTTCGCAAGTGTTACCACACTGTACTCTGTACTCTGTACTCGGAGGATAGATAATAACTTTTTTATGTTTATTACATTGTGCCACTAGGTATATCTTGATATTGTCGAGTACAAACGATATATTTCGAGAACTACGAGTAGAGGCAGGTTTCAATCGTAAACAAAATATAATATTATTACTAGCTGCGCCCCGCGGTGTTATCCGTGTTAATACTGGATAAAAAGTGACCTATGTACTAATCCAGGATCTAGGCTATCTCCATACATAATTTCATTCCAATCAAAAAAAATCAAATCAAAAGCTCATTGCAAAATCACGTCTACGTTAATGTGCTTACACGTAGCTTACACGGTGAGGAAAAAGCTTTGTGGAAAATAACGCATTTTTTTTTGTTTTGACTATATTGATAGATTTTGGATTAGATCTTGATTGATAGAGATTTTCCTTTAGAAGGAAGGCGTGTCCAGTAATGTGAGACTAATGGTTTGATTACCTGCTTATCGTCACCTGCAGTCGTTGTAACACTGTTTCTACTCGTATAGTAAAATAATATGACTAACTACAACAACAACAACAAACATATAGCAGAAAGATTACCATATATTTATATATATTGATCGTCTGCAATCCTCCGATATCTGAGGAAAGAGGTCGACAGGCTCGCGCCGCGCCGCGCCGCGCCGCCGACACGCCTTCTGATACCAACTAATAAATGTATCTACGAAGACTTACATTAGACTATCTACTGATACTGCGTTAGAATTTGGTAATCCTTTAAATCAGCCTCAACAGTTTGCGCAATTACTAATAATTTGTAGGTAATTGTTAAGAGTTCTTGAAATTTGCAATTGAAATGCACTATCATTATTTTTCTTTCCCATTTATCTAACACAACTTTTCTATACTAAGTGTACATATTACGTCAGCGCTCTTTTTATGCAAAATGAAGAACAATAGTTAGATAGAATATCTGTAGGTTATTTACTAAATAGTAATCCTACAAAACCTAAACAATAGGTTCAATGGTACTCGTTTTACGGCTAATAGGTAGGTAGGAGTAGGTACGGCTAGCTAGTCTAATGTTACGACAGTTCCAGGCGTACTGCTTCCAGCATATGATTCGACTCTACATACCTACAGTATCAACACAACTCCTCGAAGGTTTCATTATTAATATTTAATTGAATTTTCCTCTTCAGGCGTCAATTAGTTTCAGCGTTAGCTTTCTGGCGGGTGAATGAAGCTGTAAATCCCTTTTATTTTTCCTCGTGGACAGAATTACCTTACGGTTTCGGCATCAACAATGGCATGCCAAATGTTTAACCGAATTCCAAAGAGAAAGTGTTCTCATTTAATTTTTTTTCATTAGTATCAATAAAAATGTAATTTTTTGCGTTCCCCAACTTGTCAGCAATGGCAGCAATGGCAGGGTGGGTTTGGAATACTGTTTTTATTTGAAAGAGCAGTTTTTAGTTGGTCCTATAATCATTGTATCAATATCGGCCGATCAGTTTTGTTTATAAATAAAAATACGTGTAATATTAACTTTCCCAACTAGTGTAATGCCAATACTTACTACATACTACAAGGTATTTAACAAGGTTCTCGTAGATGTGGCTCAGATCGCGTTTATCGAAATTGTCTGGATATGATGAGCGACCACCGACGTCTGGTCCGGATATATTTATGTTCTACGACCACTGACGTCTATTATATTGTCTAAATATTAACTAGGAAATAAGTGTCTGTCGATTCGAAGCGCCTTCCCTCATAATCCCATCACTAAAACTCTAAGACCCTCATGCGTGATTTGAACAGCTAGAGATCTTCAACTTTGATTAAAGTATGAAATATGTTTTCGTTGGCAGCCTTAATTTGATCAAGTTATTTTTTTCTATGGAATCATTTTGAAAATATACTTGTCTTTGTACTTATTATAATAGATACCGGGCAAGTCCCTTTATACCTAGGGGGTTGACCTAGTAAAGTGTCGGTGACTTGATTCAGCCATGAAGGTCGCAGGTTCGACAACAGTTATACTAATGAACATCTCATTCGTGTATTGTCTGGTTCTCTTATAAGGAATCGTCGACGAAATAGAGGTTTTTCGCTAATAACTTCTTTTATTTTAACTGATTTCAATAAAGGATTTCTATGTTATGTACATTTCTGTCTATCAGCCGACATCTTGTGTTTTACTACCTTTTGACTTTGTACCTACTTATATGTAAAGATATGCAAATATTCGCGATTGATATATTTATTAATGTTTTAGTAGAGTACCTACTTATTTAACGAACTGGTTTTTGTAATTGTTATTATTAATGATGAGGGACTTATTCGTTCGGCGAACTGTTGACCTCACGATCACGATATGTATTACAACTTTGTAAAACTACGATTGACAACATTTCAAATTTTTGACCCCATTTTTGTTACGATAATGAAAATATAAATGAAAAATAACGTATCCTGTATTTTGTTATTTTACTCTCAATGTAATAATAACATTTTTAGAGATTTTTGAAAATCTAAGTATTGTTCGGAATAAAGTTCTTCTCGTACAAAACTCGTAAAAAAATAAACGAAGAACAAAAATACATTATGGTAATAAAAATGGGGGGTCAATAAATTTGGAATGTTGTCTATTACTTCATCTATTATTTTTATATTCAGGAATGTTTAATGTTGTGTTCCGCAAGTTTGTACCAAATATAACAATCTTCCTCCTTATGAGAGTATGAAATTTCTTACAGACAAACTTCCACACATACAGATATACAGACTTAGAGACGAAATAACATTTTTCCAGACTTTATGCAGAGACTTTCGCTCGCTCGATTAATATTATTATTTGTATGCACCAAGTCAGTCGGTGGTGTTTGTCACTATGTGTCTGATTACTTATTCTAAATGCGGCGTGTTATCTGCTTGATGTGCTCCACACACGATACTCAAATATGTAATTTGCTCTAAGAACATGCTTAAAGAGCCTGAGCTACCGGTGAAGTAAAACATCGTGAGGAAACCATAGCATAGTGGTAGAGCGCTTCTTAACGCTCGCCTGGCTAGCTACCATCCTCAAGTTATAAAAATCTGTCGCCAAGCACCTAGCGGTGTGTTCCGGCAGCCTTCCTTGAGAGCGAGTGTATTCCAGACTAGGCGTGCTCCATCTAACGTCATAGTATCGCTGACTTGGGTGTCGTGCGAACTTTTGGTCAAATGCCTAGCTGTATAAGATAAAATAAAAAATAAATACTTCATTTCTTTTTCCATCAGCTCTCCTTTTCGGTATATTAGACTTTGTTCACCTAGGTGATATTTCCTGGGTGAACAAAATGGAAATGAAAGTGTCATCAATTCACTACGATCTAGCACCTGCGTGTTGTGGTGACGGTTAAATTTTTACGTAAATAAGTTAATAATTACTTACAATCGTCCACTCAACAAAACAAAAACTCTAACGAAGGTTATTAAGTTTATCTATATAATGTTTCACGGTAGGTAGTGAGGTACAGTGGGGTCGGTAGTGTTCGTTTCTGTTCGCAGTTATTGCAATATCTCTGTGACAACGTTCATTGGACGAATTGAGCCAATTTGTTACACACTTGTCTCTGTCTCTACTGAATCACACAAACTGGCGGAAAATATATCAAAACTCATCTATGCAAATAATTATAGCTTTTACTTGTATAGTTGTACGGAAATTCTTACATATACCTTACTCTTACACCTGACACCACACTATCTCTTTCTTCTCAGTTCAGGTGGAGTAGCACGAAATTGATACTTAATTTTCTGTGCCTGGATATATACATAGATAGATGAACTGTTTAGTCTAGAGCCACAAGCGATCTAAGTATACATTTATTGTACCTATTTATGTACCTACATAGTTTTTACAATGTATACGAGTATTTCTGATTGTGTTTTTCATCTCTCTCCATTTTTTTCCTTTCATCACTAAATGTATTTGACATTGCCTTCGTTTGCTGCTCATTGACAATCACATATAGTGACTGTGCAAAAGTAAAACAAGTGCACAATAAAAAACTCAATACCTTCAGTCTGTCCTGTATGTAACATACGAGTAAATAACGAATGTATCGTTGTTTGCAGACAACACTGGCAGTGACAGTGAGATGACTACGGCAGTGGACAGTGTCACAGCGCGGCTAAAGATGAGCTTGCTGCACAACGGGACCGGAGCCCCGCCTGCCGCTAACGGGAGCCACAACGGGAGCCTCGCGTCCGCCGGGGGCGCCACCGATGCTTGGGAGGAGCAGTTCCTGCCACCAGCGCTGAGGATACAGGACCAGGCTCGCGCGCAGAAGGTAAAATAACCAAAGATATGTTCTTGTTAAAAATGACATAGAGCAGTTCCATCCATTTTATCAAAAGAGTACTTCAAACAATTAGATGTTTTGTTAGATACGCTACCTGAGATATTATTGCGCTTTGTCTTGACTGTGGCCAGTGTGTTCACTTTAGATCTAGTCCGTTATTCGTCATTCATTACAATAACCAGTAGATCTGTAACGAAAAAACCTCAGAATAACTAGTGGTTAGAAGCGAGGTCGATAAAACGACTACTAAATTGTTAAACCTGTGTATCATCCTTAATTTATTTTTATTTTTATATTGATGTACCCAGTGTCACTCTCACGACTAAGACGAATCTATTGACACCACTCACATAAAAATACAAGAAACCGTTTAGGCTCTAGGACGTGTCAAAGAATAATACATACATACATACACTCGAAAAACATAACCCTCCTTCTTTCGCAGTCGGGTTATAATGTTTAAAGGATATTTAGACACAATAAGTAAACACAATATGTTTGGTAAAGTCACGCCATTCCCACAAGGGAGTGTAATGGTGAGTTACTGGTATTGAATGTTGATGTTGTTCCCGCGGTAAGTTCGCTCTGCGTTACTACATCTGGCAGAAACTATTCATTAAATAGTATGTAAAGAAAGAAAGAACACATTTATTTTGTACACACAGGACACTACTACTACAACTAATTACTTAAAAGTAGACACACATTTAAAATAATAAAGTACTCGTAGGTCGAGTTGCGTAGTATAGTAGTGTCCCGTGCGGCAAACAAGGTCAGCGCTCAGCATGATGCTGGGGATTGCTCTTCAGCGCTGATTTTCAGCGTGACCCTTTAGAGACGCGCGGGGGAACAAAACAAATATATATACAAAAATAAACACCAGAAATACTTTGAAATGAGCGTATTAAAAACCAGAATAAGAATGTATAATTAGTACAATGTCAATAATATGAAATAATAAACAGATAGAGAGTAAATAGAGAAGGAAAGAAAGTGATATATTTGCTACTTTTATAAAAGAAATAAATATTAACAATATCAATATAGTCACCTTAAGATTGTGTTAGCTTACAAGCAGGTTAACCGACTTGGTTTGCATTCGATTTCACAACTTGTTACAGCAGAAAAAGGGCGCAGCGAGACTTGTACGTTTTGTACATGTAATGTTTTTGACGGGATCTTATTTGACATAGGTGTGGTTGTGGCGCGTGTTGTGTTGTGTTGTGTTGTGACTCAAACAATGTGTGTCTATTCGCAACTAAGTATACGTATGTAGGTGTCACTCGCGGCACAATGTTCTTACGTGCGATATAAGGTAATCTATCAATTCCAACAGCTAGCGTCTTGCGTACTTATAATGTCCCCGGTAGGGTGTGCGCAGGAACATTATGAACTTGCGGAAATACTTCTTCTGTATGAGTGTATTAATATGGAAGTAGTTTAGCTCGAACAACTCTAACAACATCGGAAGTGCTACGTTATACATTTTATTGACATTGAGTATTTTTCCATCTCATTTTGTTAACTTACCGAGTAATGTCATCTTTAAAATTACTTAAATAAGTTTTAATGGATTTATCGCATGTTTTGTTGCATTACATTCTTGTGATCATGGATTGTGTACTTCTTAATAGGTACGTGAGGACTAATTATAATGTATTATACAACGAATAAATTCAATGTCAAAATTATGAATATAAAAAAAAGTTAATAAAATGAGTATTTTACAAGTCAAATTAACAAAAACCATTCCCGGTGGAGAGGTGACCATCACTTTTGGCGCATTACCTTTGCACCAAGAACGAACAAGATCGGGAGTCCCCACTCCTTGGGGTTTACTCCCGAATTCCCTAACCAATTGCTTTGCCTGTGCAGAACAGTACAAAGTTTCAACAAATAAAAATATCCAATCCCAAGCTAAAACCTAAAGACAGTTTGTTTGAAGTCTTGTAACCCTTCACATAGATTATCGCATGGTGTATATACTCAGCTAGTGGCAGTTCTGTAAGATGAATGCGCGCTCTTCCAGCTAATAAAGCTAATGAACACAATTGCGCACTCCTCTGGAGCTCGTTTGATGTCTGCACACTTTTATTGATTTCATCATTTAGCGGTTCTTCTAGATCTTTGTTGGGCGACATATTGTTACCATCAATTCATTTAGCGTCACGATAGGATTGAGTATTCATTTGATAATCAATGTTACTTTGACTAGTGGCTGTCGCCCGCGATTTATACAAAAATTTCTAATGTTGAACCCGTATTTGACCCCCTTAGGGATTTGATTTACAAAAATCCACCTTTGACGTTTCATGTCTTTAGCGGTTTCATGTTCAGCGGTAATTAGGCTCTGCTTTGAGTCCTAGCCTAGTGAATGTACAGTCAGTAAGTCAGGACTTACTCTTTTATATATATATGCTAGCTAGGCTCCGTGGTGTTACTGTGATAATATAGCTTTCTAACGGCGAAATATTTTTTTAAATCCGCTCAAGAGATTCGGAGCCTATTCAATGCAAACAAACTATCAAATCTTTTAATTAATAAAAAGGAAAGATAATATTAGTACAGGTATATAATATTATTCCACTTTTTGGGTTTACTTATATCTTTTGTTCCCCTTCATAGTCCGAGAGCTGACATTCACCCCGCGCGCGCGCGCGGACCACCGGACATTTTTACAAGACATTTTAAAGTTTAAATACGTTTTGTTAACATAATATAATAATTAATGATAATTTCCAATATGAGAACGTATATTATTTTAATTTAATAACGTAGAGCATTTTTCATTGTAAGCCTTATCAGGTCACTTTAGTTATACGTATCTTTAGGAAAAAAACAAGTAGGTACAGTAACAGTACAATACTTAAAAGTAATTTCTAGAACTTAGCAGATATCTAGTTTTACGATCCTGTTATTGTCTGTTATCATTAAACCTTTACAATTGTCACATTTTACAACACCCCTCGCGTTGTTTATACTCACTTCATGTCACATATCAGTTATATGGCAGCTATTTTCATTTAATTGCTTTACTTTCAGCTGCTTATTTACCTACGCTCAATATGGTTAAGTTCCGTTATATATAATCGTGGTTATCATTATTGTGTTTTATGTTTGGTTATAAACACATGCATTGCATGTCATGCTTACGTCACAAAATAAAAAGATTAAATTGCGCGGAGTTTGTTACATCTGTACCTAACTTGTAAACAAACTGATTTGTTTGAAAGTATTTTAAGTTTTAAAGTTATTCAAAACATTCGTCACTTTTGTGGTACTAGTAGAGCCAAGCACATCTGTGTCATTTGATTATTCCTCTACTCACAAACAATATCTTTAGTGTCTTGGACAGTAATATCACAATACAGTCAGTACCGTAGAGGTTCCATGCTTACAACGCAAGATTAACGATAATATTTATTTAATGATTTATCATTATGGGTACCTAAAATACATTATTATTTTCAACTTAACTTTAGTTGTTTATTGTAATGACAATTTATATTTTGATGTAATTATTAGGCATGTAATTAAATAAAGCGTTATTATTATTATTTTACAACAATGTCTACAATGACTTAGGCAGTATTATATAAACCCAGTCAGTCCAGTCAATAAACCCACACTGCATTGACAGTTTTGTACGTTTGTATTCGGTTGACAGAACTAAAAGGAAGAGTTATGTTTTTGGCTTCAGATTGTAAGTATTGTGAGCTATCTGTTTATTGAATGCCTTGTCACAGTGACTTGTATTTGTGAGTCCCCAACTCAGTTTATAGTGTCTATTATTAGCGGTCACTCGTAGTGCCCTGCACGTGACACTTGTATCAAAACCCGATCTACAGATGTCTGTTTTGTAACTTCTGCTTAGTCAATTTATTTTTCACCATATACCAGTTTTTGCTTTACACACCCTCTTATAAGATGTCTCAGTCGATTTGAGCTTACAATTGCTGTAGACCTGAAATAATAGATTTCTTACAAACTTACGGAAAAAAGTGATCCAAAGCATAAATCCTGACAGACAAACTCCACTGATACGTCAACGCAAAAATTATAATGCTTTTTATATAGAAGTGAACTCTGAAGAAGAAACGTTTTTTCGAATTCAATTTACCTAAAGGTCCGCTAGCAAAGGCATGTATTGCTGAAGTCTCATGTATTTGGTATATAGTGAGATAGTAGGTAGTCTGTGTCGCGCAAGTAGTAAGAACATATAGGTCCCGTGGTGACCTCCCTGTTCTCGTCCTAGTGGTGGGTGGGAGTAGATAGCGCTCACGTGGTGCCCTCCGCTTGCTCTCTCTTATCTCTCCGCTTCTAATTACATTCCTTATAATTGTATTGCTCTGAACACAAGTAATTGGCATCTTAATACATTGTCTAACGTCGGCTTCATCTGACTGGCCGGTTGACGCAGTTGATAGCAAACCTGCCTCCTGCGCCGCTGGTTCTGGGTTCGATCCCCGGGCAGGTTAAACATTTGCATGAACATGTCTGTTTGAACTGTGTCTGGGTGTTTATTATATATATACATATGGGTATATATATATATATATATATATATATATATATATATAAGTATGTTAATCAGTCATCAGCTTATCATAGCACAGGCTTTGCCTATATAGTTTGGGACCTGAAGACCTTCGTGTGGATGTTGTCCCATAAAAGAAAATTAGGGTCCCTAGAGAGCGACGACTTTAGCTAGAGTACGACTGTTGAATGACAATTATTTTTATATTTTTGGTATATTGCAGAGCATCATCAGTTCGTAAATGTAATTAATTTGGAAGTCCCACACACCAAAATAATAATCACTTGTGTTTGTCAGGCTTCCACAATCCACGTCGATGTCAATATTATTATAGAAGGGTGAGTGAATATTGTGTGGTGAAGTATTCGGTTCTGTTTGTTGAGATATATTTGGTTGTGACATTATGTGTGATAAGGTCAACTTCCAAGTCATGGATTGTATATCGTTAACAAACTTTCATAAGTACACAACAAGAGTAACCTCCCGATTACTATTTCTTAATTTCGTTACATATAATTTATAACTTAATTATTAAGTTTTTTGGTTACAAAATATCTGATGTGTAATGCACGTGAAAGGAAACGAAAGACCGCGATTTTTAAAATTATTTTTTTTATTTCGACTTGAGTTTTTTTCATAGCGCAATATGTTGTTAATAATAATTAGTTTTTCTCATAAGTTGAATTACTTACTCGCGTAACTTCCGAGATATTACAACTTGAAATTTAATTATGAGATGAAAGTTTACGAGTGTTCTCCCGCGGTGGACACATTCTATTAACAAGAAGATTGATGAAGAGCGCCATTCATCATCCATCATTAATACTCGTATTGAAGGGCTCCGGTAAAAGTTTCCCGGCGACAGATCTGTGTGATGTGTGCATAGGTGTAGTGTAGTATAGAGATTAGGTACCCTGGGATCATCATAGCTACTAGCTACTAGCATGGCATACTAGGTGTCGATTGAACAAGAGTTTTTGTGGGATAATACCGGTTTTCTGTTAACCTCTTTGTTATCCCTTCATCGCTCTTTAGACCGAGCGAGCGAAGCGAGAATACTTGTCTCTGATTCAAGTTTGGTAAAGCTTTCTTTTGTTACTAACGTAAAAGTTGTAATTATAAACTAATCCTATCGAAAGTTGGTATTTGTAATTCGAGATTGTTAGGAATTTTGGATTGGAGGTGTTTTTTCTCTAATGAAGTGGGATTTTGTTACAACGCCATTTGCCAGCTGATTTCAATACACTGACTGACAATAACTGGCAGAATATTACAACTGGCAAAGGTTCCGATGTGCTACTTCCCCGGACACTTTCGGATAACTCGAGGTCGTCACTTCTCACTTATGGTCGTGTTGCAGATTGAGCGCGTGCTGTCGGGGCTGGTGCTGTGCGGGGCAACGCTGCAGCGCGTAGTGTCAGTGTTCGAGTCGGAAGTGGAGGCAGGCCTGCACCAGCGCCCCTCCTCGCTGCAGATGGAGAACACCTACATACCGGAGCTGCCCGACGGATCAGGTATCTGCTCGTACTCACATAATGCCTTCATAATACTGCTTTTGTTTGAGCAGAGTGTACGCGGAATGATCGAGATATCTCCTTTAAGTATTTTTATTGTAGATTGTTATAATCATTACCAACAACGGAGAAAGCAACGTTGCACAAACTCTGAATTCAGTAGTACGTAGTTATTCATATTGATACTCGTAGTGGGCGATAGGTCTCCAGAAAAGGATACAATTGATGCCAGAACTAACTGTAACTGACTGTAACTACAAGTTTCACAGATTGAAATGTTTGTAATGATTTCAGAGGAAGGCGTATTCTTGGCACTGGACCTCGGAGGCACCAACTTCAGGGTCCTGCTTATTGAACTGAAGGACGGACAGCTGCTCAGAGAAGATGTCAAACACTATCACATCAGGTATGCTCTCGCTATATAATTAATAATAACAATATCAATCAAGATATAAAATTTCTGACCATGTGTAATAATTAGTTTTCTTAATAATTCTTAGTTTTATTTTACTATTTACTAGTTATTAATATTTCCTTACCTTCCAATATATTTCAGTGACGAGCTCCGCGTGGGTCCCGGGGTAGACCTGTTTAATTTTCTGGCCGACTGCGTGCAGGACTTCCTCAAGTCTGAGGGGATGGAGAAAGAGTCTTTCTCACTAGGTACGAACATTATCTGTGTAGTTTGTAACTTGTTTTCATTTTCAACAAAAGTTTCTGCTAGTGTTAACTCTAACTCTAGTTGACGGCAGTCTTTACTAGTAGAAGTGATCTTGTTAGTTACGAAGCAGCAAACGTATTAATCACTGTTATGCGTTCCAGGGTTTACTTTCTCGTTCCCGATGGACCTGCACTCTATTTCATCTGGTGAGCTGATCACGTGGACGAAGAGCTTCAAGTGCGGTGGACTGCAGGGTGTGGACGTGGCGGCGCTGCTGCAGCGGTGCCTGCACGCGCGCCACCTCGACGTCACCGTCCGCGTGCTGCTGAACGACACGACGGGCACACTGGTGGCTGGCGCGCAGGCGGACCGGCGGGTCGGTATCGGCGTCATACTCGGCACCGGCTCCAACGGGTGCTACATGGAGCGAGCGGCGCGCGTCGAGCGCTGGGAGGCGGCGCACGACCGCGTCCGCGACGTGTGCGTCGACGTTGAGTGGGGCGCCTTCGGAGACAACGGCTGCATCGACTTCATCAAGACGGATATCGACCGCGAGGTCGACCGCAACTCGCTGCTCGTCAACTCCTTCACGTAAGGCGCATTACAAATAATAACATCAGTTTGATAGCCGTATTTAGTTGTTGCTCGACAGCTGCTCTTTATTATGTTATTTAGCAGCTTTTTCATGGTGTTGTGTTCAGGTTCGAGAAGTGCATCGGCGGCAAGTACCTGGGTTCGGTGCTGTCGCTGTCGCTGGCGGCGCTGGCACGCGCACAGCTGTTCCCCGCCGCGCCCGCGCACGATGCGTTACACACGGCGGATCTCAGCCTCTTTGAAGAGTGAGTACAGCTGTACTAAACTAATAAATTTGACTAATCTTCTTCAACCTCAATATCTTTCTATAACAATTTTATCAAAATTATTTAAGTGGGTTCATCGAAAAACTGAAAACCTCTCAAGCCGATAGTCGCTTTATTAAAGAAATGCTTGTTCTTGTTTCTTTTATTTATTCACTACCTAATTAGCTAGGTATTCGTCAATAAACTTACATTGAAATATTATTCCGTTTCGATCAGATCATTGATATCTTACACGCTACATTGTATAGTATAGTGTAAAGTGTTTGTTCCAGGGAGAACTGCGTGGGGTCCACGGAGAGTACAGTGTCGGTGCTGCAGCGGGCGCTGCCCGGCGTCTCCATCTCCTCGGAGGACGCGGTGGTAGCGCAGCACGTTGCACAGATCATCTCCAACCGCGCCGCGCAACTCGTCTCCGTTTGTCAGTATATACTTTACACTGTTACTTGTGTAATTCAACAGCAACCTCGACTAATTGTTAGCAAACTCGCTTCGAGAACCGGGAGTTAGATATCGTGCTGGAGCTCGATTAGCTCGAATATTCGTCTTCGGGTCTGGGTATGTTACTGTGCATGTATTTATGAAGTTGTATGGCTTTCCCGACACAGGATAAATCTTAGTGGGTGCCACAGACCACACAAAAACCTGAATAAGGCATTGTGCTTTAAAGTAGGTAAAATGATCTGAATAAAACAAGTCGCATTTTTGTTTTATTATTAGATATTAGATAAAAAACAGTAGAGCTAGCCTTAGAGACGATGTAGAAACTGATTATTTCTCTAACGCAACGTTTTATTAAATCAGCTCAAGCTAAGCCTACGTCAACAAATTGGTGCACCTGTAAATAAAGATGTATTAATTGTAATGATGTCATGACAGGTATCTCGACACTGTTGCGGCGCATGGACCGGCCGTTCGTGGCCGTGGCGGTAGACGGCTCCGTGTTCAAGCGCCACCCGCGGATAGCCGCCCTCATGGAGAAGTACATCTCGCTACTCGCGCCCGACCACCCGGTATGTCACCATCAACATGTTGCACCGCACTATCGGATAACACTAACATATCGTCTACATACCACCCAAAATTATTGTGACGTAAGTTAGGCTCGACTATGATTTCTCACACCATAAAAATGTAATTCCTAGTGTAGTAGCAACTACGTACTTGAATTTACGAGTATACTACATTTAATGTTTTTTTTTAAATGCCTAAAGAAAGTCTAAAGTCAAAGAATATTTACAAAAAAATTCGGTATACGATTGAAGTATTATTACTATTAAAGAATGTTAATAGCTTTTTGTTTTGCTACAGTTCTCACTTCTGGGAGCTGAAGATGGCAGCGGCAAGGGGTCTGCCCTGACAGCCGCCATCGCCGCCCGCATCGCCGCACGTAATTCTTCATAGCCTCCACATCGAGACATGTCTTAGCGCTTATGATATCACGCAGCACCTGTGTATTGTGAGCTCAAGGACGACACGCTGTCATTATTGTAGAGCAATATAACTTTATTAAGGCTAAACGTTATATTCCGTCGCGTGACTCTGTAGGGCGGATATATTGGGATAGCTGTATGGAATTAAATATTAGTTTTGGATTGCTGCATCATCCTATACGGGGTCAATTAAGAGATGGAATAGAACGAAGGACACAAGTTAGTTACACAACCTCTTTCTATAGTGGCTATACCTTGACGTTTTATGAAAGATAGTAAGATACAGTGCTCAGGTAATTGTATAAGCATTCCTGTAGAATATGAGTGAATCCTCGCTAAATTGTATTGAGTTTGTACTCGGTTGGTACAGTAGGAAGATGAATTTGCTACAGTCAGGGATTTCCATATGTATACCATTCTTAACTTCCTAGGTCGAATGATTACACTGTACTAGAAAGATTACAGTAGTGTAAGTAGACGTATATGTAAGTAGATAGATATATGTATGTCGATACGAGTACGCTCAGATATCATATAGGTTAGTTGTTTCTTACGAGTACGACTGATATTACTTTTATTGTTAATGATGGAACATCGAGCAGATTGTGTTATTGAGAAGTGTAATTGGTGTATATAGTTTGTTTGAGATAGGTTTAAATAATTTGTAATATTATATTAGCCAGTTCAAATACTGAGCCATACTGATTGAACATACAGGATTTTTCATATCGGTACTATAGACACATCGATCGGTACTTTACTTACATTTTATATTACAGTATCGAATAATCCTTCGTTTTGGGTCGGTATTTTTTATCGATTTTGGTCTGAAGTTAAGAAACTTAGGATTAATTTACACACACCGTGCCATACTCAATATTGCAGGTTTTTAATAAAATTTGAACTTGCCATTAGCTGTTTAATTTTGTGTACATAATATACCAATGTAACAGATATTTTATACATAATATTATCTTTATTAGTAAACAGGGTTATTATTATGTGTTAGAAGTAGGCAGCTATTAACTAAACTTTGTTGATAGAGCGATAATGAACTATATATACTTTTAGATAAGTTTTATTTTCCGATATTTATTATTAAGTATATTTTGACTGTTATGATGTTGTTATGAAAATACTGTTTTGCATAAAATATAATTTTACTACGAAAAAACTGCTACCTTTTTATTTTAAGTTTCCCGTTTGATTGAAACCAAAAATGAGTAATAACATTTTGTTTGTTTAATAAATTACAAACAATAATACAATAGTAAGGTGTGTCGGTTCGTGCAGGTGAAACAATCAATATTTTAGAATATGTAGTATATTCTAAATTAAAAACTTAGACTCCGAAGTACCTACATACATACATTTAAAAATAATATTTGTTATTTATTTATAAAAATAATAGATGCTAGAGTCAATATAGTACAAAAAATACTTAATAAAAAATTATTAAATACCTTAAATCATTTGATAAAAATATCTAAGTACGGGACCACTATTAAAATGTCAATGAGTACACACTCGTACTGTTTCAAGCAAGTTCTGACAAATTGAATGGTTTCAAGACGTTGGTTTAGAATAGTCATGTGACCGCCTTCACAGTTGTTGCCATTATTAATATACAATCTCATAAATATTTATTTAATTATTTAAAATTAAATTCTAATATACAGTTTAAACACACCCTAAGCTAATATATGTTTTTAAATCTACGAGTAGTTTATAGTTAGCACTACACGCGCAAGTACATTGCTCGTACAACACTCGGCCACCAAGTTCCTGTTATGCGAATGGTTTTTGAGCAAGTTTTGATTTAGTATTTGCTTATCATGTTAGACGCATATCAAATGATTTTCAAATGTCCAAGTTTTTCCCTAAACACTATCTCTCAGGGCTTCGTCAGCAGAGGGTATAATCCGTGGTAAAAATTTCATCCATAGTTCCATCAATGTTATACGTAAAGATATTTGTACGTAATGATTGATCTGTGTTGGATATGACTCCAATATTACGTGCGTCGTGGGCTAACGAGTGACGACACAAGTTTGTATCTCTACGAGTAGCACCATTGTATTGTTATTGTTGAGCTAAATGAGTTGTGAGTAGTTTGTTGCATGTGTTGCGTCAGCACTGCGAGGAGGTCTCGTCATCACTCCAGTCTGCTCGCTGCTGGCGCTGGCGCTGGTGGTGGTACTTGGAGAGGTACTGGTACTGGTGGTGGTGGTGGTGCGGAGAGGCTCTTAGGACACCTCCACCTTCTCGCGCACCTTTCGCAGGATGCTCTGCAGCTCCGAGGCGGAGGTAGTCTTGTACTGGAACCACACAATACATCATTCAACATACCATCACCTCCATTTTATATTTAATTCTTCCAAAAATAACGATGAAGTCATCTTTAAATGGTGGCATCAATATTTTTTATTATTTAAAATTATTAGTAAAAACAAGCTTAACATTGTATGAGCTGAAAGCGCAAACGTGAACATTGATCAAGTCAAGTTATTGATCAAGTAAAACAAGTAACCGTTAACATTACAGAAGTAAGCGGAAACTGTAAATTGGTCGTTCATTTAAATTATATATTCCTCCTCCATTCTGTTCAATGAACTGTATCCATCTGAGTCTACGGTATGTGTTCAACATGGTATTGAACACAACGCGCAACTTGCAGTAATCATACTATTAGTCTGCATGAAGTGATTGTGTGTCGGATAGACCCCTCACCGGCGAGTGGGGCTCCACTCACCCCGGAGACGTTCCTCTGCACGAGCAGCTGGCTGTAGAGCCGTTTGCCCTCGTCAGGTCCGAGCGCTTGCTCCAGCTGTGCACGCGACAGGGCGAACAGCTGGTGTCCCGGCAGCCGGAGCTGACGCTGCGCCGTGCCGCTGAATCCCTTCGCCTCCAGCCACTCCGCCACCTCGTCCGGGTTCGATTTCTGGACACAAACCGATAATTTTGCTCTGTCTTTTAAATGTCAGTGCTAGAGCGATGTGTATACTACAGTATTTGCAAAATTGCAACGTTCTTTGCACCTACTGGAGTATGTTACTGACAGCAAGTGAACCGCTCACTGTAACTGTTCAGTGGTTCTGTGACTAAAATGTCATCTATAAACTTTTTATCTTGTCCACTTGTTTGTATGTTTTCTGAGTTTTAAACATTATGCAGTATTGTGGTGCATATAAAAATACCTAGTTAGTGTTCTTTGAGTGCTGACTTAAGTACAACAAACGAGATTTATAAATACATCCGTATCTGATGGAACGCTTTCTCTGAATCAACTGGTTGCATACAATGTAAGTTGAGTATTATGTGGATATAAAATAAGAATACTCGTATAAAACAAACGTACCTGGTGTATGAATATATCCGGCGTCTTCTTGATGTCGAGGTTCTTCCGCTTCTGTATCTGCGGCAGCACCATCTTGAGTTCATCGTGTAGAGTGCTCGTCGTAGACGTCGCAGATTTTGTCGCTGGAAACAACAATTCTCCAGTTAGAACTAGAGCCGTACTTTTATATATACTCGTAAGTAATACTCACTAATATTATATAGTATCACTGATTGCGCTCCGCGGTTTCACCTAGGGTAGATATTTATCATAACATGGGAACACTTCCATTTTCCGGGATAAAAAAGTATATGTTAATCCAGGGAATGTGCTATCTTCGTGCCAAATTTCATCTAAATCCGTCTAAGCGTGAATGAGAAACAAACAAACACACTCACACATAGTGTGATGTGATTGCTGGTACACGTGATATAATGATTTAGTTGGAATATAGAAGCATCATGGTCGATGTTGTTCCGAGTAGTGTCCTTTATTATGACATTCGTTAAGTAAGCTGTCTATGCGTCATTCCTTGTACTCACATTTCATGGTGTCCGTCTTGGTAGTAGCGGGGAGCACTGCCGGCGGGGGCGGGGGCGGCGGCGGCGGTGGAGGGGGGGCCGGCTCTGTCGACAACACATCTCTTATGTACGTACAGCTGGACACAAGTGTTTGTGTTAGAAACTATTCGGAAAACTATCGATATTTATTTAAGTTATTAACGCAAACAAGTACGAACACTCAAACAATATGTTAAGACAATATGGTATCATATTAAAAGTAAAAAAATACTATGTTAATAAATAGTTGAGAAACAAACTTACTTACCTGTAGCATCAGTTTTACGATACACGGTACACACAACACACAGCAAAACACAACACAGGCGGAAATTTATACACACATACATAGAACAAATATTATGTCATAATTGTAAAATAAGTCGGTGCATGTTACATTAATTTTTATTAAACTAGACCTTAAGTACCTCTTTATTTAAGAGTTGTGTAAGCAACATTGTAGGATAGGGTCAACGTAGACAGAAAGGCAGAATGGTAAAATATTTTTTTTTTAATGTATAAAAATATGAAATGAAACGCTAGCTTTATCTGCATATAGTTGAAGTGAATGCTCCGTAGCAGTTGTAGCATATTTTAATTAATTAACTGATTTGGGAAAGAATCAGAAGTACTATCAACATTTGGAGGAAGAATCTTCATAATATAAAACTAGGTTGATGATATCGTAATTTATTTTGAGTAGCGAATAATTTGCCGCAGAGCATCTCACTCCAGTACATACAATATATTATATGATTAATAGAGTAGGTATATCTATTTACGAAACATACATTTATCTTATCTAAATAATTTCAGATATATTTGAATGTATCGATAACAATACTAATGCCGAAATATGGTACGGTGAAGTACGAGTACTCACTGACCTTGTTGATAAAATAGACTCTTTTAGTTTCAGAAGTAGATTTCATATAAATCTTTAATAACAAAACTAGAATACAATGAAAATGCAAAGGATAAGATAACCTATTTATAAACTCAATTTCTTGTACAATAATAACTAAGTAATATGAGTCAATTGAACTCGTGAAAATAAATGCTTTGTAAACTTTAAAGCTTCTACATGAGTGAGTGGACAACATGAACGGACGGAATCACACGTTGATTTACAATGATATCAACATTAATGTGAGTAGCTACGAGTATATCCACTCTAGACAATAGAACGACCAATACGAGTAGCCACATAGTACAGGCAGACTGCAGTAACACTTACAGAGAATCCACATTTATTGTACACTTCAACAAATCTGAGCAATACATATTACACACGTTAGCGACACACACAAACGCACACACATACACACACAGGTACTGTTACCGACACTAGCGCCGCCACGCGGACACAATGCTAACTACTGACAATTATACTGCACTCGAACACACCCGCAGTAAACATGAGTTATTGAGAGACTACTGCAACAAGGAACTAGTCTCGAAATATCTTTACTAAAATAAATAAATAAAACGTAGAATCTGTTATTTTAAGATTTGAATCAAAACTGTTCTACTGACTACAATGTGTACAATTGTAATAAATATCTACCTACTGGTGCGATTACAGCGCACGAGTGCAATTATAAGTTATGACTACGACACCATCTCGGAGTGGGGACTGTTGAACCAGCGCAGCGCCCCGCTAGCACTGGGGACGCGCGGGTCGGAGGAGGCCACAGTTACAAGGATACAAGATAATACCATCCCATCGAAATGGTACACATTTTTGTAAAGGTAAATGTTGCAACACTTCTCAATTGAGAGTTTCACTTGAATATGCAATCAATTAGAATATTCTACTAGTATTCAGTTTTTAAAATATTTATTTTGAGCGTTAACTTCAGTCTTTAGATCAGACTTGTATAACTTATAGGTACTGCTATTTTTAACATTGTACTGAATATGGAAATATTGGCTTTAGGAGCGAAAGAAGTGAGGGTAATAGGGTGAGAAGTAGAGTTGGCCTCCGTCGCGAGTAGGGGAGAGGCGGTGACGCTAGAAGTATCGGAACTCGCCCTTCTTGCCGAGGCGCTCGCGGCGCACCCAGTCCGCCGCGCCCGCCCCGCCTGCACCCCGCTCCCCGCCCGCGCCCCGCTCCCCGCCCGCGCCCCGCTCCCCACCGGCACCCCGCTCCCCCGCCCTACCAGCGGCTCCTGTGGGACTGCTGCCGCCCGACCCGCGACCACCGGCACCCTCCTGGAATAACGACAAAAACATCCTCTATATCATCAAGCCCATTAGGTAGTCGATGAGAGGTAAATTATTTATATTTTTTTTAAATTAAATACCAAAAATATAGTGAATTTAGTGTACCAGTACTAAGAGTGCGTGCGAAAGTATTCTACCTTGACGTACTCTAAACGAATTGCGCGAAATTATTAAAAAGTCTGGCATTGACGTCAGTTACCTGATAAAATGGAAATTGAAGAATAACAACGCGTATTCTAGCGCGGAGCCAGACGACAGTAATTATCCTATGCAGGTAATTTTAGCAGGAGTTTGTAGTAAACTGAATCAAAAGCCTTCATCATATCCAAAGTGAAGTATCGTTATCTTATGATTGATTTGAAAGGCTCGTAAAGGATCGTAATGCTAGGTAGTGTTGTGTAAGTGGTAGTGGTAGCGGTACCTGGTAGTGCGTGTAGATGGGGTTGGGGTAGAGATGCGGCGAGGGAGGCGGCGAGGCGGCGGCGGGCGCCACGATAGTGTGCGGCACGTGCGCCGTCACTCCGCGACGGTTGCGCGCCTTCCACCACTTGCGGGAGTCGTCCAGCACCTGCACGACACACGCCACCACATGTTAGCTATGAATATGTAAGAGGGTTTCCTAACCAATGTGTACAGGTGGTGTTTAAAGAATTAGTGTTTTTACGTTTCGTTTTATTGTCAGCGTAAGAAATCAACAAAATAATTTGTTCTTTTGGTGTGGTTTTATCACACCACCTCCATACTTATTATTTTTCTTTTTCTCAGTATCTGACTTCCTCGACGTGTTTTGCCTTAGCTTAAAGCACACTCAGGAGAGGTTGACTCCTCAAACGTTCCTTGACACTTCTTTTTTCCTAATATCTACGTTGATTTTATAGTCATAATTGTTTGTCGTAATGAAAGACCTCCCTTGACCCTAGTGTAATGTATTCTCAGAGAAATAGCTAAGTAGTACTCGTGTACAAGTTCTCAGCTGCTTTAACGTAAACAGAGGATTTAGTGGTTCCAAACCATACATAAGAGGATCTTGTTATACAGTTTAATGAACAGGAGCAATGGCCGTGTGACTTCCCAGGTGTGGAGGAGACGCAAGGAGCTTCCTGTTGTTGTGATGTAGTGTGGGTGTGTATGCATGTGTGTGGTACCTCGAGGTACTCGCCGCGCACGACGGTGAGTTCCTTGTCGTTGTTGGCGGTGCGCGGGTAGGTGACGCGCACGACGCGCCCCCCGCGCGCCGCCACCCCGCGCGCCCACGCTTCGCCCAGCTCATCTGCATCACACAGTTACGTTAGCATTTGTTACTTGTCAACCTACTCTTATGAAACCTATCTGTTTTGTACGATGCATTACATATGTCCAATGATTCAATCTTATAACAAATTTTCCATTGATATGTGAGAACATTTTGAACGAATACATCCCAAATCATTTTCGCATGCTCCAACCTGGATTATCTGCAGATCTTAAATGGTCTATAGGTAATCTTCCTGCTACTCGTATATAAAGCGAGAGAGCAGTTTTGTGAAAAGTTCGATTAGTCATCATAGGTGAAATGTAACAAGTATAAAAGTATTTGGAGATGATGTATATATAAGATGATAAACCCAGTTCAAACGTTGGAAGACGCTATCAAGAAAGTTTGTGGTGCAAGTTATATCCAGAGACAGATAAGGAAGGAAGAAGGTGAAAGGAAGAATCTAATTAAAAATCTGTGCTTGGAGGAAGACAAGCAGCAAGTGGCACTTTTTGTAGAACAACAAGCCGTATCATATGAACCGATCTTAAGGAATTACAATACATTTGTTTATATTAAAATCAAATATTTGAAGAAATCGTGAGACCAATGTCTATATAACAAAAATAAAATTAAAATTTCAAAAATGTAAGTTCATAAAAGTCTTCATTACTTGTTGTTATTTTTCGACAATAAAACACTGACCGTCATCACGGTAGGGAGGTTCTCTGTCGGGCGAGGATGCTGCTGAGCCAGAGTCCTCTCTCCCCAGCGCCGGACGCATATTCCTGCAATAAACACTCGCACACTTTACTTCTCACAATACTGGGAAACATTTACAACTGTGACAGATAATAAAAAGAAATGAACTGAAGAATGGCCAATTTTCCCGAGTTTCAGTCATGATATGATATTTAAAAGAATCTATATGTAGAAGAAGCTAACAGCACGATATCGGGATGGTACGTATATAATTGAGTAGGTGTGCTATGAGGTGGGAATGGCTGGTACCTGGGATACGGCGCGAACTGCTCCGTGTAGAGCTCCTCGCGCTCCTCCCGCTCGTACCCGTACCCTGCCCCCGCCCCCGCACCGCTCTCGCCTCGCTCCCGCTCCGCACCGCTCCCGCGCCCCTCCGACCGCCGCGCCGGGGATCTTACATCAACACACACACACACAGTCAGACGAACACAAATGAACATTGCAAGCAGGGATATTATGAGATCACAAACATTACACAGGGACGATATGGTTGAGGAGTGACAGCAGAATGTACAACAATCAATGAATATAATAACATTGTGAAATATACAAACAAGTAGTAACATGAACAGTATAGATCGGATGTAACGTGGGTACTCACATGCGGAGCGGTGCGTCGTCCACCTGGTAGTCAGGAGACCAGCCGTCCATGAACACGGGCTGGTACGGAGGGATGTTCGTCTTCCATTGCTCCCTGAGGACGGAGCGCATCGGTCAAATGTGTATAGTGAGTAGTCTATGTTTGCCGAAGCAGAGCAATCGGTCGATCTCCCCGAGGAGAGGAATCGTTCATGTATGCTAGTAGTAATGATTGCCGAGGTGGATACTGTGCGGGTATCGAAGGGAACGTTGCTTATCAGAGGATTATCTCCGAGGTACTTAGTCTTCTGAATAGGATCAGTAGTCCGTGGAGTGACAAACATAAACATGCCGATCTGGTATATATGGATATATGGTGTCTCACAATAGATACTTATCTAAACAACGCTAGTTATCATGTAAAACTTTAACATAACAATCAATCGTTGTCAACTGTGAAGCAAGCAAGCTGCCAAGAGATGCAACCATCACAATGTGTTCAAAGACGAAGAATACGGTTCGAAGATGAGGATACAGACCTGGATGTATTAATTTGGTCACAATGAATTCGAAATTCTCATGAATCCTCATGCCCATTTATGACTAATGAGTTGGACGACATGTAGAATACTCGGATGTTTTTATTATGTAGTTATTTTTCAAACAGGCCTCTCGCGCAAAGCTAGTGAGAGTGCAGGTAGTGTGAGGTGGTGTAGTGTGGTGGTGGCGCAGTACCTGGGTATGAGCCAGGCGTCGCCGAGCGAGTGCCACAGCTCGGTCTCCTTACTGGTGACGCAGTTGGCGAGCAGGTTGAGCGCGTCCCTGGTGAGCAGCGGCTGCACGACGCGCGCCGGCAGCCGTCCGTCCGCCGCGTCCTGCGCCGCGTCCACGATCAGCGCCAGCGGAGTGAACAGGAAGTGCACCAGCTCGGGCGCGTTGGGGTCGTGGATGTGCGCACGCAGCCGCGCCAGCAGGTTGAACGACAGCTTGAACTTCTGTAGCACGTCCACGAAGTCACGCTCGGGCGGCGGGCGCGTGCGCAGCGCGAGCATGCCCTCGCCGGCGGGCGGCTTGCGGCCTGCCCCTGGTCGCGCGCGCCGCCGCCGCTCCAGCTCGCGCGACGCAGCCGCTGCGTGCTGCAGCCGCGCTATGAATTTCTCTATATCGTCGAAGCACCGGTTGAGGATGGCAATATCCTGCTCGTACAGCCGCTCGGAACCCGTCGACGACGCATCATCCCGCTCCCCCGCGCCGCGCGCCTCTCGCCCACCCAGCTGCGCAGACATTTGCTGTAACCACATACGATTTTTGTAGTCTACTGTCATTCATGTTGCTCCCAGTTGCCGCACATTGCTTTACAATCTATCACGAATACTACCGATATGCTGTTGAAACGTTACGATCCATCAAGCTCTACAGCTCAAGATGAGTCATTAGTGTTTATCAAGTTGATTGAGGACATTGGGGGTCAGCAGCAGACGAGGGGTGCACTCACTAGCATTACGGCTGCCCACTGTTCGCGGGAGTACGAGTGGTAGAGGAGCGCCATGTTGTGTCACCGAGGCAGGTGCTCACCGCGGAGTGGCGAGGCGGGTGGAGGCGCCTACTGTGCGACGCGTTATCTAGGATGCTTTATCCGTCGATAATCTCCCGATACGTTACAACTGATATAACTCACGAACTCGTCAGGGTTCCACTTGAGAGACGATCGCCTCCGCACGCCAATTCTTTCTAACTTCATCCTTACTTCGTGACAAATGTTAGGTTGATAATTAACTGATGATACTGAATCATATTACTCATTAAGGAATGATAATCTGATCTGATTACACATACTTAATAACAAGCTAATAGTATCTAATGGTAATGTGTACCTACTTTACGTAACCAGCAGCCTGGCGTATGTATTGTCACGATGACATGATCTAACTCCGACAGTTCCATACTAACTAACTTTCAAGTTGCTATTAGAGTCGATAAGTCGGTCGATTTGTGCAAGGTTCTATTCTGTCATTTATGGCTCAATGTAGCGGCGCGGGGCGGAGTGAGACGCGGGGGGAGGGGTGGACGTGTTGTTAGTTATTTATGTGTAGTGTGCGATAAGGCGCCGATATTACTTCACTATCGATTTATTCTAGAATGTATTCGATAACGCTGCGATAATATTACTTACATTATTTCCTCATTATAATTTTAATTATGAAATAAACTCTGAATTTAATGTTAAATCACCTTAAATAGGCACGCAATAAAAAATGTAGTTTATCGATTAATAGGTAACTAATGTTGTACAGCTACGAGTACTGATGGAGTCGATGGTGAAAGGCATTATAATGATAAATGAGGAAGAAAATGATTTAATGAAAATTACACAATGCAAGCAACGCAGAAGAAGAACATACCGGGTTATCGCTTAGAGGTATTAAGCCGAAAAGGGGTTTACACACTTATCATTAAGAATAACTTTCATATTTGCACCAACCCTGATTTCATATTTGATGAACCCTGAGAAAACAATATCAACTGTTACATAAAAAAACTGAATCGTTCGTCGACAAGATGTATGACACAGCTAATTTATTTTCTAAGATATCAGACATGGTAATATACTGAAAGTCGCTCCTTATAATATTATAAGGTTATGTTCATTTTTTCAAGTGTTCTGCCAGTTCTATGATCTTTAAAAAAAAGACGAATTACGGTACGTCGGATGAACAACTCGTAAAGCTTAAACGGGGTTGGGCAGGACGCGTGGGCAGGAGAGCTGATGATACGAGAAGTGGAGGGAGCTTGTGACAGTATGGTGGTCCAGGCATAACGTGTGTCACTCGACCAGTTGCAAGATGAACTGATGACATAAAATCTGTCACGGATAAAATCTGAACCGACGCACTTCTGTAGATAATGATGATGAGTGTAAGGAAAATATAACATCGTGATAAAATTACATTCGCCCTTTGACAAATATTAACGCTAAATTAAACTCCAACATCAGCTGTGTGCCCCAGGTACACGTACACAGGTGTATCGTATGCATACCTATGCGGGTATGCATAACATCGACAAACGATCGGATCAACAAAATCGGATCGGTATCGGTAATATGTATTAACACAAATGCACTTGGGAGATAATCTTATGAAGGAGCCTTTGGAAGTATGGAGCGACCGCATCATCGACCAACCCTAACTATTTCAGATTACAGTGCGGCTACATCGCTGTTACTTTCAACAGATCTATAAATCTTCAAGTAGTATTTAAGATAAGTGTGAATAGTAAAGAACCAGAATGAGACCCTTGAAGTACTCCTAAGGGAACCAAAGATTCTTGTGATTTGTGACCCTTTACAACAACTACCTAAGAACGATTGTCAAGTATGAACTGCACCAATGCAGTACAAAACTGGGAATATCCAAGCATTCTAATATAGCCAGCAACAAGATACTATCGAGAAAGTCCAATGCTTTGCTGAAGTTGGTATATAGCATGCACCTCTTCACCTGATGTAATGTGTATGTGTGTGTATGTGGTAACAGACAATGCTGCATGTGGTGTAGGTACTGACTTGTCTCCTGGGGCGGTCGGTGTCGGAGTCCTGCGCGCGCTCCCGCTCGCGCTCGATGATGAAGTCCCGCGCACCATCGCCGCCGCCGCCCGCGCCCACGCCCCTGCCGCCCGAGTAACACAAACACATGACTATGTGTATACTACAACATGGTTACCATCGAGACGTGTAATTTGCGATTACGCATCTTATCTGGCTATTATTACGCAGTAAATTGGACTAAAGTATTATGCTGTGAATTATTATTTCTAGTTATTAGTAATATTTTAAACTACTGTATGGTTTAAAAGATCAAAACTGTTGATTAAGATCATTGTATACAGTTTGACAATAAATACATTGTTATTCTCATTGGCGAATCAGAATCTTATTAGAAGAATATATAGTCTTAGAAAATGTTATAGTGTAGCGCTATATAGGACAGCACTATAACATTTTGCAGCCAAATGTCATTCATATCTTTGCCAGTTTTGCAATTATGTGAAATACTGAGGAATTAGTCCCAACTGCAATTTGTATAAGTTAGTAGAGAGACTCGTACCAGAACTCAGCGCCGCCGTACGACGACCAGGACTTGTGTATGAGCATTGTGACACATACTACGACTAAATATATCAACTAACTATTAGCTCAGTACACGACGCACGTATTGTACCCTCGAATACAAATAGAAAACTACTTTTTGAGCAATAAAGTAAGTGATAACGAAATAGAAGATTATCTGTAGATATTTAAAACAAACATTAGTTTAACTACTTCTAAGAAATCTTATCTAGCTAATATTAAAATATTTGATCGTAATAACATTTTATTATAGTACTATATTGATAGAAGGCATGATGCGCCAAGTAACGCTATTATTAAACACTTTGTAGTGTGAAGTAGTATTGAATCCTAAACGAGACAAGGAGAGCTCCAATGTTTCAGGTTCTAATATATTATAGTTATTATATTTCAGTTTCTAAACAGAGCTCAATGAAAACCTTATTTAACTAAGATGTGCGACATGCGTAGTGGGAGTTATTTAACTAAGATGTGCGACATGCGTAGTGGGAGTTATTTAACTAAGATGTGCGACATGCGTAATGGGAGTTATTTAACTAAGATGTGCGACATGCGTAGTGGGAGTTATTTAACTAAGATGTGCGACATGCGTAGTGGGAGTTATTTAACTAAGATGTGCGACATGCGTAATGGGAGTTATTTAACTAAGATGTGCGACATGCGTAGTGGGAGTTATTTAACTAAGATGTGCGACATGCGTAGTGGGAGTTATTTAACTAAGATGTGCGACATGCGTAATGGGAGTTATTTAACTAAGATGTGCGACATGCGTAGTGGGAGTTATTTAACTAAGATGTGCGACATGCGTAGTGGGAGTTATTTAACTAAGATGTGCGACATGCGTAGTGGGAGTTATTTAACTAAGATGTGCGACATGCGTAATGGGAGTTATTTAACTAAGATGTGCGACATGCGTAGTGGGAGTTATTTAACTAAGATGTGCGACATGCGTAGTGGGAGTTATTTAACTAAGATGTGCGACATGCGTAATGGGAGTTATTTAACTAAGATGTGCGACATGCGTAGTGGGAGTTATTTAACTAAGATGTGCGACATGCGTAATGGGAGTTATTTAACTAAGATGTGCGACATGCGTAGTGGGAGTTATTTAACTAAGATGTGCGACATGCGTAATGGGAGTTATTTAACTAAGATGTGCGACATGCGTAGTGGGAGTTATTTAACTAAGATGTGCGACATGCGTAATGGGAGTTATTTAACTAAGATGTGCGACATGCGTAATGGGAGTTATTTAACTAAGATGTGCGACATGCGTAGTGGGAGTTATTTAACTAAGATGTGCGACATGCGTAATGGGAGTTATTTAACTAAGATGTGCGACATGCGTAGTGGGAGTTATTTAACTAAGATGTGCGACATGCGTAGTGGGAGTTATTCTGATATACTCGTACTGGATGATTCATTCTGATAACACTTGAATCTCGAGAGCATTATTAATCCAATGTATTAAAGTATGAATGTTATTGAGTCATGTTCTTTGTCTGTCACAGTGCCACTCCACTCAACACTGCGCAACATGTGTAACAGACCACTCGACGACCACTGTGATATAATATTGTATATCTGAGGATTAGTTTGAAAGATGTATATATTATAAGACAAGCTTTCTGTAATAAACAAGACCCTAATTATGGTTTCAGACCTTCTTTTATGAAAATCCACTAGTCATATTAATTATTGTGATTATCTGTAAGTAGATCATACTCGTATATTAATAAATCCAAGAATCTAATAGCACGTGTCTCAAAAGTCATCACTTAATCTTTTAAGTTTTAGCAGTGCGAGAAACCATAAAGCCGACATGGTCCACGATGTATGTTAAAGAAGACGCAACACTTCAGTAGTACGCAGGTGAGTACCAGGAGTAGGCGGAGACAGGCACCGGGATGGAGAGCTTGGCTCGGATGTACAGCATCTCAGCTACATCATCCTCCGACAACCACTTGGCCACTCACACTACCGACGATAACGCCTGATTCTTCACTTATACTTCTTCTTAGATTGTTTACAACATTAGTTTTGCACTTATATCAACTTATATTATGTGTAGGTAAATGTTCCGAATGACTTTGACGTTAGCGCACAGTGGTAGCGAACCTGTCACTAGATCTCGATCGTATCTAATCAAAGATACAGTATCTGACAGATGTGGTGTAACGCTGATCTGGTGAGTGATGCGAGGTGAGTACGCCGCTCCTAGCGCGCTATACTCGTAGCTCGTAGTGCGCATATGGTTGTCTCATAGCTAGCTGATAGCGAGAGATAACATCCGGTGCATCACATTTGTAAGTTGAGAGATTTGTTCAGTTGAAAGTATACACATCATGTGTGTAGATGTGTGACGTCATCTGTCGGACTCGATGGAAGATCACTTATGGTCTACGATACAAAGCTGTACGCATCATTTTTATGATCATTTCGTTCAGGCATGTAGTTATTTTTTCCTAATCAAACTCCAGTATAAACATAGAAAACTATAAGTAAAGATGGCCGCCGGTTGTGAGAGAGCACAGCACAAGGTCGTCAGTGAGAGTGAGTGGTAGTGTGGTGGTGGTAGTGGTAGGTGTTGACTCACTTGAGCGCGTTGAGTTCCTCAACGAGCGCGTGCGCGGCCACGTCGTGGCACTGGAAGATGTGCAGCTCGCGGCGTGGCGCCTCCCCCGCGCCCCCCGGCCCCCCCGCGCTCCCCGGGGGAGCCGGCGCGCCCACCACGAACGCCACCACGTTGTTGTACAACTCCCCCGGCTCGGGGGAGGTGAACGCGGTGGGGGAGTGCACCCACGACGCGGGGAACCGCTCCATTATCGACTGCGAACAGTTGACAACACTCCTTACCTAACTAACAACAGCGATTTACTTGTAAATAGAATAAGTAAACGTTTATTTACTATTATTGTCCTCTTATAATGTATTTTAAAACTTAAACATTACTTTTATGAAGAAACCAAACTGAAGCTAAACTTGTTCGGTCCAGGTATCATTAATATTTGAATCCGAAACTGTACGTACCTACGTAAGAACAGAGACAGATGTACGACTATTGATATCATCGAACATGTACCTAGATATAAGTGTCTGTCTGTATGTATGTACTCACCCCTGTCTCGTAGTCCATCACCAGGACCCATTGTCCTTCCAAACATAATTGCATTTTCTGACTCCATATTCCTGAAATATAAGAAGGATTTTTTAAAAATATTATAAATACCTATTCTATTGATACATATTGCTTTGTAAAAATGTAAATTGTGCAAATATAAACTTGTTCTACAGAAGCACGTGGGACAATAAGTACATTGTAAAAGTTTTTATGGTTTGTATTTTGTATTTGTCCTCAGTGATAACAGGAAGATAATTATTATGAGAGCACTGGCAACACAGTTTCTCGATGGTTCCTTCCACCCACCACCCACGCCACTTGATACACGCTACTTGACACACGCTACTTGACACACGCTACTTGACACACGGTACTTGAAGCACGGTACTTGACACACAGTACTTGATACACGCTACTTGACACACGCTACTTGACACACGCTATTTGACACACAGTACTTGACACACGCTACTTGACACACGCTACTTGACACACGCAGGCACAAGATGATTTTATTATTGATCCTGAGTCTCGTTTCCAATGCCCGCTTTTAGCAGGTACTGGTGTGTGCGCTGGTCCAGCTGTTCGCCAGGAGTGTGTCAGTTACGTACCGTTAGTCTTCTCCAGCTGCAGCAGGCGGCGCATCCCGTCGGCTGGGTACACGATGCCAGTCTCGCGCGTCACCGTGAACGTCGCCAGATGTTCCAGTACGTACGCCGCGCGCTCCCCGCCTCCCCCACCGCCTCCGCTGCCTGAAACCACACGCGTCTTTATTTATTAGTGGTTAGATAGGATACTCGCTTGCGTTCTCGTTACTTAACCACGTCACGATCACAAAGACAGACTATTATATTAAACTGTGTGTTGTAGTTTTTTCTTTTTCGAACCGCTTGAACGGACGTTTGTCGAGCGCAAGTGCGCTGGGCCGCAGTTTTGGTTTAGGGGTGTGTAGTATAGTGTGAATGATAGGGCAATACTGACCGGTCTCAGGTCGCAGTCCGGCCAGCTCCTCGAACTCGTCGAGCGTGCGCTGTGGGTCCCCGCCGCGCGACCGCCCGCCTCCCCCCCGCGCTGCCATCGCGCCCTCTCACTCCCTCACGCCGCCACCGACATTGCTCCTCTCGCTCGTCGCATGCAACACTCGATACCTGGAACATAACGATACGTACACGTTACCTAACATCTAGTATACTTAATCAGACACACGCGTCCACAAAAGAAGAAGCTCAAACATCGAGTTGGGGCTGGTTTTTAATTAAAAGCAGTAAACACTATATAATTAATGTTTTATAATGTTATTTTTTTTTGCAAATACGTGTAAATAGTATTTCTACTAAGCCAAAACTTTGAGCGATCGTTTTTTTGCCAAAATAAACTAATGCAACTTTAATATTTTGTTTTTTATTCAAAATAAAAGAAGGCAAGGATAAATATCGATGTACGAGGCAGTTCTCGTAGACCACCTACTCGTCGTGAGACATCTCGGAGGTAGCGTTGATTCAATATCAAAAATAAGCAAACAAAATGATAAACATTTGAATAGAAGTACCGTACAGACTGTACTGTACTGTACTGTACTGTACTGTACTGTACTGTACTGTACTGTACTGTACTGTACTGTACTGTACTGCGGCGATCACAACTACAACAAATAATAACACTATATAATTGTAAATCCTATTCATCTGTGAGTCAATGCGCAGGAGAGAGAGTGATGTTCCGGCGAGTTAGCGAAACAATGAATTAGTTAGAGAGTGAGCGATCGAGCTGAGTGGACTTCTCATTCAGTGGTCCGCACTACAGTGACAAGCGCGAGCCGCGCTGTGACACTGGAGTGAAGCTACTTGCATAGTAAATATATGTTACACTCACAACATTGACGTTTTTCTTATTATTATTTTAATTTTATCTTTAAAAACAATCACACAAAGGTCTTCAGGGCCCAAACTAGGCAAAGCCTATGGCGATGGAAACCTGATGACTGATACATAAATACATACTTATATATATAAAAACGCCCAGACACAGGTCAAACAGACATGTTCATGCACACAAATGTTTGACTTGTCCGGGGATCGAACCCGGGAACAGCGGCGTACAAGGTAGGGTTGCTACCGACTGCGCCAACCGGCCAGTCAGAAACAGTCTTAGAAACAATAGTAAATTCTGTGGCACACAAGACACTACAACAGTTAAATTAAGTATTTATAAACGTAGTTAAAGTATACAATAGTTAACATCAATGGAAACAGTGCTCAAGTATCTATCTCTGTATGACGAGTGTAGGGAAAAGGCGAGTAGTTCAGAAGTAAGCCAGGGAGGTCTGCGCTGTGCTGTTTGTCTTGTTGTATATATTTCCGGTGGGTATGCAGGTTGTTATATTGGACATAGGAATGATGAATATTGTGATGATGTCGATGATTAGCATGCCGGTGTGTGTGTGCGTGTGTATGTATGTGTGTGTGCATCCGGTGCACGACGCGGACGCTTCACCGGAGAAACTAACGCACGTGACTGGGATTATAATATATCTACTAGTCTTGTTTAGAAACTACGACTCCGCTTGAATAATAACATTGTTATATTAGGTCATTACATATGAAATTGGCATTTTGAAGTCTTTTTTTATAATAATATATTTATTTAATCAAAGTATGTACCATTGCTATCTTTGCACTTTTGCCATCTCATAGGTAGTTCATTGATCCCTTTACTAAAAAAACCATTAGGACGAGAATCAATGAAATCTTTGAAGGTGCTTTATCGGAGTTGAATTTTTTCCCTTGCAAGAAGTTATCCAAATTTCGAAAAAAATGGTAATCTGTTGGAGCCTGGTCCGGGGAGTACGGTGGATGTCTTAGACATTCCAATTGAAGCTCCTCTAATTTGGCAGCCGTCTGTTGTGCAGTGTGTGGTCTAGCGTTGTCCTGAAGCAGCAGTGGCCTAGAGCTATTGACCAACCTCGGTTGTTTAGCAGCTAGCTTTTCCATCATGGTTTGCAGTTGCTGACAATAGATATCTGCTGTAATCGTCTGGCCAGATTTAAGAAAGCTGTAGTGAACGACACCGGCACTAGTCCACCAAACGCTCACAAGTAACTTTTTTTGAGTCAATTTTCGCTTGGGGCAGGGTTTGGCTGGTTCGCCAGGATTCAGCCATTGCGATGAGCGTTTCCGATTATCGTACAGGATCCACTTTTCATCACAGGTAATGATCCGAATTAAATCCCTTCATTATTGTGCCGGTTGAGTAATGTAACGCAGCAGTTGACGCGCGTTTGTTGGTTTGCTGCACTCAATTCATTAGGTACCCACCTTTCAAGCTTTTTCACCTTTCCAATTTGCTTCAAGTGGATTAAAACAGTTTTATCACTAACACCGCAGCCTGCAGCTAACGGACGTGGTTTGCGATGGATCTGCTTCCACAATAGCTTTCAATTCTTCATTAGCAACTTTAGTCTCCGGCCGTCCACGGGGCTTGTTCTGCAGGTTGGAACCAAAAACGCACTGTGTTTTCTTTTGCAACACCCGCCATACACATCATTAATCCTTCGAGCCGTTTATGCAGCACTGGTACCACGGTGGAACTCGTACTCGTAAATAACGCGATATTTCAAGTTTTCCATTTTGTAAACTGCGTGACGCAAAGAAAAAACCAAACGAGGACAAAACAAATGAATTAGGGTTTTCGAAATACAAATGTATGAATAAATAGCTGTATAAATTTGAAATTGGAATCCCTAACCAAGGAAGAGATATTTGAGATCAAAGTGGCCAGTACGACAAAATGCCAATTTCATATGTAAGGACCTAATACATAACAGTATAGAGTAGTTAATATTACTCTTTACCTACATAATATCTACAATGATTATTAATGTGTATTATTGTCGAAGTACACTTTAAATAGTAACAATTTATTTTCCGAGGTGGATCACGGCCGCCATTACGAGTACACCAACCTGTGGTGGCATCGAAGCATTTATCACTCGATAAGTGATACGGGCAAGCATGTTGGTTGCATTGCATATTGATAAGTAGCACCAGGGCCAACCGGGACGAGGCCGGAGGGGCGCCAACCCGCACTAATGGTAGCACTCGCTAAAAGATTACACATTTGCGAAGGCTTTTCTATTGAAATAATTAACAACAAGCGGCTGATTCACCTTGGACTTACTGCACCTAGGTGATATCACACAGATGATTTATGGCGACAAAATCGCCGAAATTTGGTTAACTTACAATTTAAAAACCTAGGTAAATATGGAAGATTTTATTTTTATATTTTTGTACTTTGATCACGTAGCTCGTAGCTCGTATGATCGCAGTGCTCTTAGCGACTCGCTGCAAGTATGTGTACCTATAAGAAATGCAAATATTGGGTCACGTACATATTGAAGGCTGTAAGATGAATTTAAAACTAATAAATCACTACCTTTTAAGCAAGATCATAGAAACCAGTGATTCTTATGATTTTGCTTAAAAGGGAGTGGATAACAATATTGTATGATACATAGAATTCTCTGCTAAATAAAAAAATTAGTAAATCTATTCTGAATTTGTGTCCGTCGCGTGTGCTCATCATCCTCAGCGACATCACGTGACGCGGGTGTGTGTGTGTGTATGTGTGTGTGTGAGTGCACGAGGTCGCTGATACGTAATGTTGTGCTGTCGATAATGTGGTAGTTGATTATAGTAGGTAGGTAAATTCATAATGGTCAGCATACCTACCCGCGCGCTATTAGCCTAGGCGTGCTACATGGTAATATTTTGCACTGCGCGGTGCTTTGCAAAGCATTCTGTTGTTCAGTGATTGCATTCAAAACTGTCATTGCTTTGTTGTAAGCAATTGCTTTAATAGGCCGTACATACGTAACGATAAGATGGTGTTTAAAACTATAGCAATACTGAAAGCAACTGATCTGGGTGGTAAGGCCCCAGGTAGTGGCAGATTAGAACACTCGCATTATTTGTAGAAGTTGTACTTATTAAGTAATATTATAGAGAACAGAGTGAGTTAGTAGTAGGAAAGCACATTCACTATAATTTGTTATTTATAACGGTTGTAAGATTTAGGTACATCTACACAATTGACAACATTTCAAATTTTTTACCCCTCATTTTTATTACCATACTGGAAAGATAAACGAAAAATAACGAACTGCTATTTTTTATTTTATTCAAAAATATAGATAACTAATGACATCATGTTTTTTTGAGGTTTGACGGAAATAAAAATACATAAATTTATAAATTTGGAACTTTACTTAGATTTTTAAAAATCTCTAAAAACGTACCTAATTACATTCTGAATAAAATAAAAAGTATCGATAAGATATTTTTTTTATTTATCCAAATAAAAATAGCGGATACAAATTTGAAATGTTGTCAATTCATATTGTGATCAATTAATGAACCAATAATAGATCAGAAGTCGATATCGTTAGTATGTGCGGCTATACGACCGGACCCAGAGGTCGCACGACACAACTCTGCCGACTGAACAACTCTTAGTTAAATTTATTATACATATGTTGAACTAAAAGCGAATTATATGAGTCTTAAAGCTTGATTTTCTAAAGTATGTATTTGTAAATTCCCCGGAAGTCATCTAGTCGAAGGCAAACAAACGGCCATTATCTGACACAGGTAGGTATAGTAATAGCAAAACAAATACTCTCCTCACTTGTAAAGTAAATAACGCACTTCTCTATTTGTTCGTTCAATATATCGGTATGTATGTACACGACGGCTGTTTCTGTGTCCTCATTACGCAACTCCACAATAACTAATCCCGATAGTGAAAAGTGAAAATACGTCACTGATTATGACGTATTTTCATTTTTCATTAATTTCGTGATGGCGGCAGAGTGACTCATCCTAATGTGTGGGTTAGAAACAATTGTGCGATATCCGCGTCACAGTAAGAACCACTTGTGATCTCTCGATCACACGTTTAAGGAGTGACTATGCAAACTGTCACGTTGGTGAACCGTCTAGTGTACCTCATTTCTGAACGGCTTATTTTTGTTTGTTACCGAGTTACTAAAAACGAGGAGCTCCTCAATTTGACAGTACTTTTTATATGTTTTCTAACTAATCTCTCCGAGACGGCTCGACTGATATGCAATATATTTTATACAAAATTCATAAAATACATATTAGGTTCTTCATACAATATTTGGTCACGTGATGTTCAAGGTGCGTGTTTGGAGGATGCTATAATTTTTACTCGAATAAAAAAAAAAAAACGTTGTTCTATAATCAGTTCATTTTGATGGTTAGACAATAACTCTTAAGAATTATCGCACTTATTTGTTACACGTTCTATAACATTGAAAATTGGAAGTTTGATTTTTATATCGAAATATGTAGTTGAAAAAGTTCCCCTGACGTAATCGGCAATAACTTTTTTTAATCGTTTTTGTCTCCTCTTTCTCTCTTTTTCCCCTCTAGGAGACAATAAGAGAATAAAATAACCAGTTGTCTAGGAACATCACGAAGTGAAACAAACAGACGTTGGTGACCGAATTCAAGAACACTTTGCTAGGTATAGGGTAATTTAGATAAAATATGTACGTACGTAGTACTAAGTAGATAATGTGGTATCGATATCGCGATACGTTATCTGCTGGAATGTGGAGTTAGATGACGTCATGTGTGTTGTTCATCCTCACTCATATTAGTATTGAACGATATCAACCGCACCTGCTGTACAGTACAATGTCGCCACTCTCCATACGAGTATACATTAAGTGCTTACAAATCGCTATTAAAATGAAATATATAATGGCGCGCAAAACCATTAAAAAAATACGGTTGTCTACAAACAAAGTCGGTTTACTGACGATAGTTGAACGTGATAACGTCATAAGAAAATACTGATGGAATGGTTTCATTTTTCATATAAAATTTTTAATTTTATTTGTTTGATAGACATTTTGTATGTAAAGAATCATTACCTTTATCGCCGCAATTGTCGTTGCTATAAATAATTGACACTACATTCACTTTTCACTGCACTTCATACTTGACGGACACATGTCAATGTATTATTGTACAGCAGCTGTCCACGCAGACGTATCGCTCACTCCAGGAGGAGAACGCTGCCGAACGCGGAGGCCGATTGTGCCTCTTTGTCGCTTCGTTCCGCGCTCTCGCTTGCACTTTAAGCCCTAAATGGAACGCCTCAGAGTGAGGTAACGTCGCATGAGTCATGTTTTTTCGTGCGTTCAGCCGGCTCCATCGAATTATAACCTTAAGTACCTAACACTGAGGGACATATTACTGACTCGTATTTATGAATTAATTGAATGTAGGCAAGAAAAATGTAAAGGCAAGACGTAACATGTTGAGTAGCCGCGCGCGCGCGTTGATGTCTTTTGTAGGGAGGAACGGGACGGGACGAGCGGGAAGCTTCAACTATTGTTTTATACTCCTACAATACCTATAGCAAGATACATGTTCCACTCTTCTGTGTTTACAGTTAAGTACTGCAATGAGTGTGTATATGCTCTGTGCAAGCTTCTATTACGACGTCCTTGAATATAATCTACGAGTATTAAGACTATTACCCGGACCTGTATTTAAAAAAATGCAGAAAATATTTAAATAAGTTTTCCAAACTCCATTGTCTTAAGCAATTAACAGTTTACAGTATTGACGACATCGACTGTTAGGCGGTACGAAATTTGTCGGGTCCCATCAAACATTCTTAATTCTTAGTAATAATTCAATATTACTGTTGTTTGCCTTCTATCTATACATGGAGTGACAGTTTGTATCATCGCTGTTTTACCTACAGTATTCAAACAGAGTTTTATAATCTGTGTAATTCAATAACAATCACTCTACGCTCGAGTGATTTACCTTTTCTTTTACATTACAGAGACGCGGATAACACACATATATACACAGACAAAGTTATATAAACCACAAACGAAACCATCATCATCAGCTGGAACGCGTCCACTGCTGAACATAGGCCTCCTCCTTATAACGCCATTCCGAATGACAAGCTATCCATTGGGTTCACTTGTTACTTGTAACTTTTACTATGCCGTCAGCCCACCTAGTGGGAGGACTACCTATGCTGCGTCACCACTCAAGAACCTTTCTTCCCCATCGGTTATCGGTTCTTCGAGTGACACAAACCACAAATGTACTGTGTAGTATAATACACAGAATGATTTTGTAGTACCTACATATGTATTATAGTATGCATTATAGTACACACATCGCTGATATATGGCCGCTGCGTCTACTTCACTACACAGCGTCTGTGAGATATAACGGACACTTTTTATGTGAGAGTATGAACCAGCGAAAACAATTATAGTGATCTGTTCGAGAGAGGTAGGTAGGTAGGTAGGTAGGTAGGCTATTACTCATGTTGTGGTAAAATTCCACGCACTCGACAGATTTATGTTCTCTCCGCGCGACCTTCGTCGGCGCGGCCGGTGGCGCGCAGGTTCGGTTCAGGCTTCGATTTCGACCGCTTCAATAGCAGTGAATCGAACTACTAGATACTAGGGACACTATCACGGTAGTTATTGTGCGGAAGTCAAAGTCGACAACAAGAGTAACCACCGACCGTTGGAATAATAATTATTTAAAAAATATATGCCTACGACTTCCATCACGGCTGTGCAACAAGTGCAGGTGCAGGTGCAGGTGCCTATACAAATTTATCAGTTATTACCATTTAATAATAAAAGCACTTGGCCTGTTTTTATACAATTAGAATGTAACCACGTGGAATACCTTTTCAAACAAACAAATATTGTTTCAAATAAGTGTACCCGTCTCCATCAAATCCGGTACTGACGCCAATTCACCCACTCACACCGACTAAACTAAAACGTTCCTAAAATTATATCCATCCTTTTTCACTTTTGGTAATAAAAAAAGAGGAGATGATTTTAAAACTGTCAAATTGTGTTAGTTTAGTAAGTGTTGGCGTGACAGTGTCGGGTTCATTATCGTACTAAGTGAAGTTCCTCCTCGTTTTGGAAATCAGTAGAAAAGTTAAGTTTGACATCTGTACTATGCGTATTTAGTGTTTCCAAGTAACGTACTTATTGACTACACACACACACACACACACACACACCCAGCGCTGCACACTACGACAACGGTGTCCAAAATAAATATTATAAAAAGGTATTCTAAGGACGGTCAATGATATGAGCATCTCAGTTTGAAGAGAACTATGATACAAATTCAACTGATTACTATAAAATATCAATGTGCGACTAAACATTGGTTAGAAAGTGAAATTGATTGCAATCGAAAGTTGTAGAATTCGCTGGCGAGTTCTCTATTACCCGATTGCTATAATCTCGGTCTTTTCAAGCCGCGAGTGAATCGGTTTCTTCTAGGCAAGCGTGCTACATCATAGCCCGCATCGTCGCATTACATCAGGCGAGCGAGTTGCTGTCAATCGCAAGCCTAAAAAAAAGTAATAAAAGTATAATAAAATAGTATAAATCTTACAATATTAGAGTACTTTTATCAAACTATGTTATGTGATATTAGTAGAAGGCAACGTTGCAACAATAGTTACCTACCTACCTACCTACCTACCTACCTACCTACCTACCTACCTACCTACCTACCTACCTACCTACCTACCTACCTACCTACCTACCTACCTACCTATGGTTATGTACACTAATATTATAAAGAACGAGAAACATATATATGTTTTATATGTAACGAATTAATTAATTTAATTTAATATTTAATTAAAGTATTGAACCGATTACAAAAAATATTTCTAATCTGATAGCAAAATTATCATTGAGCAACTAGGCTATTTTTATTACAAGAAAAAAGTACTGTTTCTCAGAAATGTTAACTAAACCTACCTAAGCTGTAATAAATAAGCCGTAAAATGTCCACCCGTGCGACGTCATTAAATAAGGTAATGTATAAGTCGGCCATTACAATCCGCTTATCGATTTGCGTAGTGCACACAATTAGAGAGGATTATGATCTTGGATTAAGATAACAAACGCTAAGGTATTTATGTAGATTAGGTAGGAGTACATTAGATAGACAGAGCTAGTGAAGGTCGGCGGGCGGGCGGGCGACACTCGGTACATAGTCACCGGCCATTGTGCGGGAATGTAGGCAGCGTTCTTAGTTGGTGAGCATTTTTTGTTAGGAGGTTTTGATGAGGAGTTAGTCTGTGATCGGTTATTGTTTTTTTACATTTTATATGGCATCATACAATTTGTATATTTGCCAGCGTCAAGTTTATCAATTATCAAGTTATAAACGAGTATAATTGAGACGGTCACCAAATATTATTTTTTGTTCGTAAAATAGCTTAACGGTCACCAAATTACTACACTCCGAATACTTTCGGCAACAGGGTCCGCAGTAGGTTCAAGTCATTTTTTATAACATTCTGAATACTTTCGGCAACAAGGTCCGTTTTAGAAAAGTAATTTGGTGACCATTTATCCATTTTGGTAACCGTTTAATTTTTTTTTTGTTGTAATATAGGTACTTTTTTGTGTGGTGTTTAAACAAACACGAGCCGATATAAACTGAGTTCAAATATATAATCAAATAATAAGTAATCGCGATCAAGTCAAATGATGTACCGAAGTAAAGCGGTGGCGACTATACTAGGGTTTCTATGGACATTTTCCGGTAACAGCAAAACCACGTTATTCTATCTTTATATATCTTTCCCACACTTGTGCACATAAACAAGACATTAATGGTTAATAATCTACCATTATTAAACATCAACACTTGAAGAATCACTAGTTTTGCTACAAATATACAGCCGAAGACGTCATTTTTTCGGTGAACGCGGTTATACTCTCGGTTATCGTTTCTCGTCGATATTGCTAATTGTGTGTAGTTTGAACGTGTCTATCATTCCACAACAAACAATTTTGTTCGAGACATCTCTCGAGATGAAACAATCGCGTAATATTTTCCCCTATCCCAATGATTTCCACGCAGGGTTAGTATCGTGATATCAGGATATCGTTATAATATTTTCATTTTTATATCACAAAGTTTTATCATCTAATCATATCACAGATTTCTCATTTGTTTCTAAGTAGAAGGACAAACTAACCAACAACACACACTTTCGCATTTATAATTGTAAGTAAGTGAGGATGACGCATCTATTTATGAAGTCGTAACTTACAAACGAATAGATAAAATTTATTAGGTTTTTTATTTTGACTAGTAGATTGATATTTAAGTTTTTTTTTCGGAAGTTAATTAACACCATAATATAAATGTTATTTATTCGTAAAAATACTGTTGTGACACTAATATATATTTTCACCCTCGTATGTGTAAGTAATACGAGTACTGCACGATATGTTATATATATGCACTCATATATATAACATATCAAATTTAAGTTTCTAGTTATATTCGTGTTTTTCTAGTTCCCTAATACTTTGTGAATTACGGTGAAGAGAGATTTCTGTTCTCATGAATATTACTAAAAGGAGGTTGTGAGCTTTATAAGGTCTTATCAGTAAACATGCATATAATACATGCATGACGTTCTTTATGTGATAAAACGAGTTACGTTTACTAATGAGACGGATAATGTGTAGTGCAGTGTGAGGAAGGAAAGTGAGTAATGTCAGGTGAAGCAGCGAGAGAGTGGTCGCCGCGTGTTACACTAACTACTCCGCAGTGTATGTATGTATGTATGTATGTACGTACCTGCCCTACGAGCAGTGTCTCACCCACCTAACAACCTACTCAGGTACAAACACATCAACTCAGCCAACATACTAACTCCTACTATACAGTTAGTTACCTATCTTCTTCAAATAATTCAGTCGTACGATAGTAAGTGTAGAACTCGTAAGTTCAGAGCACAAGAGAGTTACAAGTTATAACATGACATTTCTTATAACTAGATGTCATTACATACATACATGGAATTACCCTTTTTTAATCTTTAAATTTACTGTATTTTTTTTTTAATTTTGTAGTAAATCAGCTGTTCTTGCGTTTCAAACAAGTAAGTGTATTGCATAGTGATCAATTCTGTGGGCATTGTTACTTACTACTTTCAATATTTAAATTAATTTAATCAACTTGTTAAAAACGTTTACTTATACAATTACTTCGTAGGAATTCGTTTCGCAAGAACCTATTGGAAGTAAAAGTGGCAGCGGACGGACGGACGGACGGACAGACAAACGGACAGAGTACGACCGGTGATTACCAACACTGTAGCCAGGAAAGCAGCACAGAACAGTGAATAATGCACGTTTGATGCAACACTCGCATACTTACAGTGAAGTGTTGTGAGTCTGTGACAAGTGTTTGTAAACGCTGCCTCGAACACCACTGCAGCGCCAGCGAGGAATCATTCATTGTCACCTTTTGATACTTCTTGTTCTACAACTAAATAACTAACTACTCAAACTTACAAACATACTCATTCTCGAATTAATTAATATTGACGTTTGATAATACTTGACTTAGTCATTTCACTACACTACGAGTAAACACTACAAGTGTCATGTACCTACCTACACCTACCTACACCTACACCTACCTACACCTACACCTACATACACCTACCTACACCTACACCTACCTACACCTACACCTACCTACACCTACCTACACCTACCTACATAGTAATCTACCTACCGCCATTATTATATGTAACATTCTCACAACAATTCAAATTTATAATTTTTATTTTTTAATTTCTTTATAATGTAAAATTAAATAACTAAATTAGCTGTTAGCTTACCCACAGACCATTTACGATCTACAGATAATACAAATGCTCCAATACACCACCATAGCTAGCCCGACATGCTAGCCACATTACCGCGCTGAATGGCAACGCTTATACGTTGGGCCAGATAAAAACCGGCATTCTGGTCACGCGTCGAATCTATCAAACGCTCCGATAAGTTTTGTAAAATAAGAGGAGCTCCCGGTTCACACGACACTAAAGTCCTGACTAGAATGGCTCAAATATATAACCTGTACCGAGACTAGCATATTTTCTCCGCTTGTGCCGTTCGGCTGAATAAGCCGCGCGCCGCCCCAGCCCTACTCTGTGTCAAAGATAGATGAGACGGCGCCAATGTGTAATTTTTGCTTCTACCTTTCCTATCAATTTTATCTCTTCTTTAATTTTTATATTGTATTCCATTGCGTATAGTGTAACGAACGCAGTTATAAGGCCTTTAAATGATTTGACTTAGACAAGCAACTCAATTTTAATTGCACACTTAATATCATTAACTATTCCATTCTAAACAGCAGTGTTATTTATTAGCACTAAGCTATGTCAACTAATTACTGTTGCCAATAGCAATCATTATGGTTCACAAGTAACAGAACTGATCACTCGAACTCGAACCATCAAACTACTCTATTACTTGTTGTTACGCGCATTCTTATAACACTTTACTATATATACCTACTCGTATTATTGGCTAATTATATGATACTGTTCTCGACTACGTTTAACTTGAAATGTGATTCATCTATTGCCAATGTTGCTTTAGTATTTGAATATGAGCCACAATTGTTGTAGCACCAATCTCATAGAAAAAGAAGCTTTAAAAAACATGAAAAAAAAACAGTAGAATAAAAGCTCCTTCAAGTCGTTCTTCAGCATAATGATGATCAAGTAGAAGCCATTCAGCGTGGTAATCAGCTGCTAGCATTCTAGGCACGCTGCTCTCTAGTGGTGGGTATTTGGATTATCTATAGATCTTAACTGGTCTACAGATCTTTACATCTGCTATTTTTATGTTGTAATTAGGGAGTAATTTGATTTTTCAAGACACGACAATACAGGCCAGTGAAATAATTAGAAGATATAATTAAATATTTTATACGAGTAAGTAATGTACAGGTGATTGTATACTCTAAGAGCAGTGTCTATGTACATACCTGGAGGAACGTGAAGGTAAACCGCATACCAGCATACCAGCAGTACATACATACATACATACACTCGTGTCACAGTTAGTCTTATTAGAGTTTTTTTGCATTCGATTGCTTAAACTCGACGGAATTATTGACCAAATGCATAGGGATCCGTGTCAAGGCATTTGCACCATTTGCACCATGTGTTTACCACAACATGGTACTTAGGACAGACTAGAAACCAGTCGAACGTTATCACATGATATTTAGCAATTTAGTTTTAATTTCTTCTGTACAAAATGTGCAAGCGGAAATGTTGTACGAGGAAGAGAAGTCTAGCGGAGCCGGTGGCGGGTGTCGGCTGTCGGTGTGAGGTTATTGATAATCTACAATGTTCTAATGAGGCAGCGAGTGTCGCAATGTGTCTGCAGGTAGGTAGGTGGATGTGACGCGCGGGTGCGGTATGCGCCGCGCTTGTGCAACATACCTACCTGCCTGCGCCGTCTGCACATTGTACCGCGACCTACTGCACTCTTTCTCTCTTCAAACGTTGGGTGAGGTGATCATCAACTTTTAGAGTTTTGTATATTCATTAGGTAAAAATTCCAACGACATGCGAGCACTCAGCAGCTTCGGCTATAAATTATTGTTGTTACTTGCCTAAAATTTGCGAAATCAACATTTGCACGTTGATCGAGATAATGGTTCCGAGCGCGCTCCTAACTCACTCTGTTCGAGTCGAGTATCCAAAACCATAATTGCTAATTTTACAAATTTGCTTAATGTTGTTGGTTGTTCAAAATCCTTAGCCTCTGGCAGTTCTTCGAATATGTTGAATGTTTTATGGGCTTCAATTTGAATAGTCGTTTTGCTTGCTACAAACACGAGACCGATGTCCGCACAGCTCTGCTCGCCGCACCCGGTTTCTTGGAATTTGAATGGAAACATTTTGTGTTTTAATTCACAGATATTAAAGTTGTTGTGATATTCAGGTACGAGTATGTTTCGTGCTCATTGATAGTTCATCTACAAACCACTTCCTTGCTGTTGTTACATCTAATAATTATGATAAGCGTGTCGCTGATCGAGTCCCTGCATGTACGAGTATGTGTGCGACAGGAACTCCATACAGAGAGCTTTCCTGTCTCTCAGTGAGGGAGGCATCGGTCAGCGATACATAGATATATCTAATAGATACAGTATGTAGGTACAGTGTTATGTATCAGCTAGTGCTGGCAGCATCGCGACACAACCGTTATGTCGGCGGTGGCTCGTCATCAGCCGCATTCCACAGGTCACCTCACCCACCACCCGGCCCTAGTGTCCCTGCCGGCCCGCGACTCCGTGACCGCGCCGCGCGACCAGAGCAACGACCGACGCGCACCGCCATCTACCGGCCGCCGCGCGACCTACTACACACTCACCAATGTTGTCTGTTTTCTTTCTAGATGCCTTCATCTACCCGTTTTTCATCTCTATTGGAATGTATAGCGGTGTCATACCACTATCTGCCGCTGCCGCTTGTAACATTTTGTTAGTGCATAACTGGATCTGGACCCACCCTATTCACTCAGACAGTCGTAACAAAGACGCAGGCAGGTAGAGTCGAACGGAGGCTCGGCCACGAATTACTAGATTGTACGCAACTTTCCGCGGTTCATAGTCTCGGGAAAGCGTCGGCTGGTATCCCGGCCGGCCTGCGCCCCCGGCCCAGTGACGTGTCGTATGTGAGCGCGACATCTCGCAGCTCCCGACTCACCTGTTGAGTCCTAGGTCCAGGTGTGCGTGTGGTGTGGTCGGCCGCGTCAACTAGCACAACACTCGCGTCACAGTGATAGATACCTCGCGCCTCAGCGGCGTGTCCGTGCACACTGGAGCGGAGGCCGCGCGCGCGCCGCCTCCCCCCCCCCCCCCTCCCGCCCCGCACCGCCCTGCCGCCGCACCGGTGCCCACCTGAGCGAGCCTTCGCAGGTGCGGGGGCTCGAGGAGCGAGAGTCGCGGGGCGGGAGGGGCGACGCGGGCGGTTCGGCGGGCGCGCGGCGCTCGAGCCAGTCTCCGACCGAGCGCGTGCACGAGCGCGCGATTTCACACGACATGTCCGCGAACGGGTCGGCGACTGCGGCCGCCGAGCCGCGGCTCTGCCACGTGCGGAAGACGCCTGATTTCGACGGGTACGGGTTCAACCTACACGCAGAGAAGGGCAAGCCGGGCCAGTACATCGGCAAGGTTGACGAGGGCTCGCCGGCGGAGGCGGCGGGGCTGCAGCGCGGCGACCGCATCCTAGAGGTGAACGGACACAGCATCGCCGGCGAGACGCACAAGCAGGTGGTGGCTCGTATCAAGGAACGCGCCGAGGACGCCGAACTGCTGGTGGCCGCGCCGGCGCCCGGCGACCCGCTGCCTGAGCTGGACCCGGCGCCGGCGCCCGCCACGGCGGACAGCCCGCCGCCGCCCGCCGACCCGCCCAAGCTCAACCTGCAGATGACCGCCGCCGAGATGCGAGCTCACCTCGCCGCTAAGAAGAAGGTCGACCCCAAGAAAGTGCCCATGGACCTCAAGTCCAAGTTTGACATAGTCAAGAAACTGTGATCGGTGGTGTACGTGTGCGTGGGAGGCGCGGTGCTGTAGTGTCGCGGTGCCGCTCCCCCCTTGCCCCCCGTCCCTCGCATGCCCCCGCGCCCCGTGCAGCGCTACTCACACGATTAACACAATACATATTGGTACACAAATAAGTGGAACGGTGATACGGGTGGCGGGCGCAGGCGCAGGCGCAGGCGCAGGCGAGCCCGGGTGGAGCACGCTGGTGATGTGTGGATGTCTCGTCTCGTTGTTGTACAATATTGTTATATATTATTGTTGTATCACTATCGGCCCTGCGACGCCACAGGTGTTTGTCGTCGAGTGATGTATGTCTCTACAGATTGCCATTGAATCGTTCGTTCTGTACATATATATGTATACGTACCTAGGCTCGGGTGTAGTGTAGGTACCTACAGGAGGTGCGCGTTAATGTATCGTGTAATTTATTTGCGAAAGCGATTTTTCGTTTTTATATTGACTTGATTATCTAAATGTGTAGTGTTAGAGTAATGATTACGTACCTAAGTGCAATGATTGTTTGATTATTTTTATCAATAAAACGAATTTAATGATGATTGGTTGTGGTTGTTATCTGTAACGATGTGGTGCGGCTATCGCGCGCTACGTGTGCCGGCTCGCACACTCTCCCTATGCCGTGTCCGCCCCTGCCCTGTGACCGTCCCTGGCTCCTCCCCCTCCCCCCTGCAGTCCTCACGCAGGCGCAGGTAGGTCGGCGCGCGGCGCACTATCAATTTCAAGCTCATCTTTTCATTATGCATTCATTTTATTAGCTTAGCTGTTGATGTACTCGCATCGTAGCTGACCTTCAATAGTATAATATCATGTATTAATGTTCCTTGACGCGGTCTGTTCCCTTCACATGTCGCGAACACAGTGTAGGTACATATTTGTACATTTTCCTGTAGCTCTGATGTGGCCGTCCGTCGTCTGCCGTCCGTCGCGTCGCTTGTAATGAACTACCTTGTAACATGCATGTAGTATTCAGCTCAAATTTAAGTTCGTTATGATTTTGATATACGAATGTCTCACGTGGGGAGCTGCCTCCCTATCGGCTAGAGATACGCAAGAAATTGTGTTTAATTTGCAAATGCAAGTTGTAATTGTGTACGAAACGTCCAAACATTATTTATATACGAGTAATTGTTAGTTTGGTAGATGTCATCACATACGAGTACCTGAGTACGACAATATCACACCAATATTACACAGGCGAAAGTTTGTGTGTGTGTGTGTGTTCATTCCTCCTTCACTCTCGAACGGCTGAACGGATTTGGATGAAATTTGGCTCAAAGATAGCTTATACTCTAGATTGACACATAGGTTTTTTACACTTTTTATTTCGAAAAATTAAAGTGTTCCCATAGGACAAACAAATAATTACTGCGGAGCGCAGCTACTTTATATTAGGTCCTTACATATGAAATTGGCGTTTTGTCGTACTGGCCACTTTGATCTCAAATATCTCTTCTTTGGTTAGGGATTTCAATTTCAAATTTATACAGCTATTTATTCATACATTTGTATTTCGAAAACCGTAATTCATTTGTTTTGTCCAACTTTTGGTTTTTTCTTTGCGTCACGCAGTTTACAAATTTCATTAGCAACTTTAGTCTCTGGCCGTCCACGGGGCTTGTTCTGCAGGTCGAAATTTCCAGAACGAAAACGTTGGAACCAAAAACGCACAGTGTTTTCTTTTGCGAAACCGCCGCCATACACATCATTATTCCTTCGAGCCGTTTCTGCAGCACTGGTACCACGGTGGAACTCGTACTCGTAAATAACGCGATATTTCAAGTTTTCCATTTTGTAAACTGCGTGACGCAAATAAAAAACCAAACGAGGACAAAACAAATGAATTACGGTTTTCGAAATACAAATGTATGAGTAAATAGCTGTATAAATTTGAAATTGGAATCCCTAACCAAGGAAGAGATATTTGAGATCAAAGTGGCCAGTACGACAAAACGCCAATTTCATATGTAAGGACCTAATATATGTACAAAAGAGTAAGTACAAACTGATTGTTATTTTCTATCAATTAACGTAAAGCCGCTGAACCAAGAGACCATGACATTAGGAAGGTGTATTCATTATACCCGTAGGTTGTAGGGAACAGTCTAGATGTTAAACTGTTCAGAGTTAGAAACTTTTTGATATTCAAATCAGTGGCGAGTAACGCCGCGGGTTACAGCTAGCTACTAGTATTTTATATAGTAATACATTATTAAAGTTGTTTGTTGCACCTATAAGTACCTACGATGATTCCACAAGCTGCATTCATCATAATCGACCTTCACCTCCTCCTCTACCTGTACGAGAGCCAGGTGTAGAGTGCTGTCCCTAGCGGGTCTAGTCATTGTCTTGATCTATAGGTCTTGTCTTGTATCTACGTGGTCACCATCTTATGACCCTAGGTGCTCCTGCAGTCATACGCCGCCCCCAGCCTTACCCACTAAAACTTCCACGGCCAAAAGTCCATGGTTACTGAGCTCTCTCGCCTCTACAATGCGGACACCCTTGAACCCCTTCGGTGGGCGTGAGAGGAGCCCTATACTCTGTTCCAAATCATTACAAGTTTCAATATCGCATTACCAAAAATATTCGATATGCTATTACTTAATTATTCGTCATGTATTTTTATGTAGTGCCACAATAAACCTTCCCGCTAAAAGCAATGTCTTCCAGGCAATCTTAGGATGGATTTATGTGTTGTGATCTTGGATTTGAACAAGTTCATGCGCCGTGTGTGTGTGTGTGTGTGTGTGTGTGTGTAGACAGTGTTGCCTGTCGGAAGTAGTCCCGTCCGTCCTACGAGTACTCTCACATCTACTATATATTATATATAAATCAAATTATAACTATATAAAATACTACATATTATTATTATTTAAAAGCATCCGACGAGCTTTTCGTACGGATCTCGATCCACCTGTTAAGTTCCGGTCCAGGTGTCTGTACAACTCGATACCTTCCAGTATCGAGGTGGTAGAGCGGTAGAATCGTTCGCGAGTGTTGACGAGTCGTTGTGTCATCAGTGCCGCGACTCCAGGGACTCTCCTATACTTAAACATATTAGAGGCACTGCAATACCGCGGTTACCCTAAGTGCTCTTAACTTTTGTTTGGTGTTATTACTTCAGAGCTCACTGGTCTACAGATTAGTGCAGTATGTTCGAAATAGTAGAATTTTGATTTGTTCGCTGCACCCGGAGAACCTCCGCGCGATTTTATTTGATCGACCTCTTAGGGAACGCCTTTGTCTGTCTATATCCTTAGAGTTAATCAAATTGCTGGTGACGATATGGCCCAAGTATTTAAATTCGTCAACAATCGCAAAGGCGCAGGTTTAGACAATGTATTATTTCATCTGACTACGTTTTCTTACTCACAATGCCACCTGCAGAGAATCCTGATTATCTAGTTAGGTCGATTGATTTTTATTACACAGCTTCTGCCAGAGTAAGCGATGTAGAACTCGATCAAAAGCCTTCGAGAGATCAATGAAGCAGGCATAAACTGTTGTGTTTCGACGAAGGTAATGATTAACCATGTGCTTTAGTGCAAATATTCCCATATCTGTTGAGCCACGTGTTCTAAGTCCAACTTGTGCATCAGATACTGAGAGATGATTGGAATATTTTAGTAGAATAACCTTCTCGAGTGTTCTCGCGCAGTTAGTAGCCAGAGATATTGGTTTATAATTACACCTATTAGTAACATCTAGGTGTCGGTGTTTCAGTGTATGTATCACGACTGTTTAATGAAGGTAACTGTGGTGTATGATGTCGGTGAACAACACCGCAACTATACAACTATTCGCTCCTCTATCAATCGTTAGTTTTGAAATTGAAGCCGGTAGTACGAGTACACCCGTCCATTTCGATCACTATCGAGGCTTTCATACACTCGATATAAATATCGAACGCAATTATAGGGTATTGATGTTTGAAGGAAAATAGATTAAATAGTAAATAATATATAAAGGTATATATAGTTTAGGAACCGTACTTGCACTTTGCTAATAAACATGACATTATCCAGCCTGTATTTTTAATAAGTCCAAGGAGAGCGGGTCGTGTCCTGGCGATTTACCGGAACACATCTTTTTCAATGCTCTATGAATATAACATGATGGAATGGTTAATATCCACACATATTCGAACCTAACGAGCTCTCCTAATCGTACGTGTGTAACAGTAATCCGCTTAGCGCACGCGTATCTACCGCGAGCTGGGAGCGGGGGGAGCAAGGGGGGGGGGGTGATATGTGTTATCAGCAGCCACCACCACACCACACCGACACACATGTAGCACAACACCACTATACGATGTAATGTACTTACACCACTCTCGAGTGAGCTCTATGTAACATCAGCCTGTCAGCTGCGGGATGGCCTATGTTAACCCACCTTGTCTTTTCTCCTCTCGCCTTCGCCTTAAGCGGTCAATACTATCATTGTTTAATTTATTAGGTCAAACTAACAAAATATTTAGTTTATTCAGAAACATTACCCATTACAGACTGGCTGTATTGCAGAAACCAGTAACTTAGTTACAACCTGCGCTTAATTTGAGCGCTAATTACGCTTGAATTGCAGCGAAATTAGATGGTATAAAGAATATGAAACGAAGATAAAGATTCAAGGTAAGTTTTTAAGATAGTTTTTTCGATAAATGTAAAATAGCATTATTACAGCATAGCAGTCTTAAGTGTAGGTACATATAATATAGGAATTGCAATTGCAAAACTAAATTTTACATATTAAATTAATATTAATAAACAAAACTAAAACGATTATTACTAATCACAAATACAAATATAACATATTTTTCATGACGTCAAGGATACAAGAACACAAGCTGTTGTGTCCGACGCAAGAACCCGACCATGTTCCTACGAAAAAAGAACGTTCTTCCCTGTTATTGTATTTTCTATTTTAGTTCAAAATAGCTTGTTGTTTTTGGTCACAAATAAATCATTCTATTCTATTCTACGGGTAGTGGTGTAGGTAGTAGGTAGTAGGTAGGTAGGTACCTACACAGCGCACCGCTCCGCGAGACAATGGCACTACGTCGCGGCTCAGTGACGCTCCTCAATGTCACCCCGAGCCGCGAGCCGACCACCTCCACGACATCGCCGTCACTCGCAGCCGTATGTACCAGCACCAGCAGGTACACTGTACCACTGACACGTGACGACTAACACTCGATCGCGACTCGATCACACCAACTACACTCACTCGAACATTCCTAGAGAATCATCTGTAACAGATTGTTATGTGATTGGGGTTATTAATATGTACTCGGAAGGCCTAAAACTGGAGCCGAACGAAGATGAGGAGGAAGGAGGCAACGGTCCAACACTCGATAGCTTGCAGCGATCTTCCACTTCCAAGTCCCTCCTTGATACGTTAATAAAAAAGCTTGCTTTTGATTTTTTGTCGGATCAGGTTTCGAAATCGACGAACAATGTTTATGTGATATTCTTCAAGTTATGAGACTTCAACTCGTTTTTTTTATTGTTTATGTGTTCTACTCGTACTTACAACACGCAAGTGAATCATGAAATTCTACTTGTAAGAAACTAACTAATCAAGACATGCTCAGTTAGCTTCTCACTTGCACCTTTCATACAACAAAACTCATCGTAAAAAGGCCATAGATTCTTTTGAAAATGGGAAGAGAACTTTCAAAAGTGTTTTGTAGTAAAGCATTGTAATACAGTTCAATGAATCGCTCTGAAAGTTCTGATATGAGACAGAAATGTATCAAGAGCTTGTTAAGTGTTGTGACAGGTTTTGTTTGATCTCCAGCTGACGTATACAATAATACATACATAAACAATTTGAACGATTTGCTAAACTTCGTTTGTAATTGAAATTATTGTGCAATGTTGTTCTGTTTCTCTTGTGTGATACAAGCAACTGTATGTGAGTAGTGTCGCCAGTGTGTCAGCGGTGGAGCGAGTACAGTATGATACATCGCCGAGAGCATGCGAGTAGCACTTGAAGGAATCATAGCTGCCATTCATACTCGTAACTAAGCGCTGCATTATAATTTGACATCATTTAGGTAAAATATATTCATCTGAGATCGTGACTCGCCGACCTTGTAACCATTACGCGCGGCGCGGGCGCCGTCATGTTGATCATTGTTTTTTTAATTCAATACAGCTAGGCTTTTGAACACCAGCTCGCAACACTACTAGGTGGAGCATGCCTAGTCTGGAATATACTGGTTTGCAAGGTAGGATGGCGGAACACACCGTAAAGTGCCTAGCGTTAGATTTTATCAACTTGAGGGTGGTAGCTAGCCAGGCGAGCGTTGAAAAACTTCATACGACCATTTAATGCCTTCTGCGCGATGTTTTCCTTCACCGATAGTTAAGGCTCTTTTTGTATTTCGTGGACTTGAATATCTTCTCAAGTCTCGTAATGACTCCTTCAGATAACATCGCTACTAAAACCTTCACTGTGCTAGCTAACTCGCGGATCAGCTCCTCTGGCAGTCGAAAGCGTGCCATGCCTGTTCCAGCATGTCATGGTGCAGCATGCGGCGTGTGGCGCAGGCGGCGGTGCTGGCGGCGACCTTACGTCCGATATGCGATGGCGTCATTGTTTGCACACTCAGATAAGGCAGCGAGAAACTGTAGGTACCTTATGACTCATTGCTGAAACATCACTGCGATTGTAGTTACACTAACTGCTCGCCTCACTACAGCGCGGTGATTACCTGATTGTGTGTTTATTGAGAGTCTATCAATGTGGCGGGGAGTGTGTGTGTGAGGAGGGAGGGGGCAGGAGGCAGTCAGCTCGCTCGCTCAAGGCCGCCACCGTGGGAACTCCGCCATTGTCCTAAGTGTTCAGCCGTGTCGGCTCTCTGCTGCTCACTCAGTGTGTTGTGTCGTGTCGTGTCGCGTCCTGTCGCTCGCGTCATCGTTACGACACACACACCGTTGCGGTTCATTCATACATGTACACAATGTCACAACATGTACAAAACAAAGTGATTCAATGAAATGTAACAACTAGGTCAGATGACGCACGCGCTCTTACTGACAACTTATATACCTACCTACCTTTGGAGAACAGCTAAGTAATTACATAAATAGACACAAGCATTTGTTAAAAGTACAACTTATGTTCACAACACCTACTACGACGTACGACGTACGACGTGCCATACGAGTAAATGCGAATGTAGATTGATATTGGCAGGCGACCAACCATGCACATAAATCATATAATTTCCATAAAGAGCTAGGCCAGAAACATTACATGGCACTGATGTGTCCAAAGTTAATAACAAAATGGTTTATTGTATGTTTCGTATGAATATTATATTTACGATATACGAATATGTTATGTATGTCGTATTGAGTAAAATTATTCTATTAATATTTCAAATGAGTTATGTATGTGAAGCTCTGTGTTGTGTAATGTATTGCTCTTACAGCAGTAGTGTATGAAGGAACACAGCGCTCCGAGAGCTCACTTCTCAAGCCCAAGCGGTCGATCAGCCTCGACGGTATTCCACCTTACCTCGTAAAAGTCCTTCCTACCTTGTAACAAAAAGTCCGTGTTTGAGAAGCCGCTGCAGCACCTTCTGTGACACAAAGAAGGTTACTACCCGTCGTCGCATGGAAGCTAACGCGAAGGAAAGTTCGGGTTCAGATGCAAGTGGAAGTAGAATCGTGGCAGTCCTGTCCGCGTGTCTACAACTGCATTTATGAACAGGAGAGTTTGAGTGTGTCCAATGTTTACACGGCTTCCGACCAAGTGGTCAAGTCTGTTATTTGAATTGCCTCAGAATTACTATTGCATTGTGCCAAAATAGCGGTTTTGACATAGAATAGGTCAGAGCCAGTATTAAAAATCTTGTTTTGTTTAATACTAACTGTGGTCTATTCTATGTCAAAACGGCCATTTTGGTACAATCCAATCGTAATTCTGAGGCAATTCAAATAACAGACTTGACCACCTGGTCGAAGTACGGCCAATAAATTACACTCGTTTGTGTCGTATTTGATTCTAGCTATGAATGCCAGATTGCAGTTTGATGCCGCGTACTTCTACTTGCGGAAAGCCTTCGACATCGTGGATAACGACATCTTCCTACAGAAGTTTGTAGTGGTGGGATTTTCTCTTCTTCTAAAGTTCATAATATCCGAATAAGCCGGTTACGAGTCTGAACCTTATTTCACATATTCAGGGGTAAGTCAAGGTAGAATTTAGGACCTTTCGAGTTTATTTTAATGGTCAATGACCTCCCCGATGTCGTCGTGAATGCAAAATACCTACTGTTCACTTACGACCTTAAATTATTTCTGTCTGTAGGTGACGTATGTGATTGTGAACGACTCCAACGAGACGTAGACCGAGTGAGTCGAGTGGAACACAATCAATAAATTATCTTTTAATACTGCTAAGTGCGAAGTTATAAGCTACGCGCAAGCTGCATTACCCGTACTCGGTCGATGGCGTGGTGATGTCACGCTTCCAGTGCGTGCGCGACCTGGCCGTGCAAATGGTAACGTGATTAAACACATAGTGGATATCTACGGTAACGATTTTAGAAACCTTTTTATCTTCTGTCGGTGTGAAGCTTTTGGAAATACTGAGGTTATCTGAATTTTACACAACTCTCTGGTTCGTTCGGCTCGAGACAATCGCAATTATTTGGAATCCCTAAGAGGATGTTTATAGGGAATGATGATTTAATTTTTAGCATGTTCGAGGAGATGTTCGAGCATGTAGCAGTTGTACATTTGCCAGAAATGAATCCGTGTTGTTGTGGTATTTAATCGGTGTTTTAATTAAGTGATTATATACGAGTAGATGGTCATAGGCTATGCCCTAGAATACTTTTACGAAGCAATTAAGTCTAATGATAGGTCGATAGTTAGTTGCGTCAATTTTATTTCCGGATTTAAAAACTGGACTTATTTTTTGCTAGTTTCTACAAAGACGGAAAGTTGTTCAGATAATGATTTGCTGTAAATGACAGACAAATGTTTAACTACCAGGCTAACGCACAAATCTTTATACAGGGGTCGGCACTCGAAGTGTTACCAATTCAAAATGCTGTAATTTTGTCAATTTTGTTTCTTTTTATTTATAAACTTCAATATATAGAAAAAAACATTTAAATTAAAAAAATATTGTTCGATGTGGCCACCTTTAGCGCAGATAACAGCATCGAGTCTGTCCGAGAAGGCTTCACACGCTGCACGAATGTGGTCTGCTGATATTTTGTTCCATTCTCGGCGAAGAGCAATCTTTAAGGCGTCGCCTGTCTCATATTTTTTTGCTTGACCATATGGAAAAATCCATTGGGTTTAAGTCCGGCGAATATGGTGGCCATTGTGGCGAAGAAATGAAGCTCGGAACTTTTTCTTGCAAAAAAATTTGGGTTTCACGGGCTTTGTGGGATGGTGCCGAGTCTTGCTGAAACATCCAATGGTTTCTACCGAATTTCTTATGTGCCCAAGGTAACAAAGCATCGTTTAAAATCTTTTCACGGTAGATTTGCTGGTTTATCTTTGCACCCTGCTCAATGAAAACGAGAGGTGAACGTCCCGTAGCAGTTACCGCGGCCCAAACCATCACTGATGCTGGTGCTTGCTTTCGCAGAGCAATTCGTTGGTCTAAATTGTCGTTTGATTTAGACTTTAACCATACGCGAACATTTTGTTTGTTCACATATTGCTGAACAAACAAAATGATTGCTAAAATTTTTTTCATCGGAAAATACCTAAAAATATTTCATAAATAAATTTTCAAGCTTGCTATCAACGTGCAACTGCTTTAACTCCTTAGTTCTTTCTAGGCGAACTGCCTTTTGTGCAAGTGTCAAGTCTTGCACTTTTTGAATTTTGTAAGGCTTCAGTTGTAGTTTTTTATTTAAATTGCGTCCTCAGTTTCGCCCGGTGCCTCAACGAGGCAGGTCGTGTGCCAGTACTACGAGTGTATATTTGTTTAGTTCGTTGCGGAATAATAGGCGTGCAGTCACGCTTGGGTACATGTAGACATGTAGAATGAGCGAGTTTTGGATGAAATTACGTCAGGAAATGAGGAGGAAATGAATGAAATTACTAGTTTGCTTAGCATTCAAGTACAGATCCACGCCGTAGATGAAGAAAGAAGAGGTGAAAAAAGGGACCGTGGAGAGATCGCTTCTGATGAGGAGTGGATCACGCAGGGTAAAGGTCGCAAGGTCATCAGGAGTACCGGGCCGGCTCAGCCCGAAGATAAAGTTGAGGTAGCAGTAACTTCAGACAAAGCGCTACCAAAACAATTTGCGTTGGCACGACTTTTAAAAGACAATAAAATAAGAGCAATTAGCCGCGTAAAATATGTCCACTCTTATAAGATTTTGTTGACATTTGATGCGAAAGAATGTGCGAATCGTTCACTGCATTGGGTTGACGATGCCAAATGACCTCTGAAGTCAGTCTTTCATATGGTGTTTGTAGTATTTGTATTATACTACTGTATTATATTATAAAGCCCTTTTTACTAACGTTTTGCGTTGTCTTTCATACTGTATAATTTTCTCATATATCTTTGTAAAAACCTGGTCAATATATCCGCAATAATTTTCTGATGATTTCGTTATACTTTTGGTGCTGAAAATATTACTTTTAAATGTATTAATTGCCGTTTTTATATCAAAATTTGTTTGTTTACATATTGTTGACAACGTCAATAATTCTCATTCATATCTTTCAAAAGTTGTATTTTTTTCTATAAAAACGTGTAAGGTTTTATGTTAAATAGTCTAGTTTTACTTATTTTTGTATTGGCCATTTATAATATTTAAATTGAAGAATATAGATTTTAAGAAACGGGCTCGCGACTATATAAGACGTTGCGAGGCATTCCCCAGGACAGTTCTGCTCAAGTTTTCTTTTAACTACGTACTACGGCCACACCCGGGCCAGGTAGGCCTGGGAATTCTGTTGGCGCGACCAGTTTTATTTTAAAGTTAATTTTTCATCAAACCATCACAAGTTCTCAGGAATATAAAAGAATGTGGATAATGAGACATAGACACACAGTATACATTTGGATGGATGGAGCATTCCTTAAAGTAAGCTCGGTGCAACCTTGAAATATTATATTCATCGTTCCGATACTGTGAGCTGCCACCTTCGGATCTTCGAGCTGCCACCCTCATCTGTGAATGGCCACCTTCATCTGAGGACTGTCACCTTCATCTGAGAACTACCTCTCGGTCTATGAACTACCCCCTCCGTCTGTGATCTACCACCAGTGCATTGTGAACGGCCGTTTAAATTAGGAGTAATTTTAAGTTCCTTTAATTATAAGGTAGTATTTTAATTTTAATCTTTTTGCAGTTTGTAATTAGTAAATTAAATATTCAATTGTACATATTTTCTTCTTTCTTTTCCTCCAAAGTTAGGGTCCTACTGGTAGGGTCAGGTAGGAGCTAACTTCTTATTCTTTTTTTTTTTTTTAATTAATTATAGCCTTGCCCCTTTGGATAAAAGGGGTAACGTTATAAAAGATGTCGAGATGGGATTACCTGAAGTGGACATAAAAAACGATCTCGTGTCAGATGAAGAGATCGTATCTGTAAAAAGATTAAAAAAGAGAAACCAAGATAAATCCTCCAAGGATGCCTGGGTGAACTCTGAATCCGTGCGCCTCGGATTCAAAGGGTCCCGGCTTCCGCCATAAGTCACTATATTCGGCTTGAAGGTGAAGGTGGAACCATATGTATTCCCAGTCACACAGTGTAGTCGCTGCTGGAAATTCGGACATAATGCCATACGTTGTCCCTCGAAGAAAGTTATCTGTCCCAAGTGCACCAAAAACCACGTCAATTGCGAAACGGTACCAACAAATTATCGCTGTTTTAACTGCGCTGGGAATCATATGGCTTTACAGCGAATCTGTCCAATTTTCAAAAAAGAAAGAAGAATACGGGAGTTGATGTCGGAGTATAATTGCATATACAAACAAGCTCTTAGTATGTACGTCCCACCGTCTCCAGTATCTGTTCGATCGATATGATCTACAGCTGATTTTCCCCCATTTCACCGGCAGCGCGTGACAGCTACTTCAGCAGCTTCAAAGCCTGCGACAAAATCGAAGTTGATGTCTGATTTGTTTAAAGTGAATGATGAAGTTCCTGCATCTAGTAGTAAAACTCCCGCTAGCCGTAGGAAACTAATACGTGCGAAATCGTCGGCGCGCCCGCCGACATCTAACCCCCCCACCCCGCGTGATGATAATGAGGACTGGTATGTTACTGATAACGAGCGCGCTGATCCCTTCTCTGTGGACAATAGTGAGGCTAAATCTAAAAATAGCTCCAGTTTTATTTACCTGCTAAAGCGACTGAAAAGTATTTTATAAAGTAGAGAATCTTTAGAAACAAAAATACATGTTATGATATGAACTTTAGAATTATACAATGGAACTGTAAAAGTGTAAATAACAAATTCAATTCGTTAGACGCGTTTCTCACTAATGAAAAAATACATATCGCAGTTTTATCCGAAACGTGGTTGAAAATAGGAAGCCGTTTTAAAATAAATGGTTATCATGTATATAGATGCGATAGATTAGAAGCCAATGGAGGAGTTGCTATAATCATTCATAAATCTATTAAGTCCGTATTGTGTCAGTCACAAAACCCCAACCCGGGCATTGAGTTTTTACATGTTAAGATTTATAATTGTCGGCACGTTGAGAATATTATCGGTATATATTGTACTGCCCCGGTACCAACATCACAAAATGATTGGGATGCTATATTTAGTATTAGTACGCAAAAGACATTGATACTAGGTGATTTTAACGCCCATCATACGGACTGGTCGTATAAAAACAACAACAGAGGTAATAAAATTTACTATAGTATTCTAGATAACAACTATGTATGTATAAATAATGGTGCGCCAACTAGGATCAAACTTGTTGATGGTGTGGTACAGAGGTCGTCTCCTGACGTATCTTTTGTATCGTCGGATTTAGCCACTGTTTTTACTTGGAATGTTACAAATGAATCACTCGGTAGTAATCATTTGATACTTAAAATAACGGCTACAATGATTATATCTTGGCAATTTGATAGTAAACGTAACATTAAAAAAGGTGATTGGTCAGCGTATAAAGAAAATTTAGAGACTTTATTTATTAATTTTGATATTCCCAACGATGTACAAACATTTTATAATAAATTTCATCAGAGTTTACAATTGGCGGGAAATAAATGTATTCCTCGTATTAAAATGTCTCAACATATCAGTAATAAGTTTACTCCTAAGCCATACTGGACTTCGGAACTGTCAAAGGCGGTGGCGGAAAGGCGTCTAGCGCTGGCTAAATTCAGACGCTGTCCGTCGGCTGAGAACTCAGTTGTTCTAAAAAATATAATTCGTATTGCACAAAGACTAATTCGTTCAGCCAGATGTCAGGAATATCAGACTTTTTGTTCCTCTATCGACGAGTCTACTTCCGCTTCGGTAATGTGGCGTAAAATGAGATGGTTAAAAGGACAGGCTTCCGAATGTAATCGAGATATCGATCGCGACAAAGTGGAACAGTTGTTGACTGACTTGACGCCGGACTACGTTAATCTTGCCCAACCTCATTTTAATTCTACCAATAGCAAGCTAGAAGCAGATATTACTATACAAGAAATTCGAAATTCAATTAAAAAGTCCGATACTGCTCCAGGAAGTGATGAAATTTCTTTTTCAATGATTAGGCATCTACCAATTATTGGTTTTTATTTATTATTACGACTTTACAATATGGTGTTTTCGTCTGGTAACGTTCCTTCACAATGGCGAAAAATTAAAGTCATACCCATTCCTAAGCCTGGTAAAAATGCTGACTCATCTTCTTTACGGCCCATATCGCTTATGTCATGTCTTTGTAAAATATTTCACGTGATATTGAACAAAAGAATAGAATGGTTTATTGAGAGCCAACATTTGTTTCCTACGCAAATGGTTGGATTTCGAAAGAGCCGATCTTGTCTGGATAACCTAACGCGACTAGTATCACACATTCAAATAGGATTTTCTCAAAATTTAATTACGGCAGCCTGTTTCATTGACATTGATGGCGCGTACAATAATATTGACGTTTCGTGTTTATCAAACCTCCTAGACCGACTGGGGATAGGATCTAGGATATGCATCTACTTGTGGTCATTTTTAAGCGATAGACGCTTAAGAGTTTACATAGATAATCAGGTTTTGGAGAGATCTACAAGCAGAGGTTTGGCTCAGGGAGATCCATTATCGCCTCTTCTTTTTAACATCGCGACATTAAATGTATATGACAGTATTAGTAATGTCCAGATTTCCCAATATGCGGATGATTTTGTTTTATACGTTACTAAATAACTAAAAGGAAATTAGAGTCAGCTTTAGGTGAATTGAAAATAGCATGTGAGGAGCTCGAATTGTGGCTCAATTGCCTGGGTTTGGTTATTTCGGTGCCAAAAAGTAAATTATGTATTTTTAAAAGAGGAGGATTTAAACTAGATGTAGAATTTCGCATAAATGAGATAAATGAGTTAATAGTTTTAAGTATCTAGGTCTTTGGTTGCATAGTCCTTTGAGATGGGGCAAACACATTGAAAATATTGTACAAAAAACTTCGAAATTGATTAACATATTAAAGGTGCTTGCTGGATCGGGGTGGGGTGTCCATCAGAAACATCTCAGGCGTTTGTATATATCTGTCATAAGGAGTAGAATTGACTACGCTAGTTTCTTGTATGACAATAGCGCTAAAACTAATGTATCAAAGTTAGATAAGATTCAGAACCAAGCTTTACGAATTGTTGGTGGTTATATACGTAGTACTCCTATACATGTGATGGAAAGCGATTTATGTATTCCAACACTTGAGTTGCGAAGAAAATATCTACCAGCAAAGTTCTGGTTAAAAGCAAAATCATTTTCACCTAACAAAACTTTCGAAATACTTCAAGAACTTTCACCCTACGTTCGATTACGCTACTGGCGTAACAAAAAAAACCTTTACTGCTAGATATTAACTCAGAATTAAAATCTATAACCATTTACATCAGTGACAAGCCTGAGATGTTTTCTTTGGACACGTGGATGAGTATAATATTAACCTTCATCAAGTTGTCTATGACTCGGTCCCATCGATTGATCGAGCAAAACGGTCCTACGACACTTGTTCTATTAACAATATATGCACTAGATAGATAGATCAACGCTTTATTGTAGACACACAAAATATAACAATACAAAAATATTAATTTACATATAGTGCCACAAGTGGCGGCCTTATCGCTAAAAGCGATCTATTCCAGGCAACCTTAATAGATACTAGATATATTAATGAAAAATACAACGATTATTATAAGATTTTCACAGACGGAGCTAAAGAAGGTTCGAATGGCGGCGCTGCTTTTTTTGACCCGGTACAAGATTGCCATGTTAAACTTAGAATAGATTCAGATATATCCATAATGCACATAGAATTAGTTTCTATAGCAGAAGCTTTGGCTTACGTTTTTTCAATTAATTACAGCAAGTTTGTAATCCTCACAGATTCGAAAAGTTCTCTGCAACACTTGGCTCGGTGCACCTCGCACGCGGCGAGGGGAGTTCCGATTGCCTACCGAATACTGGAATCAATTCTAAGATTTCAGTCTGAGAATAGAGTAGTGATTTTGCAGTGGATTCCATCACACATTGAGCTACAGGGTAATGATGCGGCCGATCTTCTAGCTAAACAGGCGTTAATAGATGGAATACCGTTGACGAACGCCCCTCTATTCTCAGATTATACACGGCGGGTTAAAGAACAATGTCATGTATTGTGGCAGGAATATTTTGACAAGCGGTCACTTGAGAAAGGCATTTGGTATAGGACTATCCAACCAGAAATAAAAAAGTATCCATGGTTTAGTGAAAGCAAATTAAATCGTAAGTTACTTGTGACAGCTTTAAGAACTCGCTCTGCACACATTCCTTCGAATGTATTTCTATCACTGATGAAAAAGTCTCTATCATCATCTTGCGATGATTGCGGACAGCGCGAGGATATACACCATATATAAGTGGAATGTGTTAGGAATCAGTCCTATAGACGACGATGGTTTGGGAATGAAGTGTTTCAGATTGGTTTCTGTAATTTTATTTCAGCCAGCCCAATCTCCGTCAGGGCCAACTTATTGTATAAGTTCGCAGAACTAGGTCTGAAAAGATCTAATTCTGCGAACTGATAATGTTATTTGTGCTAAATTTGGTTGAATGTTTTGTTGTGACTTATAAGGCGATGTGGTCGCTCAGCGACAAAGCCTAAAAAAAAAAAAATATGCGTCCTATGCTCCGGGCAGATACATTAAGACTTTTCGCCAATTTAACTGCGCTTTGTCGTGGATTTCGTTCAATTCTAGCCTTTACCTTTCGAACCATTTCTGATGATGTTGCTGTTGTTGGATGTCCACCTCCATAGCGTTTCTTGATGCTAGCCGTATCATTGTAACGCGTGATGGTCCGATACACAAACATTTTATTCAGATGTAAATGTCGTAGCGCATTAACAATGGCTGGTTGCGATTTTCTAGCCAAATACAAAATAATGACACTGTGGCGTTTGAATTCCATCTGGATAACTTTTTTTAGCAGCGACGAAAAACAATGAGCTTCTGTATGTTTAGGAACAATACAATAGACTTACGACTGTGAAAAAATGGGCGCCATATTGTAAACAGTTTGTTTGCTATAGCAACTTAAAATTGGTCACACTTCGAGTGCCTACCCCTGTACATATCAGAGGTATTCCTTCCGGACCAGTTGTTTTGAGGTTAGTAGATAAATCGTCTTCAAAACGCTGAATGTATTGTTTGTAACACCTAACACCTATGCATAGCCTTTTTTACAGTACTTCTAAAGAAGAAAATATACGCGTCATAGTCTCGAGGATTACCGAATAGCTTATATTTAGGTTGATACTTATCCTTACGCCGTATTAGTCGAATTAAATCTTAAGAAAACCAAACTGGAAATTTTGAATTCTTTAAGGTCAAACATTTGTGTGCATGAACATATCTGTTTAACCTGTGTCTGGGTGTTTATTACATATATAAGTATATATTTATGTATATAAGTATGCATATACATCACGTTACCACAGCAGAGGCTTTGCCTAGTTTGGGACCTGAACACCTTTGTGTGGATGTTGTCCCATAATATATTATTATAATATGCGGCATGGTGGAGTAAGGTTCTGGTATCTCTACATCTCGATCCCCTATCACGTGCCTGGAGTAACACCTCTTTGTTTCACAAAGTAAGGTTGCTATGCGGACTCTTATGTCTAACGAAAGCAACCCTGCAAGTAATAACGCCGAGTTAAGAGATACAGTATTTTACGATTTTATAATTTTATGAACAAAGCCGCGTTGTACACTGTCGAATTGATACTTAATATCTATATTTTTAGTAGCAGGCGCCCATGCACTTGCTGCATACAAGGTAGTTCGCAGGGTTTAGAGCGACGCAAAACCAGACAAGAGGGCTTAAGACATCTCCCTGAAATAAACCTCTCTTTATAGGATGCGGCGTTATGGTTTTCACCGTACTGCCCGCAGGTAGGGAGGCCGTTAGTAAAACACACTAGTTTATGTTTGTCCTTTACGTCTATTCGCGACAGCGTTCCGTGGTAAAAGAAATCACGCGGCTCGGTCATCCTAACTAACAGTGCAGTGGTTCGACTATCGCGAGGTACATTTGATAGTATTGATCTGATTAGCGAGGTTACAAGACAAAGTGTACCAGAAGATCGTGCCAGGTTTCGCAGTGCGATTGTTCCTCTGTTTGCGTCCACTCCAGCTCGAACAGTGCGCGGTGGCGCGACAACTCTCTCCCATATATAGAGCACAACGCAAACCAAATAAGCTACTGGTACACTCTGAGGTAGATGTGTTTGTTGACGATTGCAAGAAGATAGAAATATAACAGTATGTAGATGGATAAAAGGTGATGAGTGACTGAATGAAGTGTGTAAAATATATGTAAAATAAGAGAACCTATAAGTAAAATGGTTTAGTAATTATTAGTGTAAGTTATAAGATGTTTTATTTTTAATTATAATTGTACATACATTTAACGAATTGGTTCTGCAAACTGTAATGTTAATTGTATATTTACGAGTAAATAAATAAATAAATAAAAATCCGTTGCTTAATCTCGCTACGCGCTCGCTCAGGGTCGCCTTGCTATCGCATAAACAGCAGGAGCTTAAATTATTTAAATTGAAGCGACGTCGCCTAGACGCAACGTCACAACGAATAGTATCTGTTTCTACTGAAATAGCCGTTTTTGACCTGGAGTAGTTTGCTAGTTTTGTAATGCGGTTGTCAAAAAGGTAATTATTGTTAGGTGAATTTTATACAGGTGAAGAATTTGTGTAAGCCAAGTGTGGGGAACGGAGTCGAAAGCTTCTTACTATACTATAGACACTTCTCTCTTATGACTGATACTATGTTTCATGGCTATCAAATCAATAGTTAATTGTTCTTTGCATCCCTGACTTCCCTTGCGACAGCCTTTTTACTCTTCAGAGGTGATGGTTCCCAAATAGATGCGTTTTTGTTTCCATTTTCTAGCATTACCGTATACTGTGCCATGTTGGAAGTTAATACATCATGTAATACATATACTCAATTAAAGCATGATGTTTCAAAATGCTTATCTTAGTTTACTAAACCATTTTAATTTATTTTTGAAGAACTCATTATCTCATTATTTTGAACATGTTTCTTTCGGTATACGTGGAATGTCTTTAATGTTGAGGTAGATTAATCGAAATATTGCCACCTTCAGGCTAATGTATTGTTTTTGTCTTAGAGTAATAGGTAAGTGAAGTTTTAAAGATAAATGTTATTAGACCCTACTAAAAAGTATTCATTTAGAAAAGCACGTTGCTAATATATTTAACTAGGCACTTAGCACATATTTTACGATGAGGCACTTTGGCTTAGCTAGCGGGTAGCGTTCGTTTTATGCGACGTTGCGTGCGTGCCCGTCTCATCCCTGCCACTTCGCGTAGTGCGCGACGTTGTCAGACTTCATCTAGTGCAGCGTGAGAATAATTATATATAATATTCTTTCCTAGGATAGTTACCGCGTGCGCGTAATAACATACTTATAAGCGATTGTGTTTTACTAGAAACATTCTCTGCCGTGATTTTGACACTACTTGTAGAAGTGTGATAATATACAAATGGGAGATAACATGAATCGAAAACAAAAATTATCACTAAAGTTTAAGCGAAAGTGTTTGTTTAGACTCAATACGTAGGTATGTGTGAAACGAGCGAAGCATCTCTGCTTAGAGGTACATTTTTATTTTGTCTGTAAATTTGTATGTATGGATGTGTGTCCTCAAGAAATTTCGTAATCGCGTACAGGTTTCTTTCTCAAAAGCGTTTTCAGTGTAGGTACTAAAATAGAAAATTGATTTTATCTGAATCTTAAGGGTGAATTCGAACGGCATTGCCATCATAGATGTTATAGCTGATAGTTGCTACGGGAAGAGATCTTATAAAAAAATATATTCTTCTGGTGAAGCGAGAGGTACCTTTGTCGGCGGAGTATCTAGGGACGCCGTCCAGGTCTCGAGGTGGAACTTCTCCGGCTGTGGTGATGATGGTTGCGCAAGCGTCTCTTCTTTTGAGGTCCCGATGAAGACCGTCGAAAACCGAGACCGCACCGCGTGATGATGGACCAGTGACTTCCCGAGGTGGAAGGCTGGTGCCGAAACGCGAACGTGGCGAATTTTAGCTGCTCGGAGTAGGTACGGTACACACGTCCGCTCCAAGGCAATGCTACTCAGATACTAGTTGCGACCGACAGATGGCCGCAAAATCAAAAGCCAGGAAGAGCTCTCGGATACACCTTACGAACTTAATAAAAAAGGTTGTCTATGCTGTGACACGTGAAGAAACAAAAAATTGATTTAACTGTTTCCGAACGAAACATACCGCTCACCTTAAAAGAGTACAATCTTTTAACAGAAGATTAACTATTTGCTATAACTTAACGAACAAAGGCTTATCTTAACTCATAAATTAAAATTGAATACTATAACGTTACCCCTTTTATACAATGGGCAAGGCTATAATTAATTTAAAAAAAAAAGAAAAAAAGAAGAAGAAGTTAGCTCCTACCTGACCCTACCAGTAGGACCCTAACTTTGAAGGAAAAGAAAGAAGAAAATATGTACAAATGAATATTTAATTTACTAATTACAAACTGCAAAAAGATTAAAATTAAAATACTACCTTATAATTAAAGAACTTAAAATTACTCCTATTTTAAACGGCCGGTCACAATATTCTGGTGGTAGATCACAGACGGAGGGGGTAGTTCATAGACCGAGAGGTAGTTCTCAGATGAAGGTGACAGTCCTCAGATGAAGGTGGCAATTCACAGATGAGGGTGGCAGCTCGAAGATCCGAAGGTGGCAGCTCCAGTATCGGAACGATGAATATAATATTTCAGGTTGCACCGACCTTAACTTTAAGGAATGCTCCATCCATCCAAATGTATATTGTGTGTCTGTCTCATTATCCACATTCCCTTATATTCCTGAGAACTTGTGATGGTTTGATGAAAAATTAACTTTAAAATAAAACTGGACGCGCCAACAGAATTCCCAGGCCTGCCTGGCCCAGGTGGGCCTGCCTGGCCTGGGTGTGGCCGTAGAACGTAGTTGGAAGAAAACTTGAGCAGAACTGTCCTGGAGAATGCCTCGCGACGTCTTATATAGTCGCGAGCCCGTTTCCTAAAATCTATATTTTTAAATTTAAATAATATAAATGGCCAATACAAAAATAAGTAAAACTAGACTATTTAACATAAAACCTTACACGTTCTCATAGAAAAAAATACAACTTTTGAAAGATATGACATGAAATGAAAATTATTGACGTTGTCAACAATATGTAAACAAACAAATTTTGATATAAAAACGGCAATTAATACATTTAAAAGTAATATTTTCAGCACCAAAAGTATAACGAAATCATCAGAAAATTATTGCGGATATATTGAACAGGCTTTTACAAAGATATATGAGAAAATTATACAGTATGAAAGACAATGCAAAACGTTAGTAAAAAAGGGCTTTATAATATAATACAGTAGTATAATACAAATACTACATTTCCCCGACAACCCCTGAAAAATTTTCAACTCCATTGAAAATTTTGAAGGTTAGAAAATAAGACCTTGCTCTTTCACACACAACTATCACAAACTTTCAGCAACACTATCACTCACATACTAACATACATAGGGGATATGGTTCACATTCGATGACGCATACTCCACAAGGAAATATTTATTTAATATAACGTAGGCTTATTTTTTTAATTAGGTGTCGTTATCCGCACCTTTTTGAAAACCCAATAAAAAGAAATAAAGATATAATACAGAGGCTTATTTTAAGAGTTGGATACCGCTCCGTTAAAATCCCATTTGAGGACAACATTGACCTAAAAGTCAAACGACGAAATACGTTAAAAAATACGCAACTCGTTAAACAAAAATAAAATGTATATCGCAATGGTGTTCATCACCTATTGTAATATTATACATGGCTATAAGCTACTAAGCCACTTATTGAAAATAAAAATGGATTAAAAAAAATAAGCCGAAATGTTTTGTTTTCCTTGTACAGTATTTACATATTTGTTTACAAAATATTTACAAATTATGTTTTTAAATCCTTAATATGCCATTTTCCTCTAACACCGTTAGGGTCCTCCAGTATAAATACAAGCGAAGATAACTTCTCTACTATAGTGCACCTAACATATTTCGGTGCCAATTTGGCACTAAAATATGCTCCCGCATTACTCAAAACGTAGTTTTTACGCCAGACTATATCCCCGACGTTAAAGTCTTTAAAACTTCGTTTAGCATCATAATGAGCAGCGTTCCTACTGTGTGCAGTGTGTAAAGCAACTTGTACCTTATCGAAGATTGCAGATAGTAATCCCAAATTAGTGGCATATATATCCCTAGGAAGATAAATTATCTCATCAAGGTTAGAACACTCTGTATAAAGTGATCCACAAGGAATAATTTCACGGCCAAAGACAAGAAATGACGGTGAAAAACCAGTCGTACAATTAACAGAACTATTTATTGTTAATTGGATCTTAGTCAAATGTAAATCCCATGATCGATGATCATCACCCACCAACTGTGCCAAAGCGGTAATAATAGTTCTATTATACCGTTCGGTAGGATTTACCTGAGGACAATATTTAGGCGAATAAAAGACAAATGGAACTTTGTACCTATTCAAAAAGTTTTGGAATTCATTTGACTGAAACTGACTTCCATTGTCCATAATAATAGTCTGTGGTACACCATGTACCAAAAATACCGAGTTCTCAAGGTGTTTTATGATGTTAGTAGCCGTAGCACGTTTGATAGGAAAAATATGACAATATTTAGAAAAAGAACAAGTGATCACCAAGATATGTTGATTACGTTGTTTAGTTAAAGGTAAAGGTCCCATTAAATCCAAAGATATATTCTGAAATGGCCTTGAGCAAATCTTCGGTTTACCCATAGGCCCATAGGGTGAATGGTTTGAGTGTTTGTAAGCTAGGCAAATTTCACAAATAGAACACACCTTTGCCACATCTCTAAACATTCCAGACCAGTAATATCTTACAGAAAGTTTCTTATAGGTTTTGAAGATGCCAATATGAGGATTATTATCTGTTACCCCATGACAATATTTAATCAGATTTATTCTTTCTGACGGATGTGGAATCTGTTTCCAAACAAAATCTTCGTTAAGGTAATCGTGTGAATTAGAGTGACGATATAGTTTATTGTCGAGAATTTTATAATTCGGAAAAGCATCAGGGTTGTCACGACAATTGGCTAAAAGTTTATTATAATGCTCTAATTGATATATATCATCTTTAACAATAGGCTGAACACCACCAATAACAGCCGTATCACGTATTTTATGACGAGAAAGTAAATCAGGAACAACATTATCTTTCCCTTTTTTGTGTTTCAGATCAAAATTAAAACAAGATAGACGAATAGTCCATCGAGCTAGTCTCCCAGAAGGGTTTGACAGCTTCTGGAACCATTTTAGGGCTGCATGATCTGTATAGACATTAAACCGTGAACCATTGTCAAGATAACAACGCCAATGTTCCAAAGCAGTTATAACAGCTAAAGTCTCGCGTTCTGTAACTGAATAATTTTGCTCGTGTTTATTTAGAGTTCTACTCATATATGCAATAACAACATCCTTATTGTCTTGTTCTTGAGTCAACATAGCTCCTATACCAAAACTAGAAGCATCACAATGAACAGAGAAAGGAAGTTCAAAGTTCGGGCAAGCTAGAATAGGAGTTGTAGTCAAGCATCCTTTTAGTTTAACAAACGCAGAATCTGCCTCAGAATTCCAAACAAACTTTTTTGGAGAGTTCTTTCCAGAAGAAGTCAATTTACAAAGAGGTGAAGCAATTGAACTAAAATTGGGTATAAATCGACGAAACCAACTACAAGTACCCAAAAATTGCCTAACTTCTTTCTTAGATGTAGGAACAGGATACGCCAAAATTGCTTAAATTTTACTTGGATCAGCGCGTAAACCTTGCTCGTCTACTACGTAGCCAAGATATTTTAATTCTTTACGAAAGAACTGACTCTTCGTAAAGTTTATAGTAAGTCCAGCGTAAGAAAGTTTCTGATGAACCTTAAGTAGAAGTGAAATATGCTCTTCAAATGTCTGGCTTATTATGACAATGTCATCCAAATAACAAAATACCTTGCCGTCAAACTCTGGAGTAAATAAAGTGTCCATCAACCTTTGTTGAGTAGCTGGAGCGTTAGTCAAACCAAAAGGCATTACAGTAAATCTATAAGATCCTCTACCAGGTACATAAAAACCTGTCTTATCCCTATCGTCAGGATGAAGAGGAATTTCCCAAAAAGCCTTAGCAATGTCAATGCTAGTCAAATATTTAGCATTTTTAAGGTTATCAAGTATCTCAGAAACAAAAGGAAGGCTGTAAGCATCTTTACGAGTGACCGCATTTAGTTTCCTGCTATCAACGCAGAAACGCCATTCGCCGTTCTTTTTAGGTGTGATCAGAACTGGTGATAACCAAGGACTTTCACATTTTTCAATTACTTTTAAATCTAACATCTTATCAACTTCATCAATCAGAACTTTTTGCTTCTCAGGTGAGAGACGATAACAACGTTGTTTGATTGGCAAAGAATTACCAGTATTTATACGATGGTGAACCAAATTAGTACGACCTAATTCGCCACGTTGTTCAAAAGAAATCTCTTTAAAACTTTGAACCAAATTATTCGCTATCTCCCGCTGATCAGCCGAAAGATGATCAAATGATGCTACCTTATTCTCAGTAACACAAGCTGTGGTAACATTATTCCTTAAATCAAGTCCAGAAAGTATCCTAGGGAATAATTTGAATACTTTCCAAAAATCCCATCCAAGTATCATTGAAGGATAAATTTCCGGAAAAACAAACGCTTTAATAACGTATGTTTGGTTATCAAATGTCATTGGCAAATTAAAATAACCCAAGGACGTAGTTTTTTGCTTATTAGCAACCATAACTTCTGATGCCGACTTGAATAGCTTAAATCCCATCTTTTGAAAGTCCCGATGAGAATTATTCCCTAAAATAGTGATGCAGCTACCACTATCTAAAAGTGCAGAAAAAGATGTACTATTGATAGACACGTTTATAAACGGTCTATCAAAGTCTTTCTCTTTATCATAAAATACTGAAGTTGTCTTATAACATATCATAAAATTTCGGACTGTATTTAACCATTGTTTCCAATCATCACTATCAAAATTATCTCTTTTGCAGCTATCCAAGTCTTCAATTAGTTTTTTTGCTGATGATAATAATTACATTGTTTTGAATAAGCACATTTAGGACAGTTATTAACCTTCACCCCTTTTTGACCACATTTGAAACAAACTAAATCCCTGGGCTGAGTACATGACTGTAACATATGGCCATAATTACGACAACGGACACAAAACTCTTCAGATCTACCAGAAATAGGTAATGAAAAATGCGATGGTTTATCTTGTATTGCCTTCGGTTTTTCTTCCAAAACTACTGTAGAAACTTTAGCAGAAGGACGATATACGAATTTTACTGCACAAGGATTAACTTCGTGTTTACTAAACGGTTCACGGAAGTTTCTATCCTTTTCAGAACATTGTTCATAGCGTTGGCAAGCTGAGATTAAAGAATCTATCGTTTTGACGTCTCCCATAACAACGAAGACCGAATAACATGGTCTAATGTTATGAAAGAGAATTTCCAATTGTTCTGTTTCAGAAAGTTTTCTTGAAAGTCGATTAAACATTCCGAACATAATCGACACATATACAATAATAGTCTCAGTTATACCCTGAGTGCGATTTCTTATTGCTTCAAGCATCTTATAATCGTAGTCATAAATCCCGAAATCTTTGATAAGTGAAACATGAATTTCGTTCCAAGCCATGTTAGGATTCCGACCATATTGAAAACGAAACCAATGAAGAGCATCTCCCTTAAATATTTCAAAAGCATGTTGACAAAGTGTAACATCTGAAATGTTTCTAGAAAACTTAAACTCCTCTATCTTCTGGAGAAAAGATCTAGGACACGACTTTCCATCATACGAAAACGTTTTAAGATCTTTGACAAAATCACAACGTGTATGACAACCTTGTAAGGAAACTTGTGACTCCGTTTTCAAGGGAACAGCTAAAGCAGAAAAAGTCTGAACTGAAGTGGTATTAGACTGCAAAGGTGAGCAAGCTCGAGAGGTTAAGGTAAGGTTAAGTTGAGGAGGGTCATCTATATCCACTACTACGTCCTCAGAACGATCCACACAAACTGAAGATAAATTTTCAAACCTTTTCTGTATTATAAAAAAACGAGATCTAAGATTAGAGCATAGTTCAATCAGCGGAGGAGCAGCATTTAACCGTTCAAGACGATAATGAAGGTGATTCACAAAAGCTTCAATCCTTCTAAAGCATTTTTTATCATTTGTAGATTCAATTGAAGTCAACTTTTCCCTAATATATTCAAGTGTAGATTCCGCCTGAGAGAGGTCAACCTTGAGAGGGATTGTAGAGGTTTTAATATCCTCTGGGAGTACATGACTCAGTTTTGTCATTTGCTCTAGTAAACTCGTAACGGTATCGGCTGGTTTCTCAGCCCTAATAGACACCTCATATTCTAGTTCGAGTTTATTAAGATAAGCATATTTTATTGGAATGTAAGAGTTCAGCTCTTAAAATATATTAAGAGTCTGTGTGAACGTCTACTGTAGGATATTCTCCTACAGCACGCCGTATAGTATGCCAAACCCCCACTTATTAGTGACCACAAGTGGTTTTAAAAACACTAACAAGAGGAAAATGGGTGTTGATTACTCTTGGGTAATCGGGTAAGTAGTGTGCAAGTGTGTGGGGTGCAGTATATTTTGTAAGTGTACTGAGAAGTGTGCTAAGTTTGAGTAATACCTAGTAAGCAAAAAAAATATGTCAAATAAAGCCGAAACGAGAATAAATATGAGCCTACTTGTGCAAGTATCAATTTTGAATTTAAAATGGTTTCTTTTACGTTGGGCGCCAAACTATAACGTTACCCCTTTTATACAATGGGCAAGGCTATAATTAATTTAAAAAAAAAAGAAAAAAAGAAGAAGAAGTTAGCTCCTACCTGACCCTACCAGTAGGACCCTAACTTTGAAGGAAAAGAAAGAAGAAAATATGTACAAATGAATATTTAATTTACTAATTACAAACTGCAAAAAGATTAAAATTAAAATACTACCTTATAATTAAAGAACTTAAAATTACTCCTATTTTAAACGGCCGGTCACAATATTCTGGTGGTAGATCACAGACGGAGGGGGTAGTTCATAGACCGAGAGGTAGTTCTCAGATGAAGGTGACAGTCCTCAGATGAAGGTGGCAATTCACAGATGAGGGTGGCAGCTCGAAGATCCGAAGGTGGCAGCTCCAGTATCGGAACGATGAATATAATATTTCAGGTTGCACCGACCTTAACTTTAAGGAATGCTCCATCCATCCAAATGTATATTGTGTGTCTGTCTCATTATCCACATTCCCTTATATTCCTGAGAACTTGTGATGGTTTGATGAAAAATTAACTTTAAAATAAAACTGGACGCGCCAACAGAATTCCCAGGCCTGCCTGGCCCAGGTGGGCCTGCCTGGCCTGGGTGTGGCCGTAGAACGTAGTTGGAAGAAAACTTGAGCAGAACTGTCCTGGAGAATGCCTCGCGACGTCTTATATAGTCGCGAGCCCGTTTCCTAAAATCTATATTTTTAAATTTAAATAATATAAATGGCCAATACAAAAATAAGTAAAACTAGACTATTTAACATAAAACCTTACACGTTCTCATAGAAAAAAATACAACTTTTGAAAGATATGACATGAAATGAAAATTATTGACGTTGTCAACAATATGTAAACAAACAAATTTTGATATAAAAACGGCAATTAATACATTTAAAAGTAATATTTTCAGCACCAAAAGTATAACGAAATCATCAGAAAATTATTGCGGATATATTGAACAGGCTTTTACAAAGATATATGAGAAAATTATACAGTATGAAAGACAATGCAAAACGTTAGTAAAAAAGGGCTTTATAATATAGGTAATACAGTAGTATAATACAAATACTACAATACCTACTGTCTAATAACTTACGAAACTATTTGATTCTATTGTATGTCGGATTTATGCAAATTATCTATTCAAGAGGAAGTTTACAAATTTTTACAACAGCGCGTTTGAAATAAACGTTTCCTACTTGTAAGGTGACAACTCTCACCTTGTTATCGGAACCCGGGTGAAGCGCGTGAACGCGCGCGAGCTTCCACTGGAGTGGAGGAAGATGGTCGTCGCATACGATAACAATGTCCTTTATTATACCATTTACTAATCTGTTGAATTTCGTGCAAGTACTCTCGGCTCCATCTGTTCCAAAAATGTTGCAAGCACTGTTGTACCCATTGCCATCTTAGTAATCTTCCTGGATTCGAGTCAATCAAGGGAACCTCAGGGATGGTCGTCAACGGGCCACCAATGAGAAAATGTGCGGGAGTAAGCGGAAGGGGATCTGAGGCCGATAAGCCGTTCAAAACACATAGAGGACGACTATTTATCACGGCTTCGGACTGTTATATGATTAGGATTATCAACTTTATCCTTTTTAATTTGCGATTTCAAATTGTTGTAAAAGCGAAAAACGTAGGCAGTTACTCGAACCAACTTGCCTAGCGTTGAATATTTTTCTATTATTTCAATTTCGTCGATTTGTACAATCGGGAATGCGGCAACGGGAGGGTTGCGCTTTTCCTCGGTCGTGTCAGCAATATGTAGCGGTTTCGGCCACCCAATTGGGTCTTCTCGAAGCCATGGTGGACCAGAGAACCACATATTATCGTTCAAAAATGTCGAAGGTAACTGCCCTCTAGAGGGCGCGTCGCTCGGATTTGAAGTTCCGGGAACATACCTAAAACGACAATTAGGAAGACGAGTGAGAATTTCACTCGTGCGGTTAGAGACAAAAGTTTTCCATTCATATGGTGGCGAACGCAGCCACGCTAATACAATAGACGAGTCCGACCACGCAAATACTTCGTCAATTTTGATGCGATCGTGATAAATACTTAGCACCTTTTCTAGTAGTCTCGACAAAATGACACATGCCATCAGCTCCAGTCGAGGGATGGAGAGGCACGGTGAAATAGGAGCGACTCGCGTTTTAGCAAGAACGAGAAACGTTCGAACCTCCTTCGTTTCGACGTCGGTTAATCGTACGTAAACACACGCAGCCATACCGCGCTCGCTCGCGTCCGAAAACCCATGTAATTGAATGTTACATGAAGGAAGGAAAATGTGACGTGGTATAGTCACTTGAGACAGCAGGGGCAATTCGTCAACGAATACTTTCCATGCATTAACGATATCAATCGGCGGTCTATCGTCCCACGATACACCCGACATCCACAACGATTGCATTAGGTGCTTTGCATATTGCGTCACGCTTGAAACATATCCCATTGGATCGTAAATCTTGGCGATTTGCGAAAGAATAGTCCGTTTCGTAACGACATTCGACGTACATTCTACACTGAATGTGAAATGGTCTAACTGGGAATTCCATCGAAGTCCCAGAACCTTGGTTTGATGGTCGTTTTCCATGGGAGCAAACGACACTTCACTTTGCCGCCCACCGTTCAAACATGAATTACGTACCGCCGCGAGTAACGCGGGCGAGTTACTATGCCATTTATGCAAAACAAACCCAGCTGATTTACAAATTCCTATTAATTCATTTTGTAATACGAGTGCTTTTTGCTCGTCCACCTCAGTACAGCACACGTCATCCACAAACATTTGGTCCATCAACACCTTGGACGCACGTGGGAAATTTTTAGCCTCATCGTAGGCCAATTGCTTGATTGTACGAAGCGCTAAGTACGGCGACGAGCTTACTCCAAACGTCACCGTACACAGACGATATTCATGTATGGGTTCGCTTGGTGATTTACGCCACAGAATGCGTTGTAAGTCACGATCTTCTTTCCGAACGTTTATGTTAAGATACATTTGTCTGATGTCGGCTACGAGTGCGACACTATGAATACGAAACTTCAACAGTACGTCAACTATGTCCTGATGAAGTTTTGGTCCGGTCAAAAGGATATCATTTAGTGACGTACCGTTTGAGGTAGAACATCCTGCATCAAAAACTACCCGGGTACGTGTCGATACAGCTGACTGCTTTGTCACGCAATGATGCGGGAGGTAGTAGGTACTACCCAAAGTTGGTGGGTCAAAAACTCGTTCCATAAAGTTTAAATCTAGGTACTCCTGCAAACAACGGTGATATTCGCTTTTAATATCAGGGTTGCGCTCTAAGCGCGCCTCTAATTTATGAAAACGAGCTAATGCGATATCACGTGACTCACCGATGGGCGGGGCATCAGGTTTACGGGGTAAAGCTACTGTATACCGCCCGGTGACGTCACGCTAGTGAGCAATTTCGCCTCCGAAGGGATCGATTCTATCTCCCAGAATCTGCGTAAATCGTTGTCTTCAAATGAACTAAAACACGCATTCACGCCAGGTTTCGTGGGAGAATCAAAAGCTATTTTTCCTAACAACAAATATCCAAAAATACTATTTAATGCGATCGGAGTATCCGGTTCACCTGAAATAGATCCGCCTAAGATGATGTGCGGCAAAACATCAGCTCCTAATATCATTTCAATCGGCTGTGGAATATGAAAGTCAGGATCGGCTAACTTTAAATTTTTTATATGTGACCATTCAGTCGAAGGCAGCTGTATGCGGGGCATGTGACTATGCGTTAGCTTCGGTAACACTAGCGCATCGACAGCTATCGAAGGCTGCATAGCGCCACAAGGCTGGACAAAGAACGACGTAACTCCCTTGGGTCGAATTGGAGTGCTACCACCGATCCCGAAAACCGGAACATCTACGTGGTGTCTAGGTAACGACAGCCGCGAGACAGCTGACTCCGAAATGAAAGTGCATTCGCTTCCGGTATCGACTAACGATCGAATAGTACCCCTTTTTTTACCATCTACGCAAATAGCAATTAGCGCGGTAGAAAGCAACACTGACTTCGTTCGAAAAGCTACATTTGATGACGCAGATTGTATAGGTACTTGTGTTGAATGGCTAGACGCTATCGTTATCGGATCAGAATTCTGAGCTATGTTAGGTTGTTCACTTATCAATGCTGCACTTTTATCATTCGCATGCTGCATTTTTTTTTTTTTTTTTTTTTTTTTTTTCGGACGTGGGTAGTCTCAAGTGAAACATTAAAATTCAAAACTCAATATTTATAATTATCATTTAAAATATTATTAGTGAGTTATGAAGTGATATTATTATGTATTTACATAAATAAGTATGTAATACCTGCATGGTTGTGTAGTCAATGGTGAACACTCACTAGTTTTGCCACAATCACCGAATAAAATTTTCACTCTCTACAACTACAGTTCACTAAAACAAAATTGCAACAATGGATGCTGTCCTGGAGTCACAGATGCAGCTGCAGGCATTGTTTCTGAAGAAAATGGAAGATTTCCAAGCCCAACTAAATGTGCAGCCCAAAACTTCAGGCACAAGTTCTTCCTTAGCCGTTGAATTTGAAGCATTTCGTGCATTTATTTTGGTGGCACTCAAGTCCCTCCAGCACCAAGTGAGTTTGCTAGCCCAGGAGACTGACAACCTTGAAATGCGGGCGCGCCGAAAGGTGCTTCTTATTCATGGTGTGGCTGAGGATAAAAGTGAGGACACATTGGCCTGCGTCGTGGGTGTAGTCGCCAAATACATGAAAGTGGGTGAGTTTTCTGCCGAGCACATAAGCCGATGTCATCGGATGGGTCGTTCTGCTGCTCCAGAAAAGCCTAGGCCTATCCTCGTCAAGCTGTGTGACCTATCTGTCCGTCAAAAGCTGTGGGACGCGAAGACCGCATTGAAAGGAACTGGCGTGACACTGTCCGAGTTTCTCACAAAGCCGAGGCATGACACCTTCATGGCAGCCCGTCAGCGCTTCGGTATGACAAAATGTTGGTCTCGGAACGGCGTCATCTATGTAATTAGTACTGATGGTAAACGCCATAGGATAACGACCATCGCAGAGCTTGACTTTATTGAAGCGCCGGCACCATCCAGGAAAAGAACGCCAGAAGCAGAAAAGGCTGTCCCGGCTGGTAAATCCAGTAGGCGTATCAAAACCGTGCAGAAGCCGTAATAAGTTCTCCAATGACGTAATTTCGGCTACCACACATAATAGTAAACAAAATTTGTAAGGTAGTTTTCAATTTTTTTTTATGTTTGTTTTTCATTGTAGGTGTGGTTGATAATTTGCCGATATCTCCTCTTATCAATTTAAACTTATGATTGTCATAAAATTATTTAAATACTGTAATTTATTTTCATTTTTTTCCAAATTAATTGTTATCAACTTTAACTTTTGTTTATTTTGTTTAATGACAGGTGTGTGTTAGCTGTCATTTCTCTTTGTAAATGTCTTTTTTTTTTATTTTTACTTTTTCTATTATATATGGCCATCACATCGGAACGGTGTGCCAGTTCTCAAGCTCTTTTGAGAATGTGTAACCTATGTACAAGTGTGGTTTCTGTGTTGTTTTATAATTTGAAGGTTTAAATTTTGTTTTAAGGTTTAAGCACGAGTATAGATTATAACATAGTGTGGTGTTATTTTTATGTTATCTATGATACACAGACTTGTTTATGACTTACTTTATATTATGTGGTACTTATATTGTAAGATATGTTTTTAAAGTGACGCATTTTATATTATTATTTCATTTATTTATTGTTTTTTTTTTGTTTAAAATTTGCGTCTCGCACCTACACAACCGGCAGGTGGAAAGTAGTATAAAAGCTTATATATATATATTATATATTTGTATAGAATAGATAAAATATTTTATAATTTTATATATATATTTTTTTTTGTAATAATTATGACAGATATTTTTTATGATATGAAAAGCAGCAGTGATGATGATTTTTTAACTGCGTCTTCATCTTCTTCATGTAGTAGCAATGACAGTTTTGCTAGTTTAGCTCCACTGTCCGATTTTCTTGAGAGCAACTTTTCTGATGTACCTAAAAATTTCAATGTTGTCCATATTAATGCGCAGAGCATTCCGTCTTCTTATTCTGACATGTTAGCATCATTTAACCAGAAAAATGTTCACGCTATAATAGTCTCTGAAACATGGCTTCGTCCAAGTCTTCCTACAACGTCATATTCTCTTCCCGGTTTTATCTTGATACGCAATGATCGTCTTACAGCGACCTGCGGGGGTGGCGTGGCTATTTACTTAAGAGCTAATATTGCCTTTTCCATTATTAGTCAATCATCGCAGCCTCCGCCGGTAAATGCTGGCGAACATCTGTTTATTGAGGTAGTTCTTTCCCATACAAAAATTCTACGAGCATATTATAGCCATTCATCAAATGTAAATTATTTCTCTTCTTTTGAAAATTTGTTGTCTGATCTTTGTCCTTCATATAGTCATTCCATCATTATGGGTGACTTCAATACATGTCTCATAAAACGAAATTACCGCACTTCCTTGCTAGAGTCTTCCGTTAAGTCTGCTAACATGCATATTCTTCCTCTTACTGCTACGCACCACTTTCCGAATTGTACTCCCTCCCTTCTTGATTTAATGATAGTGACTTCCCTTCAACATGTGGCTAAACATGGCCAGTACTCTGCCAATGATTTTTCCTATCATGATTTGATTTACCTCTCCTACAAAGTTCGTCCTCCGAAACTCAAACCTCAAATCATTTTGCAGCGGAACTTTAGTGGCATGGATCGTGATGCATTGCTTCATGACGCCAATAATATCGACTGGAGTCCTGTTTTAAATACTGAGTCAGTAGATGAGCAGGTGGCAAATTTTAATCGAATTATCACTCAATTATATGATGTTCATGCACCACTGCGTGCCATCAAAATCAAACAGCTTCCAGCTCCTTGGCTCACAGGTGACATCAAAATTCTTATGCATAAGAAAGCAGTCGCAAAAACAAGGTTCAAGCTGAGATCTACCGATGTTAACAAAAATAGGTACATTCAGGCCCGTAATCGCTGCAATATGGTGTGTAGGGATGCAATGCGTCGTCATATTCACTCTTCTGTTGAAGATGAAAACCCAGCTAAAATCTGGAAGTTTCTCAAGTCTCTATGAATTGGCAAATTACGTCTACATACACCTTCGCATAACCTTGACTTAAACTCTCTTAACCAACATTTTTCTTCCGTCGCCGCTATGTCGGTTGAGGATAAAAATTGTACTGTTAACAGTCTTTCTGCCATTCCACCATTAGACTTCAGCCCATTTGTTCTAAATCAATTCACCGAATGTGATGTTAAAAAGAGCATTTTGACCATTACGTCTAACGCAGTAGGTGGTGACTGTATTAGCCGAAACATGCTTTTGCCCATCCTTGACGTAGTCCTTCCAGTTCTGTGCGTCTTATTCAATGACTCTGTTTCTAAGGGAACATTCCCTGCTATTTGGAAAGATGCGCAAATCATCCCTTTACCTAAATCATCCATGCCTAATTCTTTCACTGAATACCGACCTATTTCCATTCTTCCTTTCCTGTCCAAAGTTCTTGAGCGTCTTGTTCACAGACAACTTAACTTTTTCCTTATCAGACAAGACCTCTTAAACCCTTTCCAATCCGGATTCCGACCGGGGCACAGCACTGTGACTGCTCTTATTAAGATCACCGATGACATACGTAGGGGTATGGATGACGGTAAGCTTACTGTTCTAACACTGTTAGACTTCAGTAATGCTTTTAACACCGTCAATTTTGATATCCTCCTAGCAATACTTCGCTCTATTAACATATCTCCGTCGGTGATTGATTGGTTTCACAGTTATCTGTATGGGCGTCGGCAGCGTGTTCACCTTGAAGACTCGTTTTCTTCATGGTGTAACACAACGGCTGGCGTGCCACAAGGCGGCGTATTATCTCCTCTTCTTTTTGCGATTTTTATTAACTCTATATCTAAACAACTTTCTTCTTCCTACCACTTATATGCAGACGATCTCCAAATTTACTCGCAAGCTCTTTTTAATGAACTCCCCTCTGCTGTAGCCACCATTAATAGTGATTTATCACGAATACTTAACTGGAGCAGATCCTTTGGCTTAAAAATAAATCCAACAAAAACGCAGGTAATGATCATTGGTAGTTCTCGCATGATCTCCAGGATTGATTGGGCTACACTTCCGCAAGTTGTTCTTGACGGTATTGTCTTACCCTACAGTGACTCAGTTAAGAACCTTGGTATAACAATGGACAGATCTCTCAGCTGGGATGTTCACTTGCAGTCCGTGAGCTGTAAGATGTTTGCTTCTGGTGCGTCATTGAAGCGCCTTCGGAATTTTTTACCTACTGCTACTAAAGTTGCGCTTGCACAATCTCTTCTGCTTCCAATCCTAGACTACGCTGACGCCTGTTACCTAGATCTTCGAGAGGACCAGCTAGACAAGCTTGAGCGGCTTCAAAATTTCTGTATCAGATTTATTTTCGGTCTACGCAAATATGATCACATCTCTCACTTTCGAACTAAGCTCAAGTGGCTGCCTATTCGCCTTCGACGGAAAGCTCACATTCTCCACCTCGTCTATAATATTCTTTTCAATCCCACTGCGCCGCATTATTTAAAAGATTGCATATCTTATGTGCATAACTCTCATGCCTTGTCACTTCGGTCGTCGGAAAATCTTGCTCTTAAGATGCCTACGCATCATAAAACTTTCTACAAAAGTTCTTTTGCCGTCCAAGCTGTAGTTTTATGGAACGATTTGCCTTTGGACGTTAGGAAAGCTCCATCTCTTGCTACTTTTAAAGACAAGTTACGGAAATTTTATTTGTCTTCGGTATAATGATATTTATTTTATTTTTTACTTCTAATTTCCTTTTTCATTGCTTGCTTTACTCGTATTTAATCATTTAGTTTATTCGTATTTTCTTTTTCTCTCTCTTATATTAAATTGAATAGTAATATGAATGTATTTTATCCAATTCTATAGTTTTATTAGTATGTATGTATAAGCATATATATGTATATTATAATATTATATATTATATTGGTATATATTTATATTTAGTTAATGTAATAGAATGTAATTGTGTATATTTGCATGTGTTTTTAAGTATAGATTACTTTCTTTATTGTAAGTACACCCCCGTCCTATACATCTTTTTTCTCAGAGGTTTCCATCCTAAGGTTGCCTGGAAGAGATCGCTTTTAGCGATAAGGCCGCCACTTGTGGCACTATATGTAAATTAATATTTTTGTATTGTTATATTTTGTGTGTCTACAATAAAGCGTTGATCTATCTATCTATCATTCGAATGAGTAGGTATCGAAGAGAGGTTCTTATCGGGAAAGTGTAAGAGTGAATGGTGACGTGAGCCACAGAAACGACATGAATGTACACTTTTACACCCGCTTGAACCTGAAGCTGAACCCCCTGTACCTTTGTTAGATCCGCCAGAAACCGAATGGCCACGTGCCAAACAATTATAACAAATATCTCGAGTTTTTACAAATAGATAGCGGTCCTTAGGCGACCAGCTCAAAAACTTCGTACATTTCGTCAATGAATGCGAAGAAATATCACAACAAATACATTTCTTATCAGTGTAATCGGTGCGTGATTCTAAGCTAGATGCATGGACGTTTACGCTCCGATTAAACGAATCAACTCGTGGCTTATTAACCGAACTGGACAAATTTTGCGAGTGAACTCCAGCCTCGGAAATTTCGCTTGCGATCATATCGCGTTCAAGAAATTTAATTAACAAGTCGACACTCGGAATTTCAGTATGTTTTTTCAATGTCATTTCGAAACGCTTCCGAATTGAAGCAGGTATTTTTCTAAGCAAAATATGCAACATCACAAAACTCCATTCTCTAATGGGGAAATTCATAACTTCTAAAGCCTTTATATTTTCTTGGTAAATATTCAATAAATTACGCAAGCACTTTGTCAGGTTTCGATCAGAACAACACGGTATGTCTAGGATACAATCTAAATGTTTCGAAGCAATGGCTCGTTTGTTTTCATAACGTGACGTCAATACTTCCAATGCGACGGAATAATTATCTTCCGTGATAGGTATAGATTTAATCAAATTAAATGGTTCACCCTTCAATGTGAGGAGAAGATACCTAAACTTTTCCGCCGAAGTGTAAACGTCATTGTTATCTACAACTGATTTAAACAAATCAAAATACACAGTCCACTCCGTGCTTTCGCCAGAAAAAGACGGAAACGGCAAAACTGGTAACTTATTAACATGACAATGAGCTTGATTTGATAACGCCGGGGAATTCAAGGTCGCCTTACTCATTCGTCGTATGTCATCATCCCTCTTTCTATATTCATCCATATGGGATTGAATGGCGTAATATGTATCATTAAATTTATTTCTAACGCGCAATTGTTCTTCCTTATCAATGGTTTCTGATTTAAACAATGACTTTTCAATTTTGGTTTGCAACTTTAAGAAGTTTCTTTGAATTAATTGAATATCTTTCGCTCGAGTTCTAAACTGTTGTTCATTAATTTCGAAATAGTTTAAAATATGATTTACTTCATCAAGTAAAATGTCCCTTTGAAATATGTCTTCTTCCGCCATATTGTAAGTCACGAACGACCAAGGAATAATATATACTCTACGGGAAGAACACCGACTCCATAGAAAAGAAATATGACACGGCAAACAGCGCCATCTATGGATGACCCAATACACTTTTGGTAGCGGGAAATATTTAATTAGCATGGCGGGTGATTTGAAAATTCACTTCTATAAAAAGGCGGGTAATTCAAATTAGGCGAATATATAAAATAAATGGTACAGTAGGCTTAGCTTTTCATACAAAGTTTGGGGTAACAGCTCTCGTAAAATGAAGCTCATATGTTATAATTTCGGATACTATATTTTTGTGCTTAAATAGAGCCACAAATAAATTTTGGCCAAAATTGATTTGTATGAAAGTTATTTTCAGAACCGTTAATAAGCACAAAAATGTAATATTATTCGAAATTATAACATACGTGCTTTATTTTACGAGAGCTGTTACCCCAAACTTTGTATGAAAAGCTAAGCCTACTGTACTCCCTTAATGTTTATCTGGGGAGTTTGAAATGTTTGTACCAAATATCATTTCATTCATCGAAATTTATTCAGATGTGTATTAGATTACCAGATTTATTTATTTTGTTAGGACTATACAGAGAAACTTTACCGATGTTTAAAGTAATTAAGATACAAACATTTATTACATTAGAAGAAAAGGTTTAAGAGAAAATCAAAATTTAATTATTACTATTATCATAGTTTCAAATAACAGTTGTACATATAATTAACAGTTAGTTAACATAAAATAGAACATTTCAATGATGTGAAATATCTAAGAGCGGGATGTAGTATGTAAAATTAACATAATTATATTAATTTTCAAACAAACTATTATCATTGTTTTTCATCTTTGATACAATCATCGAAAGTTTTAATATTATCTGTTAAAAATGTGCATTCAATTATTAATACTATACCAAAAGAGGATATCATTTCACAGGTCTGTAAGCATAAAACGAGTGGAATATATTGAAAACAATCAAAAATTTAATATTTTTATACAATAATTACAATTACGCTTATAAATTACAATGAGGATCTTGATTAAGAAAAAAAGTATTCTATTTTAGTTCTAGTTTATGAACTAGGTGACACTTTGATGAAATTTTTAAAATATTTTTCAGCTCAGTTTATTAGTTCTCTATTGACATTTTAACGAACTAACCCAAATCAAGTTCCTCATTACACAATTACATTATTACAAAACTAAAATGATAATCTAGTGGATTCTTGGGCATTTTTATATTTATGTGTGTCTCAATATATTAATTTTCTTTTTTAAAGCAGCTTGAGTTTCTGTCATAGCAAAACTGCGATTTTTTAATATGCAATTTCTTTGTACACAAATGTGAAATACGGATTTTTTTACATAAAGAACATTATCATGATAATGTTCCAAGCATTTTTTCATGAAATTAAAAGTTTCTTCTGGTATGGCATTCGTCACATTTTTTTTCAATTCATTTATGTGTGGCTGACTGCTTAACAGAGCATTAATAGCAAGTGCACATTTCTCAACACATAATATCAAATCTTTTGATGAGTAATTTAAGCTGTTCTTTAATTTATTGTACTCTTTATTTTCCGTAAAATTGTGAACAAAGCTTTTTTCATGAGCCACAAATAAATTCATTGCATATCGGGCAATTTTCTAAATTGTTTTTGTGCCTTTTTATAAGAAAGCCGCATACATATGCACATGCTTGTAGTTCAGCACTGTCTTCTTCTATATTTTCTTCAACAATGTTTGTGTCCACAGAAGATTCAATATGTGATGTGGATTCACATGACATGGTGTTTTTTTCACCTGCAGATAGTAGGATTTGAAAATTTTTCATTATGGATGAGTTTTCATCTTCTTCACAATTACCAGAGGTAATGTGGGCCATATTTGACAATACTGCGGTCTTGAGCCCTCCTATAAATGCGCTTGTAGTAGGATTAGTATTGGACCCACAATTACCTCTGATGCATCAAAATAAATTTTCTAATGGGTCTTGCTGTAGCCTTCTAGTTGCAAGACTTTTAATGTCGTCGTTTGCTTTAATCACGACCCAAAGTGCTTCAATAGCATTCATTGTCCATATCCAGCCATCAATTGATGGGGGTTTTCGTGGGCATCCGACAAATTCCAGCTCCTTAAAAAATAATTTCATTTCACTGAAAAACTTCAGATGTGGCGAAGTATCCGAAATGTTCGTGCTGTAAGGCTTGCCCCGACGCAGATCCGGCGTACTGCTGTTGCAAAGGTCAAATAGTTTGTCCATTTTAAGGACAACATTTGCTGTTGCTACAGCACTCAACGGCAACAGTCCTGCATACAAAGATATTTTTTTTAGAAATATAACTAAAAAGTTCATATTAATACAATCTAATTAACTATCTATATTTATAAAAGCGAAAGGTCACTGACTGACTGACTTACTCATCACGATTATCAGAAACTACTAGCACTAGGAGTCTCAAATTTTGCATAGGAGTTCTGTTTAGGACGTAGACGCTCACTAAGACTGGATTTCGCGATATTGAAGCCCTAAGGGGTGAAAAGGGTGTCCAAAGTTTATATGGGGAAACCACATTAGTTGGACTATTTTATTTGAAAGTTCACAAAAAATCAGCTAGTAACTTAGTATAATTGTAATTTTAAGACACTTAGTATTTAAAATCATACCTTGATTTATTTGCGAAAACATTCCTCCAGCAACTGACCAGCTCAAGGTTTGAGCAGCCAGATTCACTTTCATCTTCTGTTTAGTGTTTGGGTCCAGATGATCTTTCTTAAGTATGGGTGCATATGCAAAGTTGGGGTTTGAACTATCATTATTGTGGAAAGCTTTAATATCCTCCCACTTGGCCAACCCTGAAAATAAGTAAAGATATTGATTAAATAAATAAAAAACACAGTTTTTAGGTTTATTGTGTTCTATATTATGTAAGGACAGTGAGTTGCAGCTGACAGTAAAATATGAGAAAAGGTAGCAAAAAGGAAATTTTCATACCTTTCTTTTAGAAATATTAATGATAATATAAACAGGATAAATGATCAAAACACTATGCATTAATTATAGCTAATGGCAGGGTATTATTCACTATTCTACTACAATACAAAGTATTCAGTTCCTAAACAATAATAGTTAAGTAAGTATTGCAGCAGTGATGGCTCATTTGGGAGAACGCTCGCCTCAAATTGTGAGCGCACGGGGACCCCAGGGGTTCAAATCCCTGACCAAGACCCTGAACCTCTGTGTTATTTTTAAAATATTTAGTATTATAGTTTCCAACCTACCTTCACCGCTAGTCCCATTTGATGAAATGTCAGTTTTGCATTTGATGTTATATTTCAAAAAATTATTTCTGAAACATTTTAGTAAATGTGGCACATCAAACATGGCAACTATCTCTTTTTCACCAATTTTGAAAACAGGATTGCCATCTCTTGCGCCCAAAGTCTCCAAAGCTCGGCGATTAGTGGAGGCCATATCACAGACAACAGCAGACACGTTAAGGCCCATACTTAAGCAAGCATTCACATTCTGGAAAAGAAGAACACATAGACATATAAATTTTATTTCAAAGCTGATTAATGATAAAGGATAGAACCAAAATATATACATACTTCTTTAATCAGAACCATTAGCCTATCTGCTGTCACATTTGCTCCAGACAAGTAATATGCCAAAGGTTGTTTGACAGATTTTCTAATTCCAGTTATCATAAAAACTAATGCCTTTACTGCTTCTTGTCTTATCCTTCCATGATTGCCATGATCCTGGTACCCTTCTATTTTGTCTGTCTTTTTATTATATTGCACATGTTTTCTGATGCTCATTTCATCAAAAATGAGAACAAAGTGGTTGTCTGATGGTTTTTGTTTTTCTATAAATTTTTGAGTAGTTAATAAAACTTTTTTGTTTATACCAGGCGTCATTTCAAAATTTTGTAGCATTTGTTTCAATGATGAAACTGCTGGCAAACAGAACCATCTTCTTAAGAGTCTGTAGCAAGTTGGAGACCTTTTAAACATTCTTAGTGCAATTATTTTATCTTCTGAAGTCCACCTCCTTCCTTTGGGTTTTTTTGAATAATTCCGTATTTGACTTTGTAACAATACTGCAAAAGTGGGCGAAATTACTTTTTGTAGACTTTTAATTTTATCATCATTTATAAGGATATTAAGTATATCTCTTGGGCGTAATCTTTTTTGTTTCTTTAATGTTTTGCGCATCTGCCAAATTTTTTTCATTAATTTTCTTGACTTTATGTAACCTTGTTTTTTGGGCATCACAGTCTGAAAAAGTAAACAATATCAATTAAGACTCTTGCCAGATTAATAAAGTTCCAACAGATTTAAAGAAAATATTACTTTGTTAGGTACACTCTGGGTATCAGATTTTGTTGGTACCAAGTTTGTGTTGGATAGCACTTGAGTTGATGCGCCGGGTTCATATAATGTGCTCAGACTTGTATCATCAACCTGAAAAACATATAAAATTATGCTATCAGTACAATCAAGCAGGCAATACATAAATTTCATGAATGTCACTCACAAGAACAGCTTCTTGTATTAAATCTGAAATAGTTTGAGTCTAGTATACATATTTTCAAATTACCTTGTTAGGTACACTCTGGGTATCAGAACTTGTAGATAACAAGTTTTTTATATTGGAGAGCACTTTCCTTGATGGACCGGGTTCACATAAAGTGCTCAGACTTGCGCCATGAAACTGAAAACATGCAACATGTTGCTGTCAGTACAATTACCACAGAAATTATTAAAAATAGTAAAACTTTAAAATATCTGTTTACCTTTTCATAATAGTTAGCATCAGGAATAGCATGTTTGTGCAGCGTCTTCTTTTCAAAATCAATAAAAGATGAAGGTTGGAAGTGTTTATCACATAACATCCGATGCTCAGTATATAGCTCTTTTTGTAATTTTGGTGAAGACCACTGACTATCCGGAAAGCAATACTTTGCCCAGGCTTCACACCTAAAACAAGACAAAGTCATTCATTAACTGTCCCAGAAAATAGTCATTAAATATTTGAAAATAACAAACAGTTGAACATTGTATGGTAGGACTTAACGTCATCACAATTGACTAAAAAGAAAACCCCCACAATGAAGAAATCCAAACATTTTCAAATAACTGAACCAGTCCTTTAATAGGTCAATCCGTCTTTATTGTGTTAATTGGTTTTCTCAGATCAATTACTGAGTTAGTATTATAGAAATAAATGTTTCCACAAAAGCTTACTTTATTACGTTTGATACTCCTGGCTTTGGAAACCGGTATAAAAAAACACCGGAATCTGTAGACACCGATCCACATTTCACACACTTACGTTTCTCCTTCAACGACATTTTTATTACGAACGATTGGAGTCTTTTCTCATTCACAATGTTACAGAGTCCTATCTCAACACAATTGTCACGAAGCACAAATAGAATAATTTATTGATACAGGGATATCAATTATTACAGTAATTCGCAAAGATGAAAAACAAACACAATATCACGCATAGCGGACATGCATCTAAAATGGCGTATTTTTTTTTTGATAGACATGATTTGATGACAGATTTGACACTGACAATTCGGTTAAATATTTGGCTTGATATACCCTATATAAAAATACATACTTTTTGATCTCTAGTAACACTGCTTGTGACCCAAATAGGTATCGTCGCAAATCGCCCAATTGAAGTTGACCGGGGCTGCGAACGACGCAATACAATACGGGCAAAAATCAGACGAAATACTTTATAGGGCAAAAATATTATCGGGAAGCTAGTCTTCGCTACGATAATTGACAAAATAGGTACAAATTTTACAAGAAATGTGAATTGATATTTTAACCTAACCACGCAATGTCAACACGTGCAAGTAGGTAAAATACGTAGCCACAGCACAGAAAACTACAAATCCGGCTCGAACGGATCAAAAATATGGTGAAGCGAGAGGTACCTTTGTCGGCGGAGTATCTAGGGACGCCGTCCAGGTCTCGAGGTGGAACTTCTCCGGCTGTGGTGATGATGGTTGCGCAAGCGTCTCTTCTTTTGAGGTCCCGATGAAGACCGTCGAAAACCGAGACCGCACCGCGTGATGATGGACCAGTGACTTCCCGAGGTGGAAGGCTGGTGCCGAAACGCGAACGTGGCGAATTTTAGCTGCTCGGAGTAGGTACGGTACACACGTCCGCTCCAAGGCAATGCTACTCAGATACTAGTTGCGACCGACAGATGGCCGCAAAATCAAAAGCCAGGAAGAGCTCTCGGATACACCTTACGAACTTAATAAAAAAGGTTGTCTATGCTGTGACACGTGAAGAAACAAAAAATTGATTTAACTGTTTCCGAACGAAACAATATATTCTTCACAGTAAGGAGCAGCTGACATAATAAAAATACCTTTTATTTTAGTTATTTTTTTAAAGTATTTTTCTGTTTTCTTAGAGACGTTAAAATTAACGAAAAATTAATTCATATAAGTTTGATAAAAATCGGTCAAAATAGTTAGATCTGTAAATATAATATGCAAAAAAAAAATTTTTTATTACAATTTTTTGAAGTAAGTACTACCTGACTCAGCGAACCTCGTACTTGATAAATAATGTCATCAATGATATGTCAACTGTCAACTGCTCACGATGGCGGAATTTTGAATTGTACTCGCACCATATTCAACGAACGAACTCGAACGATAATTTCTACGCAATTTTCTCAATTTTTTTAAAAAAATTTTACGATGCACCATAAAACATTTTCATAAAAGTTTAATGAAATCGAGTTATTATTATTCGAGGTCAGGTCAGGTCAGGTCAGGTCAGGTCAGGTCAGGTCAGGTCAGGTCAGGTCAGGTTTTTTTTTGTAACATTTATGTGTTGGAGTGTAAAATAACCTAGGTCAGTGCTTACGGTATACTCTGACCATAGGCTATGTAATTTAAGATGTGATTGGGATTAGGAAGGCTTGGGATTGTTTACTTAGGAGTGGGTTGGGGTGGTTGTGGGAGGGAAAGATTAAAGAGAAGAAGTAGATTGAAAGGGTAGTTGAGGGAAGAGGTGTTACTACTGCGAGTTTTGTGGTAGTGTCCTGTGAGCCAGACGGTCTCAGTGTGATTTGAGTGATTGGCTCCTAGCACCCCGATATTCTACAATTCCCAGTTGAAATTTGGAAGAAGAAAGACGAAGAAAGAGAAAAGGAAGTAAGGAAGGAAGAAAGAAGAGGAAGAGTACACAACATTCTCATGTTTAAAATTTTGCCGTTGCCAAAATACAGTTGGTGAATTTAGACTACAATGTGAGTGGATGTGCCGAGGTTTAACAATTACTATTCTTGAACTACATTTCCTAAATTACTGTTATACTTATATGTAAATGTACATTATGTTATATAGGTATATGGAGTTTAAGGTAAATGTCAGTGCCAATTTTATACAGTTGTGTCCCGGCACGGCACAGGTGCGGCACCGCATAGTGCCAATGTGTAAATGCCCGTGCCGGCTCCGACTCCGCCCCGGCACGGCGTCAAGGCATAGGGCCGTGAAATATTGTTAACGTGAATGGTGGGCTGTTCTGTAATGGTGGGCTATTCTGTGTAGTCTAGGAGTCTCCAGTTGACTCCGGAGATTCCTCGGAATGTATTTCGTTGTGGCCTATGTTTAGGGGGGCATGTTTCTAGGAGACTTTTCTTGTGCGAAAGTGCATTCAAGTGAAAGTGCCCGTGCCGTGCCGCGCCTTCGCCGACACCACCACGATACGGTACCGGCACGTCACATCACCGCAGCGGACTGAAGTGCAAGTGCGTGTGCCGTGCCCGCGCCGATGCCGTAGCGGGACGGCACAGTGTACTCAAGTTTAAGTGTCTGTGATGTGCCGTGGCGGCGCCGACACTACTACGACACGGCACCGGCACGGCACACTACCGTAGTGGACCGTAGCGTCAGCGCGTGTGTCTTGCCGGCGCCGACGCCGACGCAGCACTGCACCGGTACGGCACAGGATCTCGGTGTACTCAAGTGTAAGTGCCCGTGCCGCGCTGGCGCCGACGCCACCACGACACAGCATCGGCACGGCTCATCACCGCAGCGGACTGAGGTGTAAGTGCGTGTGCCGTGCCGGCGCCATTACGGCACGGCACAAGCACTGCACAGCACCATAGTGTACTCGAATGTAAGTGCCCGCGCCGCGCCGCGTCGGCGTCGGCGCCGGCGCCAAAATTCAGTCGGTGATTTTGGAATACAAAGTGTGTGGATGTACTGAGGCTTAACAAGATTATGAGTTTATATTGGCGGAGTTTTGCTTCCGATCGAGTTTTAAGATTGCTAATTATGTAGTTATTGTATGTGTTGAAATCTTCCAGTGCAGTGCTGGATCGGGAGATTTCGTTGAGATCGAAATGATTGGCAATGTTTGGAGTACCTGAAGTGTAATTAAATCTGGCTAAGGAGAATCTTGGGCATGTCTGTAGCAGGTGTTTAAGGGATTGTTTTGTGTGTTTATTGCATGGACATTGATGGTCGCTTGTGATTTTAAATCTTCGTAGGTATTCCTTGTGATAGCCGTGGTTAGTAATGATTTGTGTTATGCTGAAGGTAGGTTTAATGCGTGTCAAGAACTCGTTCAGTTGGTCGAATGATCGCAATATCTTCTTAGTGTAGGTGGTATATTCATATAGGTCGGCAGCTTTGTTTTTGCTCGATTGTTTGCATTTGTTTTTTATGAAGCTAGTAGGTATGTAGTTGTAGTCTGCAGTTTCGTGGAGTTTGGTGGCCGATTTGGCAGTTAAATTAGCAATTTCGTTGCCCCCGATGCCAATATGTCCTCTAATCAGGTGAATTTTATGTTGTTTCCTGATAGACGGGAATTGTGTAGGGTTTTGTGTATTAGGGTCGCTAATTTGTATGTGGAATTCGGGTTTGATAATTCAATCAAGCTGGTCTTGGAGTCAGAGAGGATGTATGCGTTCACGATTTTGGCATTTACTGCCTATTCACAAGCGTACTTTATGGCTAGCATTTCCGCCTGATAGACTGAGCAATAGTTGTGTAGCTTGAGTTTTTTATTGTGTATAATGTCACCTGTGGGGCTGATGCAGATGCATGCCGCACCAACTCGGTCGTCCTGCTTGCTGCCGTCTGTGTATAGCTACCACGCATCAGCCATATTAGGGGACCATTCATCAAATTCCTCAATATTTTCAATAGAGTTAAAGGCGATCCCTTGTCTGAGGGAGGGGTGCAGGAGGGTGGAGGGACTAGCTGGAGTTTCCAGTGGTAGGTCATTTGGTAGATATTTAGTTGAGCCGGATATTTTGGTAGTTTTGATTTCTTATGTTTCTGCTATTTTATCGGGTGTAAGTTGAGCTAGTGAGATAGAGGCGGCGATGCTAATAGTACGGAAACCTCTGATTATTTTTATTGCAAACGGGCGTTGGAGTGAGAGGAATTTTTGTCTTACTTTATTATATTTGAGGGCGCTTGACCAAATACTTGAGGCGTATGTAATTATAGGCTGTATTACTTGTAGGTAAATTGTTTTAATATTGTCAGGGTGTACTCCCCATGTAGGTTTTATGTAAGGTGTAAGTTTCAGAAATACTTTTTTGGCTTTATTCGTTACATATTCAGTGTTTTTGATGAAATTTAGTTTGCAGTCGATAATGATTCCCAGGTATTTGATTTCTTTGGATTTAGTGATAGGGGTGTTGTTCATGTGGATGGCGCAACTACTGGCTTTTTTGGTGAAGGCGATTGCTTGAGTTTTGTCCGGGCCAAATTCTAGTTTCACCTGTTTGCCCCAGAGGTGTATTATTTGGAGAGCTCTGTTAACGTTACTTTCCAGGGTATGTAGTTCTTTGGAGTGGGCTATTAGTAGTACGTCGTCCGCATAAGCCTGGAGGTGACATCCATCCGGCATTTAAGAGCTCAGTAACTGGTCCAATAGGAGATTCCACAGTGTGGGTCCGGTCCACATACTGATCCACAAGGATCATTATGTGGACCGGACCCACACTTTGATCTTTGGTCATTATTTTGCTTGTGGAGTAGTCTGAGTAATTGATTATCAGCTTTCTATTTTTACCGTAACTTATTAGGAGCTGGTAAATGTTGCTTGGACAATTGATTGTTCTCAGTTGTTGGAAGATGGCCGGCCACCAGGCATTGTCAAATGCCGCCTTGATGTCGAGGGATACGGCAATAACTTGATGTTTGTTAGCTTTTGCTTCCGTAATGAGATTGAGAGCATATTTGATTGCATGCACTGTGGAGGTTTGTGGCTTGAAACCGAATTGTTTGTTGCAGTTGAGATTTGATGAGTATATATGGAGTGTAATGCGGTTGATGACTAGCTTCTCCAGGAGCTTGCCCATCGTGTTTAGTAATCCTATGGGTCTGTATGCAGAGAGGTTATTATAATCTTTTTTGTTGGGTTTAGGAATGATTTTGATCTGTGCTACCTTCCAGCAATCTGGGAAGTAGCTAAGTTCGAGGCAGCGGTTTATGATGTTGGTAATCATTGTTGGGTGTCGGTTTGCGAGTTATTAACAGATATCCGAGGTTAGGTGGTCGACGCCCGGCGCTTTTTTATGGCTCATGGTTTTTAGTGTTTCTAGTATTTCCTTTCTAGTGAAGGGAGGTTCCGGTTGGGTGTGAATGGGGTGGTTGATTTCTGTTCTGATTAGCATCTGTTCGCTATTGTCTGTCTGGTGATTGTCGTTGGGTAAGAATCTATTTATGAGTGCATTGGCAGTGTCCTCCGTGTTGGTGGTCCATGAGCCATCATCTTGTTGTATTGTTGATGATGGTATTCTGGGGGGTCTAGTTTGGATGATACGGTTTGTTATGTTCCATACATCTTCTCTTTTTTGTTTTTCACAATATTCTCTGAAGTGTTCGGTTGAGGCTTTTATAATTGCCTCAGAGTATTGTTTTCGAAGTTTAATCTTATCGGCTATTGTTCCATTGATAGGTAATTTGTTTCGGACAAGGCAGCTTAGCAGGTAGATTTTTTATTACTTTTAACTTTAATTGTTGCAGTTCGTCACTCCACCAAGGGACGTTGTATTTGGGAGGGACCGTTCTAGGTAGGAGGAGGTCGCAGGTAGTTTGTGTGGCCGATGTTAGTTTAACAATATATTGGTTTAGATTGAGATTGGGTTAACTGTTTTATGTGCTGTTCACTGGTGCACAGAGAGTTGTTGATTTGGTGGTTCAGTTCTTTGGTAAAGGAGTCTTTAATCAAGTCCCAGTTCAAGTTAGTAGTATTATATTTAAATGTAGTGGTTTTTAAATTCCTGGTGGGCTTAGAACGGTTGAAGTTTATTGTAAATGTTATTGCTTGGTGGTCAGATAATGTGCTGACATCAGGATTAACTTTCCATTCTTCAATGCAGATGAGAGCTTGGGGTGTATGTTGGCGGAGAAGAGTTAAGTCGACGATTGATTCTCTCAATAGGTTATGTGTCAAATGAAGTCGTGTACTGTATTTCCCCTTTGATTGATCCCCATTCCTTATGTCAGCCATTGAGGTCTCCGCATATAAGGTGGTCGAGGTTCGGGTGCGTGTTCAATGTAATATCGAGCTTGCCTAAAGTTTTGGTATATCAATATTTTGATTCTTCTTTGATTTGGAATAAGGTTCTATATAAACGGAAGTTAGGAGGGTTTTTTGTCCTTTGCTGTTTTGGATTTGAATGGTGGCTATATTGATGTCTGAAAATTCTCTTTGGCTGATGGCTGAGCAGGCTCCTTCTCGGACGAGTATCGCTGATTTAACAGGGAGGGCGTTTGTTTTATCTGGAAATTGGTGAATATCGTATCCCGCAATATTTAGAATATGGTTTAATTTTAATTTTGAGGTAATGAGGACCGCATTATATAGCTGAGGGTTTTTGTTGTTTCTCTTAGAGTAGAGTTTTATTTCTCGATTTCCTGATGGGATATTTTTGATGTGGTCGTCTTGGGTAAAAGTAAATTAAGGTTTCCGGTGGGGTGTGCCTTTAGATGCCTTTGAGAATGATCATAGGTTTAAGTGTCTTGCACTCTTGTGCAGTAACTAGACATTTGAAACTTTTGATCTTTTCTAAGGTGACGTTGATTTGTTCAGTGTTTTCGAAGAAGATTTTGAGTCTATTTTTAGAGATAAATTTGTGTGTGTCGGGGCAAAGTTAGTATCTTTGAAACTGACGGATTTCTGCCATTCTTGTAGGGTTTCGGTGGAGCTGGTGAAATTGTCATTAGGTGTGATTATGATGGCCGGTTTGTGTTTCGTTGGGAGTTGTTTGGTGAAAGCTGAGGCGTATGTGTATGGTTGTTTGGGAGCTGCGGATGTTGCTATCGTGGTGGTCTCCGTATCATGTGGGTGAGTTTGTTTGGTAGAGTTAAGGATTTGATTTTTTTATTGTTTCTTTGATTCGAGAGGTTTCCGCCTTGACTACTTCAGCTACGATAGTTTTGATGTCTCCGTAGTTGACAGCGCGGGGTGTTAGGGTTTGGTGTACGGGTGTTAAGTCTCCTTCGTCTGGTAAAGTCTGTATTCTGGCTTGGAGGTCTCGCATATGGCTTATAATTTGGTCTTTATTTAGTTTGGTAAGACTTTTACCTTCGCTGATTTTTTTTAATAAAAGTTTTGGGTTGGGGTAATTGTTTGGGGTGCTGACTTCAGACATTGCGATAGTATTTATGTTGTTTACCGGTAGCGGTGGCGGTTCGGAGAGCAGTTTTTTAGGGCTATGGTACATTGTTAAGGGGAAGATTTTTAAGCTTAGAGTGCAATTTGTAAGAGTTAATCCAATTAACTACTTATACCATTGCTTACTTTCTATATAGTGTCTGGCTCGCAGTGGCGCTCGGTAGTGCTGTGCAGTCCCGCTCCGTCTTAGTGCTGTGCTGTCAGGCTTTGGATTGCAGTGTGGAGGTGGTGTTGCCCACAGGCGCAGCTTTTTACCCGGCGAGAAATAATCTCTAGCCTGGGAGAAGTTTTTTCTCTAATTACACTTTTTTACACTTTTACCCTTAAACACTTTTATTTCCCATAGTAAGTTTTAGCACTAAATCGCAAAAACACTAAAACACTGCAATCCTGAGCGCCAAGTAAGTGTGTCCGTGCCGGTGTCTGTGCCATGCCATGCAACCTCTGGCACCGTGCTGTAAAACTGGCTGAAACCGCACCGTGCAACCGCTGGCACCGAGCCTTGCCGGTGTCGTGCAGGCGTTTGTATGTGCCGTGTAGTGCCGGTGTTGAGAGGCGCTATGTGTCGTGCAGAGTCAATGTCGTGCAGGCGCTTGTGCCGCACCGGTGCCGGTGCCGTGCCGGTGCTATAGTGGACGCGTCCGCTCTCGTCGAGGGTCCGAAGGCGACTCCGGTCAGGTCAGGTCAGGTCAGGTCAGACAGGTCAGGTCAGGTCAGGTAGGTTAGGTCAGTTAGGTTAGGTTTTTTTTTAAATGTGTCGTCGTCCTATCCTCCGAAAACAAGGAACGGAGGCCTGTTCTACACAACTCTTTCATACCAGTTCTCGCTTTCATGCCTCTCGTACTTTCATACTTCATACTTTCTCTTTCATTCATTATTCTTTCGCACCTTAGTTGATGGGTTTTCAACTCTATATACTATTCTTCTACTTCTTTACAATAAGTTTGTGGGATGCAGAAGGAAGGGTACAATTTACTTTTATTTTCTTATTCTATTTCTGTATCATTACTTTCTAAAATACTAGATAATATTTTCTAATATTTTACCTAAGGCCATTTCATTCTTGCTACTGTCATTTTCTCCAGGACAGGAAGGTTTAGGTTAGGTTAGGTTTTTTTTTTTGATACAGGGAGGAGGGAATCCTTTTTGCCCTACCGACTAAAACCCCCTCCCTGTTTCAGACCGCCTCCAACGTGATCGGAGTCCTTCTTAGACAAGTTGCTTGTTTCGACGAATTCAGATTAGATCCATTTGTATTGGTGTATTTTCTTTTATCTTTATTTAATTAATTTCTATCTACTCTACTGTGTATATCCTGAACATATCTATAGGTATGTTTTATTATTTTATCTATATTTAGTCTTTTTTGATGTGATACATTAAATAATATATAACTCAACAAATTTTATTTTATCTTTATTTCTTTTATTTACTTGTGATCCAATTTTTGTACAGTAATCTAAAAACCTATTTCTTATATTTTTATCTATCATTATTAAACTTATATTTTCTGAGGTGACCGTCACTTTTATTTCCTCTTCCAGTTCAAAACGCTCCCGACTGTTTGCAGTACATTGTGTCAGAATATGAATGACTGTTTCCTCTTTTTGCGGGTCGCAGATGCACGACGGGCTCGCCTTACACTTAAATCGATGTAAGTATTCAGCGAACCCACCGTGTCCCGTCATTATTTGCGTAAGAATTCCCGTCACTTCAATATTTCTGACAATTTTAAAGGCACGAGCCGCGTCCGGCAAAAACACTTTGGTAAGTGCCGCAGTGTCTCCCGACTTATATCTCCGGTTCCATTCTCTGATCGTTTCTATTCAGATTTGATGCTTGACGAATGAAACCGGACATTTGTCGTAATGCGGCTTCGTCTTCATTTTCAAAGCTGCGTCCCTTGCCAATTCGTCTGCTCTCTCGTTCCCCTCGAGTCCAGCGTGAGCTTTAATCCAGAAGAATTGAACCACTTTATCCTGAAATTTCAATAATTCCACATTTTCACGAATTTTGACTGCGAGGGGATGTAGAGATGCCGTGTTTGTCACAGTTTCCAGGGATGACCTGGAAGCGCTAAAGATTCCGAAGCTTGGTTTCGAACTTTTTATTGCCTCTTCTGTCGCTTTCCATACAGCTAATAATTCGGCCTGGTAGACTGAACAGTAGGACGGTAGTTTCAATTTCAGCGTTTTGGTTTCAGCAGCATTGCTCCAGAGAGACAATGCTGCTCCAACCTTGCCATCAATTTTACTACCGTCCGTATATATTTGGACCGTCTGTGTAGTGTGTGTGTCTACTAGTTGCTGGTCATCCAGGCAAATAAATTGGAGGTCTGTATTTCGCGCTGGGTGAGGCATGTCGGCAAATGCTGTGTTCCGCTCGATCTCTTTATCTCCTAGTTCTGGCCGTAATACTCCCCTCCTGACCTCGTATAGGGCCGCTGCCTCTTGTATTCTGAGGTCGAGGGGGTTAGGTTTTTTTTTTTTTTTTTTTTTATAATCTCGTTCCTCTGACATGTAAAGAATCAGAATCGCGTTGCGGTTTTTTAAAGTTAATACTAGGGATTACATGCTAAACATACCCAGTATGGGTTTAGGGGTTTTATACTATTTCTTATTCAATAACTTACATTTATGAATTACATGCTATTCGTCTTATTTTTTTTTATTTTTTTTCTAGTTCTCTTATGTTAAGTTTAATTATTTAATACAGTTTTACATATTGCTCTTATTTATATACGTTGTTACAATTTATGCTTAAGTGATTTATTCGCAGAATAAATTCTAAGCATATTTCTTTTACCTATTTATTCCTAATTTTTACTTGATCTACTATTTCTGTACAATATTTAACAAATATGTTGCGTGTATTATTATCTACCAATATATCGTTTGCATTTTCCGGTTTTATGTCCGTTTGTAACAGCTGTTCTGCTTCGTATCTTTTCAGTGAGAAAACGGGACACTCAAAGAGTACATGCTCTACCGTTCCGCTCACATCTGGATCGCAGAGGCACGCCGGGCTCGAGGGGGTTAGGTTAGGTTAGGTTAGGTTTTTTTTTTTTTGCTTCCTGTCCGGGCGTACAGCCCGGCCCGCGAGCTCTTAGGACTAAAATGATTGGAAGCTTGGTTTTTATTGCTACGGCGACTACGTTAAGCTACGGCTCTATACACGGGAGTGCAATGTTCCTCTGACGTGATCAGAGACCTTATTATTACTTATTTACTATCTTATCTTAAAATTATTGTTTAACACGATATGAACATATAACTGATACTAAGTGCTTATATATATGTTTTAATATAATCCTTTTCTTACTTGCTAACAATGTTACAGTTTTTTATTTATTTTTTATTGTACATAAGTTCCTATCATAAAAGTTATACATCTAATTAATTTATGTTATTTTTATTATATATATCAATATATAATATTTAACATACTTATTTATCTATTTCTACTTACTACTTTATCAGCTATATTTATACAGTATTTAATAAATTTCTCGCGTGTATCACTATTTGCTATAAGTTCGTGTATATTGTTTATGTCCAGTTTTGCATTTAGTTCATGTTCGATATTGTGTCTCTCGAGGCCATAGGCAGGGCATTCGGTCAAGAGGTGGGGCACTGTTTCTAGTTGGTCGGAGTCGCATATGCATGATGGGTTCTCCTTGCACCTGAACCTATTCAGGCATTCGGAGAACCCACCATGCCCCGTCAACACCTGGGTAAGTACCCCCGCTGGTTTTAATTTCCTAACTATCTTGTGGGCTTCGATGGCGTCTGGAAAGTAGATTTTAGTGATCCTTGCTGTATCCCCCTCTTTATACCTCCGATTCCATTCGTCAAGGGTGTCCGTACGGATCTGCCGCTTGACGAATGAAGCCGGACATCGGTCATAATGAGGCCTGGTCTTCAAATTTTTGGCTGCTTCTTTGGCAAGTTGGTCTGCTCTCTCGTTTCCCTCGAGTCCCGCGTGAGCCTTAATCCAGAAAAGTTGGACATCTTTGTTCTGGTTTCTGCAAGTGGTAAGGGTTTTCCGCGTTTCGACTGCGAGGGGATGGAGAGAGCGATAGTTCGTGACCGTTTCCAGTGACGACTTTGTATATGCCATAGGATGTCTCGTTGCTTTTTAGGATCTCCCTCGTGGCCGTGCATATCGCTAACAGTTCCGCCTGATAGACCGTACAGAAAGATGGCAGTTTCAACTTCCGGCTTTTGGTTTCTGCATCATTGCTCCATAGAGACAATGATGCACCCACCATGCCGTCAATCTTGCTGCCATCCGTGAAAATCCTAACTGTTTGCGAGTTGTGATTCTCGACCTCTTGCTGGTCTATCAGGGGTATGAACTGCAGACCTATATGTGTTGCCGGGTGGGGTGTATCAGTGAATGTGGTACGTCGCTCAATCTCCCTGTCTCCTAGCGCTGTCCGAGGTATCCCTCTCCTTGCCTCATACAGGGCGGCTGCCTCCTGTAATTGGAATTCGAGAGGGAGTATCCCGGCCAGCACCAGCTCCGAGTTTAGGGAGACCGTGCGGTAGGACTTGCACAGTTTCTGTGCAAATCCCCGTTGGACCACATTCAGCTGTCGTTGTATGGACAACTTTTTAGCTGCCGGTGCCCAGACGCTCGCCGCGTAAAGGATAACCGGTTCGACTACTGCCAGGTAGATGGTGCGGATGATGTCTGGGTGTAGTCCCCAGCTGACTCTGGCGGCTCTCGACAGCTGCTTGTAAATGTCAAGCGATTTTCTGCAGATGTGGGTTGCATGGGTGTTAAATGTTAGCTTGCTGTCGATTGTGAGCCCCAGGACTTTCAGCTCTTTCGACTCGCCGATGGGGACCCCGCCCATGCTCAGCAGTGGGGTGTCATACTTTAGCTTCCTAGTAATAACCATTGCACTGGTTTTATGTGGTGCAAATTTAAGCTTATTTCTGACACCCCATCGATGAGCATAGGCAAGTGCCTCATTAGCTTGTCGCTGCACCTCCACTGCCGAATCTCCATCGAAGATAAGTACTACATCATCAGCGAAAGCCTGGCAGTAGTCTCCTCTTTCTGTTAGTCCTTTGAGTAAGGGGTCCAAAAGGACGTTCCATAAGATCGGGCCCCCAATTGATCCCTGTACGCATCCCTTTGTCGTATCTCTTGATACTTCCCTGCCCGCGTATCTGACGTTTACTTTTCTATTTTCCAGATAGCTGTCCAGCACTCTTCTTATGTTGATTGGACATTTCTCCTCGGCCAGTCTGGTTCGTATGACGGGCCACCAAGCACTGTCGAAAGCTCCCTCTATATCCAGTGATATCATGGTGATGAGCTTTTTATCTGCGAGTTTGCCACGTATGTGTTCAACTAGGTCATAGAGGGAGTCTTCCGTGCTTTTTTGTGGCATGAAGCCGTACTGGCGTGTACTGAGTCTCGGGATGATGTGCCACTTGAGCCTGTTAACTATCATCTTCTCCAAGATTTTTCCCATCACCGGCAGTAGTCTGATTGGCCTATAGGATTTTGGTTCTGTGTAGCTTTTCTTCCCGGGTTTCCTAAGGATCACCACCATGGCTTCCTTCCAGATTCCCGGGAAGTAGCCTAGTTCCAAGCACCTATTTGCCAGTGACAGGAAGATTTCCGGGTGGCGGGTTATTGTTTGAAGACAGATATCTGCCGTTAGGCCATTTGCCCCCGGGGCCTTTTTGGGGTTGAAACTAATCGCAGCGGTCATTAGCTTCTCTTTGGTAAACGGCGGGTCATGTTTTCCATCATGATTCACGTCGTTTACTTTGTTGGCTGTGTTTATGATCCACTGGTGTTCCTCGTTATCCCCCTCCGTAGTGTCACTTGGGTAGAATGTTTCAGCCAACAGTTTGGCTGACTCAAGATGATCGAGTACTTTGGCATCTCTGATCAGAGGAATGTCCTCCTCTCTCTTCTTTGTCCTTCCGATGACCCTACATATTCCGTCCCACATCCCTTCTCTTTCCTGCCTTCCGCAGAAGCTCTTCCAACTTTCTATTTGGGCTTTCTTACATTGTAATTCATAATTTTCTTTTGTTTGCAGGTACTCTTCAACGACCCCCTTCCTTCGGACCGGCGCTGCACAGCGGATTCTGCGCTTTCTGGTGGCGACCTCCTTCTTCAACTTCGCGAGTTCGTCGGACCACCAAGGCAAGGTAAGTTTTTCTTTATTATTTATTTTAGGTATACTATTGTCTGACGTGTTTATTATTAAGTTTATGTATTTATCTATTTTTGCTTCTAAATCATTAACGTTATCTATTTTATCTATTTCTGTCTTATTTATTTGGTTGTCTAGTAGCAACTGGGCCAATTTCTCATGAAATTGGCTCCAGTTTGCTTTTTTGCTATTGTACTTCCTTGTGGTTCTACTGACTTTTAATCCTTTTGATTTTTTCAAGTTAATTTTAAAGGTGATGGTGTTGTGGTCCGAGCTTGTCAGCCCTTCTTCTACTTTCCACTCTTCCACTTTGCAGAGTAGTCCTGTCGCACACGCCGTCACGTCAACAAAACTGGAGAATACCTTGTCCCCCCGTATTGTGTGGAATTTTGGGGTAAAGCCTTGATTGAGCTCCTGCAAACTCATCTCTTCTAGTGCGCCAGCCATCTCTTCTCCTCTATTAGTCTACTGTGGTGCTGCCCCACCAAGTACTTTTGGCATTTGCGTCTCCGCCTATTATGACGTTCGTGCCGTATTTACGCTCGATCCTTTGCAACTACTCCAAGTATGGCTCTATCGGTTTAGGCTTAGGTTCGAAGTAGAACGAGACGACTACTATCTCCCAGGCGCTGGTGCCAATTTTCACCACCGAGATGTTAGGGGTGGTGAAGTCAGTACATTGCATGACGTCCAGGTCATCGTCAAAAACTGCAATTGCTGCCTTGTTTGTTGCGTCATCTTGCCTTGTGTACTGATACATTCTAGCGCCTTTGTAGTCTTTCACTCTACCCGAACTACCAACGTATGGCTCTTGGAGCAGTGCAAAAGCCATCCCTTTTGTACGGAGTACATTACAGCTGGTTACTATATTATTATTTTATTATATGAGACAGTACGCTTTGACGCGCCGCCACAGACACGCGGCTGAGTGAGTGAATCGCCACACATATTTACTGTGAATTGTGTTAATAAACTTATAACTTTCAACTACTACTATTTAATTACTAACAACTGTGCGGTCTTAACTGGGATCGTACATTTTTTGGTCCTTCGAGTTATTTTGAATTAAGTGTGTGTTTTGTGACTTAAGCTGCGAAAGCGAATCGGTACCTGGCCTCCCACAAGCGGGTCTCACCAGGATATTGAGAAGGCGCATAATTTCGTGGCGGTTAGTCGCTGACTGCACTGAATTTATAAAGGACCTTCAAGAGTGAAGTTCTATCGTCGACTTCGGAGAACAATATGCGCTTGAAGTAGAAGCCCAAGGAAAACACTGCCTGGTCTTCGTGTCCTGAATCAACACCTACTGGAACTTACTTACTCCAACTCAACTCACTCAGCACTCTTGGTCATCTACTAAAACTAACTAACTTCAATTCCAACCATGGAGATACTTACCAAACAATTAAGTGTTTTTGATAGCATCAAATCTTTGTGCGTCAATTACAAAAAAGATAGCATATCTCGAAAAACTGTGGAGTACTTAGACTCACGTCTCGCGACACTAGAGAGACAGTGGGTAGACTTTCATGAGAGGAACGAGGAATTATTGCAAACTATCGAAGATAAAAGCGAACTCAGCTACTTCACTACAAACGTATACGGAAAAGCTAAAGAACATTATGAAGCCACTAAGGAAAACATAATGGAACTTTTAATCTCTCACCGACAGAAACAAAAGAAAGACGAAGAAGAGAAACTGCTGACTAGCATCGACTTCGACTTATCTGGAATTTTGGAGGATGAAGATCATGAGGAAACTACACCACCTGATGAAAAACTAAAACTACTTATCTGTCAACAAAAATGCAACTTCAAGGCTCTAGAGAGAGCTATGTCTAAAATTAAACTCGAATTTTTAACTGAAAAATGGGAGATTGAAGATCACCTTTCCACCTTGAAGGGGAAATGGGAGCCTATCGACAAACTCCACTGGCAACTAGATGACGCACTGAAACATTCTAACTTGAAAATAGACTACTGTACCAAATACGACAATATTGAACTCACATACGATAACTTAAGAAAACAACTTAACAACAAACTATGGTCAAACATTCACTACGAAAAATCAACTCCGAAAATTGAATTACCAGAATTTACAGGCGACTATATCAACCGGATTTCGTTCAAGGATCTATTTTTATCAACTATTCATAGCAATCCATCGATTTCCAAATCACAGAAAATGCAACACCTCAAGACGAAACTGAAAGGTGAAGCGGAACGCTTGGTGCAACATCTTACTGTTAGTTCCGAAAACTATGACTCGTGCTGGGAGACACTTACCCATCGGTACGACAACCGTCGCCTCCAATTTACATCATACATGAACGCTATGCAACAACTACCCGTCATTCGAAACCCCGATACAGAAAATCTGAAGAAACTACATGACGTCATCACTGAAAGCTTAAACGGACTCAGTAACATGGGAGTCGATATTACTAACTGGGGGCCAATCATCGTACACTATATGTCACAGAAATTGGACTCTACAGTTTACAACGACTACACTAAAGAAATTCATAACAACAGGGAACTGCCCGACCTTACTGAATTTTTGACATTCCTGGAAAGCAAATTTATGGCTTTAGAAACTATGAAAAATCGGCACAATGACAATAACTACAAGCAGAAACAAATCGGTAAGTTGAACTACATGCCGACAAACAAGTATCATAATACATCAAACAACTACAAGAACTACAGCGATAAGCAAAACTTTGCGAAGAAATCAACCTTATATCAAGGCAATAGAGACTACTCAAGTTCATTCTACACTACCTTCGGCAAATGCCCTTTGTGTAATGGTGAACATGTACTTATGCAATGTGCTAAATTTGTTGACATGGACATTCCGTTGCGGATTCACACAGTGGCGAAATTGAAACTCTGCAAAAACTGCTTGTACAGTCACGGTCAAGGGAACACAGTTTATAACTCAACAAAAACCACTTGTAACTCAACAAAAACATGCAAAAAATGTAATATGAGACACCATACGCTCCTCCAGCAGTATCAGTCAAGGTTGGGTATTTTTGGGAATTCTATTAGTAAAACAAATATATTTCTAGGTTATACAATTGATAACACTATTAGTCATAAATCTCACATCGATAAAATTTGCAACAAAATGGCAAGTGGTAATTATGCTTTATTTAAACTCAAGCCATTATTAGATAAAAAGTCACTCATCTCTGTCTATTATGCATACGTTCATTCTATAATAAGATACGCTATAACTGTTTGGGGAAACGCTAAAGATATCATAAAAGTTTTAAAATGTCAGAAACAATCTATAAGAACAATGAATGGTTTGAAAAAACGTAGTCCTGCGAGAATACACTTTAGAAATGATAAAATAATGACAGTTATATCACTTTATATTTATAGTAGTTTATTAGAGGTACACGAGGATACGGAAATACCGGAAAAAAGAATTTCACGTAATAATAAAAAAGGGCGAGTCCTGCCTGTCAACAGATTATCTAAGTGTAAGAAACAGGGACTTTACACCAAAATATTAATGTACAATAAATTACCAAATAGCGTGATGGAACTCAATTTTAAAATATTTAAACAAAAATTAAAATATTTTTTTGAAAGAAATCCTTTTTATAAACTCAGTGAATATATGTCAATGCAGCTTGTGGAATCATCGTTCTTGTGTGATGAACAACAATTACAAAATGTTAGTAATAGGTAAAGAAATAAATGACAATGTAAATGTATAATATAATAACTATTTGTTCTTAGAACTATAAAAGTATTTATAAGTTAAGTTTCTTTTTAAAGTAATTAATAATTAAAATGTAACAAGACTTGCCTGTAACGAATGTTATTTAAAGGCCAATAAATATTTCTTATTCTTATTCTTATTCCATTTAGACAAAAGGGAGAATAATACCACTAAAATTGAGAAGACTAACTCGCGTCCTCAAACTACCAATAACAACCAGCAAGGATCTCATCACCTAACTACCGTGAATATGGAAGTACTTTTGACCACTGTCAAAATCATGGTGAAGGCCATTGATGGCACTTACGTAACGCTGAGAGCTCTACTCGACCAAGGTTCGCAGGTCAACTTAATTACTGAAAACGCTGCGCAGCTACTGCGGCTGCCTCGTTCAAAACTAAGCGCCACGGTATCTGGTATAGGATCCGTATCTGGAGAATGCAAAGGCCGTGTGCAACTGACATGCAAGTCGATACACAGCGACTACACTTTTATTACTCAAGCTCTGATACTGAAGAAGCTCACGAACAACTTACCAAACTCAACTTTTGAAAAGGCTAACTGGCCGCACCTGCAAAACTTGAAACTAGGAGACCCAGACTACAACGTAAGCGGCTCCATTGACTTACTCTTATCAGCTGATATCTTTGCACAAATCCTGATGGATGGAGTTCTGAAAGGAGACCAGCACTCGCCAGTCGCTCAGCAAACTCAACTGGGTTGGATTTTGTGCGGAAAACTACAAACTTTTAACTGCCACGTTACTATTGTGGATTTGAACGAAATTTCAAAATACTGGGAAAACGAGGACATTATTCAAGGAACTGACGACATTGACAAAGATGACTACTGTGAGAACCACTATAAACATACCACAAAACGAAGTCCTGATGGAAAATATGTTGTGAAAATGCCTATGGCACCAAATTTTGAATCCGAACTCGGAAAATCGAAGCCTATGGCAATATCACAATTTTTACAACTAGAAAAACGTTTGACAAGAAATGTAACACTCTCTGTTATGTACAAAAACTTTATAAACGAATATGGTGAACTTAAACATATGAAGCCATCGTCTCCGATTACGTCAACAAGTGAAGGTCCAGAGTGTTATCTACACCACCACGGCGTCCTTCGCGAAAACTCAACTACAACCAAATTGAGAGTAGTTTTTAACGCCTCTAGCTAGACTAGACATCATCAGGAAAATCTCTCAACTCGCTCATGGAAAAAGGCCCTAATTTACAAAAAGATATCCAATCTTTACTTTTAAAATGGAGAACATACAAGTATGCATTTACCGCTGACATCGAGAAAATGTACAGGTGCATTTGGTTATCAGAAGATCAACAACAACTACAAAAGATCGTATGGCGTCCCTCTGTGCATGACGCTTTGAGAGAATACACCTTATGAACATTAACTTACGGTACAAAATGCGCTCCTTGGCTTGCAATGCGAACTCTAAAACAACTTGCGTTAGACGATGGACATAAGTACCCAGACGCCGCAAACACACTGCAAAATGAGTTCTATGTCGACGACCTTACCAGTGGCCACAGCACACTTGAAGGCGCTCTAGAACTACAAACAACATTGATAAAACTATTAAAGGGCGGCGGCATGAACCTCCGTAAATGGTCAACCAACTGCCCTGATCTGCTAAAAAACTTAACTGAAGATCAAATTTCAAACTGCAATTATGACTTCAAACATGAGAACTCTCATAAAACACTCGGACTTGGATGGGATCCTAACTTGGACACATTCACTTTTAACTGGAACTTAGATGAAAAATCGAAGCAACTCACTAAACGAACTCTACTGTCCGAAATCTCTCAGCTATATGACCCACTGGGATGGCTGTCTCCGGTAACTGTAACTGCAAAACTTATTTTTCAACGAGTGTGGGAAGATAACAAATCACTAGAATGGGATGAGCCACTGCCTTCTTTGATACAAGAAGAATGGATGAAACTCAGAGCTGATATCCCTGAACTGAAAACTCTCAAAATCCAAAGATGGATTAGAAGCACCATCAAAAATATCGAACTACTGGGATGCTGTGATGCCAGCGATAAAGCCTACGCATGTGTCCTTTATACGCGCGTCATAGACGAAAACGGGAAACTTTCATTGAACCTACTTGCAGCGAAAACTAGGATTGCCCCGCTCGCCCAAAAAATTACTTTGCCACGACTAGAGTTATGTGGCGCATTACTATTGTCTCAGCTGATGGACAAAGTAAGGAACTCGCTGTACGAATACAATATAACTATGTGGGCTTGGACTGACTCTAAGGTGGTGTTGGCATGGCTGCAGGGAGAAAGTTCTAAATGAGAACGTTACGTCGAGAACAGAGTAAAGAAGATTAAAAATGTGATTCCCGCCAAACAATGGTCTTACATCGAATCGAAAAGTAATCCTGCAGACTGTGCAACAAGGGGAGTAGATCCGAAAAAGCTACAGTACTTCGATCTGTGGTGGAACGGCCCAGCTCAACTAAAAACTGCAATCACTGAAACATCACAGCAAGATAATGTTAACTGTCATTTCACAACTGAAATTGACATAAAACAAAACTTGGCAACCATACAAGACTCGGAAAATATAAACTTTATTACCGACTTGTTAAATAAATGCAGTTCATTATTGAAAGTGAAGCAAATCGTCGCTTGGATTATGCGCTTTATTACAAAGACTCGGACGACGACGGTGAAACAAGACACCGCACATGTCGATAACACGCTAACTACCTACTTGACAACAAACGAACTACTTAATGCAAATAAAGTGATGATACGATTTATGCAGAGAAGTGAATTTAAAACTGAATATAACTTATTAACTAGAAAACAACCTTTGAACAACAAGAGTTCTATCTTCAAACTGAATCCTTACTTGGATGAAGACAACATACTACGCGTCGGTGGTCGACTAAACAAAACCAACTTACCGTTGGGCATGAAAAATCCTATCGTTTTACCCCGAGACGGAAGAATGACCCAACTTGTTATCGATGAGGCTCACGCAGTAACCCTCCATGGCGGGGCGCGGCTTACGCTCGCCTTTATACGTCAACGATACTGGATCGTCGGAGGTAACCGAGTAGTGAAAACTCAACTTCGTCGGTGCGTGCGATGTCTCCGATTTAAACCTACTGATAACTACCAGATCATGGCTGACTTACCGTCACAACGTGCAACTCCTTCCCGCCCTTTTACTCACACTGGAGTAGATTTTACCGGAAGCGTAGATATTAAACTCAACAAGGGAAGAGGAGTAAGAACTTCAAAAGGCTATATTGCCATTTTTGTGTGCATGGCAACTAAGGCGGTGCACATAGAGCTCGTCTCGGACCTCAGTACTGAAACTTTCATCGCCGCCTTTCAGAGACTATGTGCAAGACGTGGAACTCCGAAACACATGTACTCCGACTGCGGCACAAATTTTATTGGAGCTTCAAAGATCCTGAGACACGAGTTTGAACTTTTTAGAGCTCAACTATCACCCGAGTTCTTCGACGAGATCGGCAAGTTGGAAGTAGAGTGGCATTTCAATGCACCTGCCTGGCCGACTGCAGGCGGACTTTGGGAGGCTGCTGTCCGTTCAATGAAACACCATCTACGTCGAGTCCTAGGCGATCAAAAACTTACTTACGAGGAGTTTACTACACTTTTAACTAAAATAGAAGCCTGCATGAACTCGCGACCTCTATGTCCACTGACAGAGGATCCAGAGGACTTCTACAACTACTTGACCCCTGGCCACTTCCTAACTGGAAGCCCTACGATGACTCTACCGCTCTCAAACTATGACGGTGAGCGAAACATGAGCTTACGCCAAAGATGGCAATTTACTGAGCATATGTTACAACAATTTTGGAAGTCGTGGTCCAGCGACTATCTTTCTCAACTTCAAGCGAGGAGCAAGTGGCAAAAACCTACCAAAAGTCTCGAAAAGGGTGACATTGTGTTAGTGAAGGAGAACAATCAACCACCAGGCAAGTGGGCCTTGGGGAAAATAATCAAACTACATCCAGGACAAGATGGACACGTCAGGGTAACAACTTTAAAAACCCAAAGCGGTTTACTGAAGAGGCCGATTACTAAACTTGCCAAAATTTTGCCTTTCGACGCCGACACTGCAACTGTAAAATTGTCGGAAGAAACAAACAACGTTATTCCAACTACGCCTTCAAACTCAAGTAACAAGTGCAAACGTACTGGAAAAAGAGGCTTTATTACGATGTTTATTTCATTACTAATGTTATTTACATTGTCAACTGGGTCGTACGGTGCCGTTACTGTCGGCGAACAAAGCACGCCGTCGAGCACTCACATTACGGACCTTGGACGCGATCGCCCGATTTACTACGATACAATAGGAAAGGTCCAACTGATTCACGACGAATGGATTCTACTTACGTACTACAACTTAACTTCTTACTGGCAAGCTACTCGAGATATAGAAAACTACATAAAATATATAAAAATCTTGTGTCAAAAACTGGACCAGAGATACTGCGAAAGTACCACACATCAATTATTCCATGAGATTTATCAACTTAATTACTATAACGATAAACTATTATCCCCACATAAACATCTCTCCGATCGCAAAAAGCGATCTCTTATCGATGGTGTCGGATATCTAGCAAACACACTGTTTGGAGTCTTGGATCAACGTTTCGCCGAGAAATACCAACAAGACATTCAAAATATACAAAACAACGAGAACTATCTACTACAACTTATGAAAAACCAAACCTCAATTATCGAACTCGAAAACGACATCATGAAGCGAAACGAAGAAAATATACGAAGTCAATTTGCCGTCATGAACACATATATGAATGACACCGACATGAGACTTTCAAAACTTGAGTCAAATGTCGGAACGGTCATGGCAACTAACTATTATACTTCAGCATCGCTCGCCGCACACTTACTTCTGACAAACCTACAAAGCGTTCAAGAAATACTATTCAACGCACTCGTCGATGTCTACAAAGGGCACATAGACGTGCACCTCCTCCCTCCAGTGAACTTGATCAAACAGCTAAACGCAATCGCAGGAAAGCTACCGAAAACTTTAACTTTTCCTGTTGATAATATTCAAGCCGAGATAAAGGATGTTTAAAAAGATAAAGGAACTACTTTACGTGAAGGCTCGAGTTACAAACAAGTACTTCATGTTCGAAATTCACATTCCATTGACGAGCGACGAAGAGTTTACTCTCTATCAGGTCATTCCTCTGCCTATGAAAACTGTAGAAGATGATACTGAAACTACAAAATACGTACTTGTATCGGCCAAGTACATCGCTGTAAATTTCAGAAAGAATTCTTACATCAGCTTGAACGAAGGGGAAATGAAGCAGTGCATTCAACGAAGTACAAACAATTTTGTGTGCATTCTACACTCTCTCATTAGAACTTTGGATAGCAAAGAAGCACCCTGTGAAGCTAAACTATTAGGTCATCATACGACCTCGCCGTGCATCGTAAAGAAAGCCGAATGCAGCGCCGCGTGGATCGAGTTACATACATCGAACCGCTGGCTAGCGGTGTGTTGCGACTCGTGCACACTACGAACTATCTGTGACAATGACGTCACTTCGTATCGGATAAACACATCGGGACTTATCACCTTGAAGCAAGGATGTATAATGCAAAACAAGGACTCTACCATCTACGCTCACAATGTGTACCATAGTGACGCAAGACTAAACTTATACTCGGCGGAATCACCAAAAGTAGATAAGTCCATCAACAACATCGTGAACTCACAACACGTATCTCATTTACTACTTCTACCTGAGGACAAAAACCGAGAAATGGTTAATAAGCGGCTGGAGCAACAGAAGACTAACGAACTTAACCTGCCAGCTAAGATAACTTCACACGACATCCATCAATACATAGTTTGCTATACCCTATTAGCACTCGTTTTCATCGCAGGTCTTTGGTGGGTCGCGAGGAAGCGAGGCTGGTGCAACAAAAATACGACGGTAGAGCTACCTAAAACTGAGACGCTAGAACTGCAACCTATTGACTCTACCACCACTGATAGATCGCGCCGACTGGGAAGATCATATTCGCTAGCCGAGCGGGCGCGACCACGTCACGGTGACTCATCGAGTGGGCTGGCCCGACCGCAGCCTAAACGAGATAACGTCGATGATGTCAAATTTACTTTTGAATTATAATTTTACTAGTTGCAATTTTTAAGATTTTTATAGAACTTTTTACACTCGTATCAAACTCTGTTTAACTTTGACTTTGTACTGACGATTCGCTCTCTCTCTCTCGTTGTCACCCCTTTTTTTTGGGGTTGGTAATATGTACGGAGTACATTACAGCTGGTTACTATATTATTATTTTATTATATGAGACAGTACGCTTTGACGCGCCGCCACAGACACGCGGCTGAGTGAGTGAATCGCCACACATATTTACTGTGAATTGTGTTAATAAACTTATAACTTTCAACTACTACTATTTAATTACTAACAACTGTGCGGTCTTAACTGGGATCGTACACCTTTTCTGCTTGCCTCGTGTATGAGCTCAGTAGTTGCAAGATCCTTACGCTGTAGGTTAGCTTGGGCAACTAGGTATGTCCCTGTGTTCGAGCTGGTGTTTACGCCGGTCTTGCCCTTAGCAGTATGCAACTATAGCTCTCGCTAATGCTTCCCATTTGCGTCTAACTGCGCATTCTGCGCTGAATGCGTTGTGTCCCGTGCTGTCTTGTTTTGCTCGTATGCAGTTACAACAAGTCGGAACCGCGCCCACGAGCCAGTCAGGACATTCTGTCTTCATGTGGGGTCCCCCGCAATGGCAACACTTCTCTATGGTCTCTTTGCAGAACCTTCTACCGTGTCCATAGCCAAGACAGAGGGAGCACTGCACCAATGGTGATTGGTCAGCTACTCGCACCCTCTGCAGGTCTATATGTACCGATCCTGCATCAACCATACGTTGCCAGATCTTGGGAGAAACCCTCACTATGACGTGACTTGTGTGCGGGTTCCTTGTGCGCTTCTTGTAAGCTACTTCGACTTTGTTGTCCTTTTTGTCCAGATTTTCGAAGATATTCTTATTCTGGTTTCGTAGCGCACTAAGGATTTCCTCGTCATTATTGTACTGTAGCACGTCTTTCATGATGATGAGGGGATCCTTGTTCTGGATTTCTTCCACATTCAGGTTTTCTCCCGAGGCTTTAATCCTTCTCTTTACCTTTTCCCTTTGTTCTTCGGTTCTGCACCCTACTATTATTTTCCTATCTTTGGCTTTTCTTATTTTTTCTACTTCAATCCCTCCTTCCTTCGCATTCATAACTTTCCTGATTTTATCCAATACTTCTTCTCCTGTGTCTGTTTCATTATTTGCCGTGATTACGACGGAGTGTAGTGCCGTCTGCCCCGGGTGTTTTGGTTAGGTTAGGTTCCCCCCCCCCCCTCCCCGTGGGTGCCCGCATTGTCGAGGCGGGGGGGCTCAGTAGCCGTGGCCTCGCCACCCAAGGTGAAGCTAAGAGGCACCCGAGCGGGGCCGCTCCACAATGCTTTGACCCCGCCTATGTCGGAGCGGCAACAGGAGGTAGGTTGCGGTGTTTTATGGGGACACCGCAACTGAGGCGGGCTGCAATGTCGTACGACGGCGCAGCCGAGGATGGGGCCGCGGCGGGAGAGGAGTGCCGGTATTGAGGTGCGCCGCTCTCCCTACCTTCCTCGGCCGCAGCGGGGTCACCGGCGCATGACGGTGACGTGGTGGGGCCGCAGTATTGGAAATTTGCTGCGGCCGAAGTGGCAGGCGGCGGGGCCACTAATGATCTGTCGCAGGAGGAGGCCCCTCCCCGCAAAGAGGGGCGTGCGTGGTGGGCCTTTCTGCGCGCGCCCCAGAGCGGAGCGAGCGCAGAAGGCGGTCCGGAGGCAAGTCTGCCCGGACGTGTGGAGTCCTCGCCTATACCTCTCCTTTGAGAGGATTGGTTGTAGGGCTAGGCGGAGAAGGGGCAGGCGAAGACGACGATTATAGTCTTCCCTCCCCATGGTGGTGAATAGCGGGAGACAGGCGCGGGGGCGCCCTCTCCCGCATTGCACATATTCACCACCCCGTCGGGCGGGAGCGGCCGAGCACTCACGGGCGGTCGTCGGCGGGGGACTGGATGTAAAGGCTCTGCCGGATTCCCAGTCCTCCTCCATGTAGACGATGCGGGAGTGCCGCTGGGTTGTTTAGTGGGTATACCGGTCCTCTCTGGGCCGGGAGTCCCACATACCCCCCCCCCATCCCCCAATGGGGGGGCATGCGTAACGCATTTTTCCCAGCGTAAAAAAAAAAAAGGTTAGGTTCCCCCCCGTGGGTGCCCGCATTGTCGAGGCGGGGGGGCTCAGTAGCCGTGGCCTCGCCACCCAAGGTGAAGCTAAGAGGCACCCGAGCGGGGCCGCTCCACAAGGCTTTGACCCCGCCTATGTCGGAGCGGCAACAGGAGGTAGGTTGCTGTGTTTTATGGGGACACCGCAACTGAGGCGGGCTGTAATGTCGTAAGACGGCGCAGCCGAGGATGGGGCCGCGGCGGGAGAGGAGTGCCGGTATTGAGGTGCGCCGCTCTCCCTACCTTCCGCGGCCGCAGCGGGGTCACCGGCGCATGACGGTGACGTGGTGGGGCCGCAGTATTGGAAATTTGCTGCGGCCGAAGTGGCAGGCGGCGGGGCCACTAATGATCCGTCGCAGGAGGAGGCCCCTCCCCGCAAAGAGGGGCGACGGGTGGTGGGCCTTCTGCGCGCACCCCAGAGCGGAGCGAGCGCAGAAGGCGGTCCGGAGGCAAGTCTGCCCGGACGTGTGGAGTCCTCGCCTATACCTCTCCTTTGAGAGGATTGGTTGTAGGGCTAGGCGGAGAAGGGGCAGGCGAAGACGACGATTATAGTCTTCCCTCCCCATGGTGGTGAATAGCGGGAGACAGGCGCGGGGGCGCCCTCTCCCGCATTGCACATATTCACCACCCCGTCGGGCGGGAGCGGCCGAGTACTCACGGTCGTTCCCGGGCCCCTCCCACAAAGAAGGGCGTGCGGGCCCCGCTGTAAAGCGGGTGGTCGTCGGCGGGGGACTGGATGTAAAGGCTCTGCCGGATTCCCAGTCCTCCTCCATGTAGACGATGCGGGAGTGCCGCTGGGTTGTTTAGTGGGTATACCGGTCCTCTCTGGGCCGGGAGTCCCACATACTCCCCCCACCCCCCAATGGGGGGGCATGCGTAACGCATTTTTCCAAGCGTAAAAAAAAAAAAGGTTAGGTTAGGTTAGGTTTTTTTTTTTTTTTTGCGCCTACCCCCAACAAGTTAGTGTTGGGGCCTCGAGCATGCATCTCGTACTTGCATTCTTCATACTATTTCTTTCTTTCAGCCGTCCTCATTCATTCCTAGTTTTTATCTATGCTATTATTTTACATTTTATTTCTTTATATCTATGTCTTATGCTAATTATATTGTCTAGGCACTTACGCGCACAAACTGAATTGTGCCGTAGTGCACTTATTTTTTACTTTGGTTTCTTTTTATTACCTTTATTATGATATGCTTACAATATTCTATAAACTTATTTCTAAAATATTTATTTTCTACAATTTCTTTCAAACTTTCTATACTTATGCTACAGTCAAGCTCGTATTCTATGTCCAGCCTTTGCCTGCCGTACATTGGGCACTCCGTTATACAGTGTATTACTGTTTCTTCCACGGCGGGGTCGCAAGGGCATGCCGGGCTCTCCTTGCACCGGAATTTGTACAGGTACGCGGAGAACCCCCCATGTCCTGTGAACAGTTGGACGGTAAGGTGGTCAAGATCCATTTTGCGGATAATTGGGTATGCCTTTATTGCGTTCGGAGAAAAAGATTTTGGTTGTGGCGGCCCGGGTCTCAGTTTTGTAACGCCGGTTCCATTCGTCAAGCGAATCAAATCGAATTTGTCGCTTGACGAATGACACCGGGCAGCAGTCATAATTTGCTTTTGTTTTTAAATGAAGGGCAGCTAACTTGGCGAGTTCATCCGCTCTTTCGTTCCCTTCTAATCCTGCGTGTGCCTTGATCAAGAAGAGGTTTACTGTTTTGTTGAGCTCTCTTATCTTCTGGATATCATTGCGTATTTGTACAACGAGAGGATGAAGGGAAGTTGGGTTGATTACGCTTTCCAGTGCGGAGCGGGAATCACTGTATATATTGCAGCTTGCGTCTATAGTTTCCTTTGCTCTCTTTGTCGCCTCCGCTAGAGCGAGGAGCTCCGCCTGGTAGACAGTGCAGCAGTCGTCCAACTTCAGTTTTCGGGTGCTTATTTCTGTGGCGCCTCGTCTGATGGTCAGGGCTGCTCCAACCTTTCCTTCGATTTTGCTACCATCGGTATAGATATTAAGCCCCTCACTGAACGTTCGGTCGACTGCTGCTCTGTCCTCCAGGCATTCAAAATGTAGGTCCTTCAGGCTTGCAGGATGTGTATGGCACTAGGTTTTCCATTCCCCGATCTCCGACAATTCTCTCTGAGTAGCCCTTCTTAATGGCGTACAGTGCCGCCGCTTCTCTGACTCGAATGTCCAGCGGGAGGAGTCCAGCCAACAGCAGTACCGAGTTTAGGGACGCGGTTCTGTATGATTTAATCAATTTTTGGACAAAACCTCGCTGAACTGTGTCCAGCTCGTTTCTGATTTTTACTTTTGTTGTTGCCGGTGCCCAGGCGCTGGCCGCGTACATAATAGTAGGCTCGACGACTGCCGTATATATTGTGCGTATCACTTCTGATGACAGGCCACAGTGAATTTTCGCTGTTCTGGCCAACTGCTTATAGAAGCTGAGCGCCTTCCTGCAGACATTTGCGGTGTGTGCGTTGAATGTCAACTTCTGGTCTATTGTCAGCCCGAGTATTTTCATTTCTTTAGACATTCCAATGCTCACTCCCCCATGTTCAGTCGTGGGGTGTCGTACTTTAACTTTCTCGTTAAGGTCATTGCCACCGTTTTGTGAGGGGCAAACACGAGTTTGTTTCTGATTCCCTATGACTGAACATACGAGAGCGCGGCATTGGCGCACTTCTCTATCTCCAGAGCTGTTTTACCGTCGAACACCAGCACAATGTCGTCCGCGAAGGCCTGCACGTGGAACTTTTCTCTCTCTAACTCTAGAAGGAGTGGGTCCAGCAGCAAGTTCCAGAGCATAGAACCGCTAATGGAGCCCTGTACGCATCCCTTCTCGGTTCTCCTTTCGTGCTCTTCTCCGGCGTAGCGGACTCGTACTTTCCGGTTCCCCAGGTAGCTGTCCATGACTCTCCTCAGATTTAAGGGGACCCTTTCCTCAGTCAATCTCACCTTGATAACTGGCCACCAGGCGCTATCGAAGGCTCCCTCTATATCCAACGACACCATCGTAACAATCTTCTTCTCATCAAGCTTATTGTTGATGTGCCGCATTAGGATATAGAGGGAGTCCTCTGTGCTTTTTTGGGGCACAAAGCCGAATTGGCGAGTACTTGTCCCTGGGAGTAGGTAGAATCTGAGGCGGGCCACCACCATCTTCTCAAAGATTTTACCCAGCACCGGCAAGAGGCCTATCGGTCTATAGGACTTAGCTGTGGAATAGGTGCTTTTTCCTGGTTTCCTCAATACAACTACCGTCGCTTCCTTCCACTTGTTTGGGAAGTATCCAAGCTCCAGGCATTTGTTTATGAGGCTTAGGTAGAGCGCAGGGTCATTTTTGATGGCTTCGTTACATATTTCCGCGGTGAGGCCGTCCTCCCCGGGGGCCTTCTTTGGATTGAAAGAGTTTGCCGCCAGATTTAGCTCGGTCTGGGTATTCACCATTCGGTGGGTGTTCAAGATCATCTTGTTGTCCATTATTCACTGTCTTGGCTTTGATTCTGATCTGGCGGTGTTCCTCGTTGTCGCAAGTTTGAAGATCCCGGGGGTAGAACGTCTTGGCCAGTAACTCTACCGACTTCTTGGCTTCCAACACTCTTCCCTCAACCTGTAGTGGCACATCCTCTACCCTTGTCCTGGTCCTAATCATTATCCTGTAGATACCGTCCCAGACACTCTCCCGGTCCTGTTTTCCACATAGCTCCTTCCAACTTCCTACCCTTGTTTTCCATGCCTTTAATTCATACTCTGCTTCCTGTTTCAAGTACTTCTCTACAACCTCCTTTCTTCGCACCGGCGCGGCGCAGCGGATCCTCATCTTACAGGTGGTTACATGGCGCTTCATTCGTTCCAGCTCGTCGGACCACCATGGCACGGTAAGTATCTGTTTGTTTTTTATTTTAGGTAGTGTGTCTGTGCATGTTTGTGTAATGATTTGTGTGTATTTGTCTATTGTGTGTTCTATTTGTTGTGTGTTAGTAATTTGTTCAGTGTCTGTGTGTGTGAGCGTATGGTCTGCTTTAAATTGGTTCATTTTCGCATGAAAACGAGGCCAATTCGCTCTGCGTGTGTTAAATTGTCTAGTGGTTCTTGTGATGTGTGTACCTTTGGATTTCTTCAGTGACAGATTAAATACTATGCCATTGTGATCCGAGCTTGTCATGTTTTCAACTACTTTCCACGCGTCCACATGCCGAAGAAGATCCGCTGAGCACGCCGTGATGTCCACATGACTCGTGTATCGTTTATCGCCCCTTATTGTGTCGAAGGTCGGCGTGTTTACGTCATTGTTGTTGAGTATGTGGAGTTCAAGGTCGTCGAGCAGGCTGAGTACCTCAACTTCTCTGGGTTGCGTTCTGACACTTCCCCACCACGTGTTCCACGCATTGACATCTCCCCCCACAATGAAGTGACTGTTTCCCAGCTGTCTGTGCACTTACTTGAGGTGCTCTAGATACGGTTCTAAAGGCTGGTCATCCTCGAAGTACACAGAGAGCAAGGTGACCTGCCATGCTTTGGTCCGTATTCCAATCACTGCTATGTTGTTTGTGGTGTATGTCGGGTATTGGACCACGTCCAGTGTGGGGTCGAGAACTGCAATGGTGGCCTTTGTTACTCCGCTAGCTTGCTCGGTGCTCTGAAATATGCGAGCTCCCGTACGACTTTTCATCCTCCCGAGTGCCCCCACATACGGTTCCTGTATGAGCATAACTGAGACCCGGTGTTGTGTCGCATAGATGAACGCCTCGTCCGTCGCCAGGCTTTTCTTGCGCAAATTCGTCTGAGCAATTCTGTACGGGGTGCCCTTAGCAGTACGCAACGGTGGATCTCGCTATCGCCTCCCATTTGCGCCTCACCGTGCATTCATTGCTAAAGGTATTGTGTTCAGACCTGCCTATCTTGGCTTTCGTGCAGTTGATACAGCTGGGCGGTGTGTCCGATAGCCACTCCGCACAGTCCGCTCTATGGTGCGCTCCACCACAGTGGCTGCACACATCGGCCGCTTCGGTGCAGAACCGCTTTCCATGTCCATACCCCAGGCAGCGCGAGCACTGCACTAGTGGGGACTGGTCGGCGACTCTGACACGCTGCATGTCGATGTGTACTGCCCGCGCGTCGGTAAGGCGCCGCCACATGTGAGGGGACACTTTGGCCACTACGTGTGCAGTCAGCGGATTCCGTGCTCGCCTACGGTATCTTATCTCCACACGGTCATCTTCGCCGCTCAGGTCGCGAAACACGTTTTTGTTTTGGGTCCGGAGCGCCTTCACTATATCTTCGTCCGAGTTGCTTTGGAGGACCCCGTACATAATAACAAGGGGGTCCTTGTTTTTTACCTCTTCCACACTCAACTGTCCGTCCTGTGTCGAAATCCTTTCCCTGATCCTTCTAATCTCCTCTTTGTCCCTACAGCCCACGATAATCTTTCTGTCCTTAGCTTTCCTTATTTTATCGATCCTTAGTCCTTCCTCCTTTGCATTAATAACTTTCTTAATCTTTTCAAAGACTTCCTCCCCAGTCTCCTGCTCATCCGTCGAGGTAACTATGATGGAGTGCATGGCGGGAGTTTCTCGGGACCGCCGACTGGGAGACCCCGCCACGACACTCGCATAGCTTCCTCGTTCCATCACTTCCTGCTGGTTTCTCAGCATCTGTCCTATTTTTTCTATTTCCTCCTTATTTTCCCTAAGAAGCCTACTCTGTTCCTCCATTTTACTAAACATCTTTTCTTCATTTTCCAGGTGGCTCTGGTGCTCTACTGGTGACGGCGCTGTCCTCTCCGCTCTCAGCGGGGTGACCTGCGGCCTTTTTATACTTTCCGTTTCTTTTACAAGCTGATACAGGCGGTCGGCGGCCGCCTGAACCTCCTGCTTGATTTCCCGCTTTATGTTACCGGAGCGGCTAAGATTGCCCTTCAATCGGCTAAGGCACTGTCTCGCCTCGGTTAGCCGGTCTGTCTGTTTCCGACTCGAGAGTGGGCTGTTCTCCGCTGTGGTTACTGTCTGTGAGGCCGGCCCCTTGTTGGTCGGTGCCGTCTTCGGTTTTAGTGCCGCAGCTCCGCCATTGGGCGCCGCGGGGGGAGGGGCGTGGCTTGCCCCGCCCTCGCCCCGCCCACTGGCGGGTGCTGGCGTCGCCGCCGCGCCGGGCGACTGCCGCGGTGCCGTCCTTCGCGGCTGCGGCGGGCTCACTGTAAATGTCTTTAGCAGTGGGGATATGCTCGCCCTCGGTTCCGGCTGTCCTGATTCCCATTCGCCGATGCTCCTTCGAACTGTTTTCTCGGCTGCAGATGAGCTCGCCCCTTCGTCCAGCGATATTTGGCGAGCTGCTTGTGCGCGTGTGGTACATTATGACTGCAGCTGTTTAGTGGAGTTCTAGGAATTAAGACAGAACCGCGACAACCAAGTGTAATTTCAGATATCAATATGTGTTGGCTGTAAAGTGGCCAATATATGTATGATGTTACGTCTTGCCACCAAGTCACGTCAAATTATTTATTTATTAATTTATTTATTTATGTATTTGCTATTTATTTATTTATTAATTAAAATATTAAAATATTTATGTATTTATTTATTTACTTAAATTTATTTAAGTATATTTCTAACAGTTTATTATAATTTTAATAATTTTAATATTGTGTTTATTTGTTTCAGGTCCTGACAGGCAAATCTTAATATTAAGTAATACAAAATTTTTGGTCAATAAACTTTGTCTATAAATATTTAACTAGTGTATATTATAAAGTACTATGTCAAAATATACAGATAATAGGCCTATGTCATTAATACAATTTTAAAAAATTTTTGGTAGGGTTAGCTCTACCCAGAGTCAACACTGTGATTTCTAATCACATAAAAGAATAGAAAATGTCAAGTAGGGTCAATGTTTACAATTTTAGATCTTGGTAGAGTTGGCTCTACCTAGAGTCAGTATGGTAATTTCCAGTCGCCAATATCCAATTTTGTAGGAAAAGAATTTTATAGTTGGAAATATTTGCTCTACCTACAACTCTACATAGAGCCCCTAGGATGCTCTACCTTGTCCTATCACTGCGAGTGAGAACCCCGTCTCAGTCCGAACAGAAAATTTTGGTCAATTCGGGCCAATACTTCCCGAGATACGGGCGGTCAAGGTTGCGGGTGAAGGGGGGAAGGAGGGTGGAGGGGAGAGGGGTAAAAAGGGTATGTATGTCTCACCAAAATTTTTTATAACAATAGTGCATTTAAAAACGAACTTTAACCCCAACCGCAAAGATAAATTTGTAATTAGTAAAATTTAGGGGTAGGGGGATGAAATTTTGGGGAATGATCCGGGAGGGTCGGGATTTCGCGTAGCGGAGGGGTGGGTTTAAGGGAGGGGGGATGAAAATTTCGTTATTTTTTGGCTAGGACGCACGGTTTCCGAGATTGTAGTATTTGTATTATACTACTGTATTATATTATAAAACCCTTTTTTACTAACGTTTTGCGTTGTCTTTCATACTGTATAATTTTCTCATTTATCTTTGTAAAAACCTGGTCAATATATCCGCAATAATTTTCTGATGATTTCGTTATACTTTTGGTGCTGAAAATATTACTTTTAAATGTATTAATTGCCGTTTTTATATCAAAATTTGTTTGTTTACATATTGTTGACAACGTCAATAATTTTCATTCAAAAGTTCATATCTTTCAAAAGTTGTATTTTTTTCTATGAGAACGTGTAAGGTTTTATGTTAAATAGTCTAGTTTTACTTATTTTTGTATTGGCCATTTATAATATTTAAATTTAAAAATATAGATTTTAGGAAACGGGCTCGCGACTATATAAGACGTCGCGAGGCATTCTCCTGGACAGTTCTGCTCAAGTTTTCTTTCAAACTACGTACTACGGCCACACCCGGGCCAGGCAGGCCTGGGAATTCTGTTGGCGCGACCAGTTTTATTTTAATGTGAATTTTTCATCAAACCATCACAAATTCTCAGGAATATAAGGGAATGTGGATAATGAGACATAGACACACAGTATACATTTGGATGGATGGAGCATTTCTTAAAGTTAAGGTCGGTGCAACCTGATATATTATATTCATCGTTCCGATACTGGAGCTGCCACCTTCGTATCCTCGAGCTGCCACCCTCATCTGTGAATTGCCACCTTCATCTGAGGACTGTCACCTTCATCTGAGAACTACCTCTCGGTCTATGAACTACCCCCTCCGTCTGTGATCTACCACCAGAGTATTGTGACCGGCCGTTTATATAAATAAAATAAATAATTTTAAGTTTTTTTAGTTATAAGGTAGTATTTTTAATTATAATCTTTTTGCAGTTTGTAATTAGTAAATTAAATATTCATTTGTACATATTTTCTTCTTTCTTTTCCTACAAAGTTAGGGTCCTACTGGTAGGGTCAGGTAGGAGCTAACTTCTTCTTCTTTTTTTTTTAAATTAATTATAGCCTTGCCCTTTGAATAAAAGGGGTAACGTTATAAGATACAGGGGGTTTTTCAAAACCTCCTTATCTATTTTAATCTAAACCGCGTTAAAAAGGTGTAGCTAGGATTTTGATATTCTTATTATAAAGAATTTACAGAAAATAAACTAAATTGAGCTATTGAAATTTTGAAAATGTAGAAATGTTGGGCCTGAATTAAAATTTTTGATGGTTGTACTTCCTAGCCAGAGAACAAAGTCAGAAATTTTTTATGCGGGGGGGAATAAGGGGGGTGGATTTTGCCGGCTACTTTCAATTGGTAATCGGGGTTAGGAATATAATTTTCACCCCGAAAAAATTTTATCGTGTAGGTCACAACCTGGGGAATACGGCAGTTTGCTTGAAATTTCGGTGGGGGGTCGGGGGGGGCAAAATTTTTGCAAAAACAACAAAAAATCTTCCCGGGGGTGGTTTTTGCGGGGTGGGTTCGGACCGTGACTTTTGCTCTATCTCCACCCGTTCCTGAGATATCTGGATTACCAACTTAAGTTGCAGTCGAGAATGAGTAATGGGTTTCGGAAAATATTTATTAATAACAAACTACTTATTCTAAAAATATTCTAATGAGTTCTCCTACCAGGGCTTGAAGTGTTCTTTCTGCTGGAAGTCCTCAAGTCCACGCGTCTCTTCTCCTCTTGCCTCCAGGAAGAAGGGAAAAAGGGGATGCTTGACAATTTTCTGCAAATAGGCTTCTATAGGGCAGAAGTGGGTCCGAGGGTGGTTTTTTCGGCTAGGGTCCTTCTTGCAGATGGTTTGGAGCTCGTCGGGTGTGTTTGCTGGTGAGTTTGCAGCGAAGTGGCAACTCTGGCAAACACATGGTTGCCGCGTGCGAAATCTTATAAGTCCTGTATTTTCTAAGGGCGCGATGGGAAAAATCTGAAACTTCGCTCAAATCTTCGTCTCGTGGATAGCTGCCCAATGACACCATAAAATGTGTGGGGTATCGATCTTGTTTGTGCAGCGTCTTCACTTTTCTTCTGAGATAACCTCAAAAGTGCTCGGCTCGGCAAAAAATCGGCTCCCACGGGTACAGTTGTGATCCGAATTTAATTCTTTCACTGAAATCCTTTAGGTGGGCACTGTACGCACTGTTTCACTGTTTTTTACGAAATTCGGTGCACTTTTTTCAAATTTTTAGGTTTTTCGAGCGCGGAACGTGCTAGATTTGTGGCGTTTTCGGCGGGATTTCGCACGCGACTCGGTTAGGTTAGGTTAGGTTCTCCCCCCCCCCCCATCCCCCCCGTGGGTGCCCGCATTGTCGAAGCGGGGGGGCTCAGTAGCCGTGGCCTTGCCACCCACGGTGAAGCTAAGAGGCAGCCGAGCTTGGCCGCTCCACAGGGCTTTGCCCTCCAAGCCTATGTCGGAGCGGCAACAGGAGGTAGGTTGCGGTGTTTTATGGGGACACCGCAACTGAGGCGGGCTGCAATGTCGTAAGACGGCGCAGCCGAGGATGGGGCCGCGGCGGGAGAGGAGTGCCGGTATTGAGGTGCGCCGCTCTCCCTACCTTCCGCGGCCGCAGCGGGGTCACCGGCGCATGATGGTGACGTGGTGGGCCTTCTGCGCGCGCCCCAGAGCTTTTATCTGGAGCGAGCGCTGAAGGCGGTCCGGAGGCAAGTCTGCCCGGACGTGTGGAGCCCTCGCCTATACCTCTCCTTTGAGAGGATTGGTTGTAGGGCTAGGCGGAGAAGGGGCAGGCGAAGACGACGATTACTGTCTTCCCTCCCCATGGTGGTGAATAGCGGGAGACAGGCGCGGGGGCGCCCTCTCCCGTATTTCACATATTCACCACCCCGTCGGGCGGGAGCGGCCGAGCACTTACGGTCGTCCCCGGGCCCCTCCCTGCAAAGAGGGGCGTGCGGGCCCCGCTGTAAAGCGGGCGGTCGTCGGCCGAGGACTGGATGTAAAGGCTCTGCCGGATTCCCAGTCCTCCTCCATGTAGACGATGCGGGAGTGCCGCTGGGTTGTTTAGTGGGTATACCGGGAGCGGCCCGGGAGTCCCACATACCCCCCCCCCCATCTCCCAATGCGGGGGCATGCGTAACGCATTTTTCCCAGCGTAAAAAAAAAAAGTTTTTTTTTTATATTCTCTGCGCACCATAGACTCCAGGGTCCATGCTTTTTATTAACAATTATTGTTTCTATTTACTAGCTTAATTATTTTTATTACAACTTATTTTACTTAACATTACAGGAGAACGTACGTCTAACGTACATTATTACTTTTATTTAACTACTTTACATTATAATTCCTAGTTTTAATTATTTCCAAAATTTTTTTATTCGAATACTAAGTGAAAGGACAGAAAGGGACGTTGGGGAAGGGAATGTAATAACAGCAATGTTTTATTTTGGTTCTATTTACAATTTTTTATCATTATATTTTTAATGCTCTCTACCACCGCCACGTTCCGGTTCTTTATCGCCATTTCGAGGTTATATTTCATCAAAGTTTGAGGTGACGCAGCTGCAGCCAGTCCTACAAATCGACCGATTGCATCATCGGCGTTATCCGTGTAGTAGATGAAGTTTCTCGTGTGCCTGGAGACCGCAACAACCGCGTGGGAGACGCTGTCGTGCAGGTTTATTTTGGCCTTGGTTCTGATGACGATTACCGACTCGCTCTTCAGTCCCTGAGCTTCATGGATGGTTAGAACACGCGACCCGTTTTCTTTTCTTCCTGTGTATGAACTAATGCATATCTTATACTGACTTTTCTGCAGTCGAGATAGCTATCAAGTAGCCTCCTGATATTGACCGGACACTTTTCCTCAGCCAGACGGACTCGGATTTTCGGCCACCAGGCACTATCGAAGGCACCCTCTATATCCAGTGACACTAGGGTTACTAGCTTTTTCAGCCCAATCATACTCTTGATTCGGTGTACCAGCGTATACAGGGCGTCTTCAGTGCTCTTCTGGGGCATGAATCCGAACTGGCGAGTACTAATCCGAGGTACTAGGTGCCATTTCATCCTTGCTACTGTCATCTTCTCCAGGATCTTCCCCAGGACCGGCAATAGGCCAATCGGCCTGTAAGCCTTGGGGTTCGTATAATCGTCTTTGCCCGGTTTCCTCAGGACGACCACTGTCGCCTTCTTCCAGATGTCCGGGAAGTGGCCAATCTCTAGGCATTTGTTGAACAGGGCAAGCTATGCGTCCAGATCCTGGTAGATAGCTCGGCTGCAGATATCTGCTGTGAAGCCATCCGCTCCTGGGGCCTTCTTCGGATTGAAACTTCCCACCGCGGTCTTCAGCTCCAGCCCTGTAAACGGCGGATCATGGCTCTCATCATGCCTCAGCTCGTTTACCAGCTCTGCCGCTTCTCTGACCCGGCGATGGTCTTCGTTGTCAGTTTCCTCCAGGTCTTGTGGGTAGAATGTCTCCGCGAGCAAGATTGCCGATTCTCTTGGGTTCAGGAATGCACCGTCTTTGGTTAGGGTCAAGTCTTCTTGTCTCCTGGTGGTCGAACGGATTATGCGGTATATACCTTCCCAAACTCCTTCTCTGTCCTGTCTTCTACAGAACTCCTTCTAGCTGTCAATTTGGGCTTTCTTGGCTTGGCACTCATACTCTTCTTTCTTTTTCAAGTACTCAGCTACCACTCTTTCTCTGCGGTGGGGAGCCGCGTTTCTAATTTTTCGCCTGAAGGTGGTGGCAGCTTTCTTCAGCCTAGCGAGCTCATCATTCCACCAAGGGACTTTGAGGATTTCTGTGCTCTTTTTCAAGGGCATACTTCCTTTGCACGCGTCTGTAACTGCGTCGGAAAATTTTATGAGAAAGTCCTCAAGTTCGAATTTAGAATTTAGATTTTTAATAGATTCCAAAGTTATATTACTGTTTAATTTTGTTTCCGAAAAACATTGGCCAAATGTGTCCCAGTTTGCTTTCTTAGTATTGTAGAGCCTCGTTGTCTTCTTGACGTTTAGGCCTCTACTTGCGCGGAGTTGTATTTCAAATAATATAGCGTTGTGGTCCGAGCTCGTCATCTCCTGGTCTACCCTCCAGTTGTCTACTAAGTTCAGTAGATCGTCCGTGCAGGCTGTAATATCAACAAAGCTGGTGTACGACTTTGTACCTCTAATGGTGTCAAAGGTTGGCGTATCACCTCTATTGAGTACTTGAAGTTCCATGTCTTCCAGGGTCCCGGACATCTTTTCACCCCTGTCGTCTTCATGAGTGCTGCCCCACCAGGTACTCTTTGAGTTGCAGTCTCCTCCTATTAGCAGTCCTCTAGGGCTCAGGTCCTCTTGGATCTTTTGCAGCTGTTCCAGGTATGGCTCTATGGGGTCATCCGGTTCGAAGTAAAAAGACACCGCCGCGATTTCCTAAGCGCTGGTTCGGATCTTCACTACTACAATATTGTGAGTCGTGAATTTTGGGCACTGGATTACGTCAAGACTGTCATCGAAGACCACGATTGACGCTTTCACAGTCCCGTCTCCTACAGCAGCACATTGGAAGACTCTCGCCCCACGGTAGTCCTTCATTCTCTTCACCCCGCCCACATATGGCTCCTGTACTAACGCAAAAGCCAATTTGCGCTCGCTGGCCTCTATCATGAGTTCTTCAGTCGCCAGCTTCTTTCGCTGGAGGTTCGCCTGGGCCACTGCATATCTTCTGGTGGGTGCGCCTGCCCTTGAATGGCCTTGAACCACTTTAGCAATACGCTATTTTTGCTCTCGCCAGTGCATCCCATCTCTTCCGCACCGGGCAATCCGAGCTAAAAGCGTTATGCTTAGCACTGTCCATCTTGGCGGCAGCGCAGTTACAACACGATGGTGGTGCGTCTGCGAGATATTCAGCGCACTGACTCTTCATGTGCGGGCCGCCGCAATGGCTGCATTTAGGCGTGGTGTCGACACAGAATCGTCGCCCGTGGCCATAAGCTAAACACATCGAGCACTGCACCAGAGGGGACTGGTCTACGACCCGTACCTTCTGCATGTCGATGTGTACCGCTCCTTTGGCCAACATGCGGTTATAGATCTGCGGTGACACCCTCACCGTCACGTGGTTTGTGAGCGGGTTTCTGGCACGTCTCTTAAATTTGACGACCACTCGATCATCCTTTTTGTCGAGGCCGTGAAAAACCTCCCCATTCTGATTCCTCAGTGCCTTCACAATGTCCTCATCATTGTTCATGCTGAGCACATCTTTGAGGGTTATCATCGGGTCCTGATTCTTCACTTCCTCGACAACTAGGCGATCGTCAGCGCTCTTTAGCCGCTCCTTGACTTTGTTCCTTTCCTCTTCCGTTCTACATCCTATGACAACCTTCTTGTCCCTCGTCTTCCAAACTCGCTCGACAGTGACCCATCCGTCCTTTGCGTTCACCGCCGTTCTCACCTCACTCATGACGTCGTCTCCAGTATGAGTGTCGTTTTTAGATGCGATGACGATGGAGTGAAAAGAGCTTCGTGTGGGCTGAGTTCCCGTCACTTGCGCGTAGGTGGTGTGGTTTGAAGTGGTGTGATGAAAGATAATTTTCTCCTTCAGTATTTCCATATCGGCTTGGGTCCTGTCGAGTTTCTCTCCTTGAGCCTTCATCAATTTTAGTAATTCTTGGCTATCGTTTTCTGTTCCTTGCTTCTTTTGTGTGTCTAGTTGTTTTCTCTCGGGCGCTGTATCGGCTGCCTCGTCTTTCAATAGCTGATATAATTTTTCTACAGCCTGTGTTATGCTCGCCTTTAGATCTGTCTTCAAATTTCGGGATTCTCCGAGATGTGTTTTTATTTTAACAAGGAGAGACCTACCTTCTCTCACCCTGTCTGTAATCTTAGGCGTGCTTCCGCCTTTCTTCGGCGACTCGTCAATGATTTCCACGGATGCCCCGCGTGGCGCAGAGAGCTCAACCTTCAGCTTTTGTTTGGTCGGCGCCGCCGGGATCGATGTCAACACACTGGGTGAGCGCGGGTGGGCAGAAGAGGTACTCGGTTTCGGTTCTCCCGAAGCACTCTCCCACTCACCAATACTGCGACGCACGCTCTTGGCTGGGCTTTTCGGAGAAGGTCCAGCCTTTTCTGCGTGAGGCGAGGAGCTCTGTGAGCTCTGTACGTTGCTGGCGCTCTGCATCTTCTTCGATGTGTGTGCGAGAGGCATGTCAATGTCGGTAGGTCAGTCCACGGTACAAGTTTGGGTCAAAGTCGGTCTATGTCGGACAGGTAGTCAGTCGAGTATATTGGTCAATAAACTCAATATCTCGGTCAGTAGTGGTCAATAAACCAAGTGTCATTAGTACTGTCAATAAACAGTCTGTCAATTAAGTTTAATCTAGTCTAAGTGTTCTGGTCAAAAAACACAGTCACACGCTACGTACCTACACTGGCTGTCAATTGTAGAAATTGACAGCCAGTGTAGGGGGGTTGAGATGCGGTGGAGTGCGAAAGGTCAGTATTTTACAGTAAGCACATTCACAATGTAATTATCAAATTATAATATTATTGCAACATTGAAGTTTAGCTAGTACACTAGGGCGAGTCACTCTGACACCAGGACCTGCTAGTGAGCAGTAGTACGAGCAGTATAGGGAAAACCGCACGTTCGTAACTCGTCCCGGGGCCGAGTTACGGCGATTTCAAATTGAAAAGGGAAGGGGGCGGAGGTGGCAGGGAGGGGGCTGAGAGTATAGTCCTAGTCGTTCCCCACACAACACAAAAAACCGCGATCACGTAGCTCACTTCCACGAGGAGCTACGTCTGCCTGTTTCTTGTGTGTGCTACGAACTAACTATGACCATAATCTGTGGGAGAGGAAAGTAAAGTTTAGAAATACAATTTGGAAATTTGGAATTTTGAAAATATGGTATGACGGACAGGCAGTACTACTAGTTGATGATAGTAATACGAAATGAGGAGGGGGGGGGGGGGGGGGGGGGGGGGGTCGGGTGTGTGGGGGAGGGGCTATTTTGCAATATATAGTTTTAGAATATTGATGTAAATTAATAAAATAAACAATCCTATTTTCTAGGAGGTGGATAGTGGGAAGTGAGGGGGGGGTTTGATGAGAGGGGAAAGCTATTTTTACATTTAGCAACACGTGCACAAATTTAGTGTAAAAATTTTTGTTTACATCACCAAACTTTTTTGCTGGTCGGGTAAGTCACTGACGTCACGAGCGCTTCACCCTTGACCGTTTTAAAATATAACTATAAATAACCTAATGTTCGTCTAGTCGCGATAGAAACATTTATATCTACGAAACTACTGGCTCTAAAAATCTAAAAATTTGGAAAAATGATCTTCTTGAAACTATCTACTTGAATTTAGAAAAATATATGTATGTAAAAGATCGTTTTCAAAAGTTATTAAATATCAAAAATACCTAAAGAATTGTTAAAATTTTGATGACCGCTAGCTTCGTCAAATGTAGTCCAATTTGAACGGGGAAAACGACGTTCGACTCCTCTTCCGCTCCTCTTCTTGGATAATATAGCAGATCTTCTGCAGGTGTCCTGGATCTTCCAGCACGTGGCCACGTGGTTTTCTTTTCTTGCCTCTAACTCCTCACTCCGGGGCAGGAAAAATCCAAACGAGGCCTCGTTTGGAAGGTCTCCTTGCAGGCTTCTCTGGCAGTGCAAAACATGGGGGAGTCGTCGATCTCGTTCTCGCAGCGTTCGCCTCCAAAGTTTAAAATCACTTAAAAATTTGGGTTTTTTTTTTTTGGTCACAGCTCACTCAAAACAGGGCGGATTTTTTAAATTTTTCGTGACGCACTTTTGTCTTCTCTTTCCGCATCCAACGATGTATCGCACTTGTTATTTCAGACGAAAAAGTCAATTTATCGTATTTTTCGCGATATCTCGGGCGCGGAGCGGTTTAAAAAATCGAGAAAAAGACGTTGCGCTTCAGTGGGAGCTTGCGCGCGACTGGTTAGGTTAGGTTCCCCCCCCCCCTCGTGGGTCAACATCTTGTCGTGGTGGGGGGGCTTAGTAGCCGCACGGTTTGCGGTGAAGCAAAGAGTGACCCGAGGTGGGCCTTCTCCGCGCGCCCCAGAGCTTTTATCTGGAGCGAGCGCAGAAGGCGGTCCGGAGGCAAGTCTGCCCGGACGTGTGGAGGTTTTGTTCGACAAGTAACATCTGAGGAACGTATACGGAGGAGCTGCCTAATTTGGCACTACACTTCTTTTCGCTGTGATACTTTGCGCGTATCTATCGATGTTCGTGTGCTTTGACAGCGAGGGGATACGAGACTTCGTATCCCTTGAGACTTCAAGGTTCGTGGGTTGCCGAGGGGAGTGTCCGGAGCGGGAGTTCGGAGTTGTACTCGATTCTCAGTCACAGCTCCGAGTTCGCGAAACGGGCATGGTCGGTATGTGGCCGGCCGCTAGACTCACAACAACAGTTTTTAAATTAATGACAAAGTAATGGCGCATTTGAAAAGGACTACCCAGGAGGGTCCACAACAGTGGGAATCCCTCCGTGCTACGGCACGCAGCCCCACGTACTCTGGGGGGGGGGGCACAAATCGCTATGACGTAGAAGAGGATGGAAAAAAGGAAAACGGACCGATAATAACGACAACTTAAGCTTGTTCAAGGATTTAGGAGATGATTGCACTAATGGAAACTTTGGCAAAATGACGGAAATCGATGAAATTAGTCGGAAGGAAGCTCGTGTTGTGCTGCAAAGATATGAAGCTGACTCCGACGGATTAATTGCTTCAGTGAGAGAACGAGACGTATTGGAATCGGAGATGAGCTGCTCTTCGTTAGGATCCCGGGCATCTGCGCGAAAACGCCTATGGCAGAATCTGGTAGTGGCTCCCACGGGTACAGTTGTGATCCGAATTTAATTCTTTCACTGAAATCCTTTAGGTGGGCACTGTACGCACTGTTTCACTGTTTTATACGAAATTCGGTGCACTTTTTTCAAATTTTTAGGTTTTTCGAGCGCGGAACGTGCTAGATTTGTGGCGTTTTCGGCGGGATTTCGCACGCGACTCGGTTAGGTTAGGTTAGGTTCTCCCCCCCCCCCCCCCATCCCCCCCGTGGGTGCCCGCATTGTCGAGGCGGGGGGGCTCAGTAGCCGTAGCTTCGCCACCCACGGTGAAGCTAAGAGGTACCCGAGCGACGAAGGCAAATGCAAGAAGGGGACGCGGACGCCCGCCTACTACAGGGCAGTATGTCGGATTAGCCAAAGCGAAAGCTGAACTAAATAAAGCCAGAGAGGAGGAGCTGCGCCTCATAGCTGAAAAAGAATTGGCTGAGGAACTGCAGAAAAAACAGAAAAACAATCGTGCTCTCTTTTCAAAGACGCATTTGACATCTGATAAGGCGGAAACTCAAGATACGGTTCAATTAGAAACTGCAGTATTGGACTCTGTAGATATTATTAAACAAATAGCTACAAAATCCAAAAACTTGAAAGAGACATATGTTTAGTCACTAAAAGACGCTGCAGAGATGATTCAGTCGGCATTCGAAGTAGTTCGTAAACGTACTATATCGGAAGAGGTAGCTCTGCTCGCAGAAGCTAACAAAGAACTTGTTAAGGAGACAAAACAACTTCGACGAGAAGTTGAAGAGCTGCGGGCAGCTCAAGTAAATCAAGGCTCAGCGCCTTACATGGCATCGTCTTCCGGAGAGACACTATCTCAGGAGGTAACAAGCAATATCATGACCATGGTTGGCAACTTGATAAGTGCTCGTTTTGACGGAATACAGGATCGTCTTCTTCCTGAACCGCGGCTTAGACCACCTTTAGCTCCTGACAGAAGTAAACAACAAGCTACAGATGTGGACCTGACAGTACCTAGCACTTCTTTTACCACAGGACCGCTTGATCCTTCTCAGTCTTCGGCTTTTGCTAAAGACGGACAGGTTGCCAAGTCAAAAGTAAAGAGCGAAAGAAAGAAGAAAAAATCGGCAACACCACCGGCGACTCTTCCTAAGTTGGTTAAAAACACTGGACCATCGCAACTTGGACCTAATGTAGCTCCAACAGAAGAGCCCTGGACCACTGTTGTACGGCGGAGCTCTAAAAAGAGTGGCAATGCAGCGTCAGGTAGCAGAGCAAGATCGTCTCCTCCTGAAAGAACGCAAGTATCAAAAGCCCCTGTATCGAAAACATCTAAGCTTCGCCCTCCACGCACAGCTGCTGTGGTTATAACGCTACAACCGGGAGCGAAAGAAAAAGGTCTTACATATGCCAAAGTGCTAACGCAGGCCAAGAGCCGCATAGACCTCACGGCACTAGGGATGCCACCTCTGAAAATTAGAACAGCTGCCACAGGAGCTCGCATACTTGAAGTTCCAGGCACTGAAAAGGCGGAGAAAGCCGATACTCTGGCTGAAAAGCTCAAGGAAGTTTTCCAGGGAGTTGAAGAAATTCGAGTCTCCAGACCGGTCACCACTACGGACTTGCGTGTGATTGGTCTGGATGACTCAATTGCTCCTCAAGAACTTATAGAGGCTATTGCCAGAGCAGGGGCAGGCTTTGTATCAGATATTAGATGCAATCGCATCAGACCAGGTCCAGGAGGAATGGGGACAGCGTTTGTTCGATGTCCTATGGCCATTGCCAAGAAAATTGCAACGGGGGGTCGTCTGTTAATCGGATGGGTTTCGGCACAGGTCAAGATAATGGATCCTAGACCTCGTCGCTGCTTTAAGTGCCTCGCTCAAGGTCATGTTAGGGCTCAGTGTCAATCTGAGATTGACCGCAGCGATGAATGCTATCGTTGTGGTCAAAAAGATCACAAAGCTAGTGAATGCTCCGCCGCTCCTCGCTGCACTCTGTGCGCTGCTGGAGGACGGCCCACGGATCACCTCTCTGGGGGCAAAGCTTGCGCTAAGTCTCCATCTAAGAAAGCGGTGCGTCGAAAACCAGCTGGGACTGAGGCTAAGGCCAAGTCTCAGCCGATAAGCTCCACAATGGAGCAAGAGGGATGCATGGAAACAATTTAAAAGGAATGGCCTTAGCTTTTTTGCAGGCGAATATTAACAACTCCTACCGGGCTCAGGACCTATTACTTCAAGTTTTGGCAGAGAAGTCTATACAAGTAGGAGTGGTTACAGAACCGTATGAGATCCCAAATAGGTCTGACTGGATTGGAGATAAGGATGGTGGCAATCACAACACATTCACCAACATATTCCCCGCCACTTGCTACAGTTTCCGAAGGTAATGGGTTTGTTGCGGCACAGATTGGAAGAATACTGGTAGTGGGAGTTTACCACTCTGGCAATCGTCCCCGGCACGAATTGGAGACGCTACTAGGACGGGTGGCTACTGTGGTTGGTCGCAACCGACCCCTGCCTGCCATAGTTCTCGGAGATCTCAACGCTAAGTCACCAGCCTGGGGATCTTCGATTACTGATCCGCGGGGTGTAACCGTGGTTGAGTGGCTTGCAGAATCGAATCTGTGCGTCATCAATCAAGGAGTTGAACAAACATGCGTCCGGCAATCAGGCGGATCTGTGATTGATGTGACCTTTGCCAGCCCAGAACTGGCGCGCCGGATCTATGACTGGAGGGTACTGGTGGATGAAGAGACGCTCTCTGATCATTTATATATTAAGTTTGTCGTCTCTTCCCTAACGCCGAATCTATATAATGAGAAGACCAGATCATGTGGCCCTCGTTGGGCTTTGAAGCATTTAGATTTGGAGTCCCTTCAAGAAGCAGCAATAGTCCAGGCATGGAATTCTCCGCCTCCAGAACAAGCAGGGCTGGATGAAGAAACTGACAGAATGTGTGAGGCAATGACAGTCATTTGCGACGCAGCCATGCCACGTGCAAAGGCGCTTCTCCCTAAACGCCAAGTATATTGGTGGACAGAGGAAGTTGCGGAGCTTCGACGCCAATGCATTGCTAAGCGCCGAGCATATCAGAGGCACCGTAGAAGAAGAAACCGGGAGGCTGAAGAAGAACTTGCTCTCCACGCCACCTACTGTGAATCGTTAAAAGCGCTTCGAGTGGCTATCGGTGAATCAAAGGCCAGAGCGTGGCAGGATTTACTGGAAACACTAGAGCGAGACCCATGGGGGCGGCCATATAAGCTGGCAAGGAAAAATCTACGACCTTGGGCTCCTCCTGTCACAACCACGCTGCAGCCAGAAGTGCTCCAGCGAGTAATCAGCGGGCTTTTTCCTAGTACTCCAGAAACTGAATTTCTCCCACCAGCTATGGAGATAGGGGGAACTGCAGGAAGTGTATCCGACCCACTAACTGAGGTCTCAGAAGGAGAGCTAAGCGTAGCTGTACTACGGATGAAGGCCAAAAATACGGCACCGGGGCCAGACGTAATACCTGGAAAGGCTCTAGCTCTTACTCAGGATGCTATGGAATCCCGCTGGAGGGCACTGTTCAGCCGTTGCCTTCAGGAAGGGAAATTTCCAAAGCGATGGAAGAGCGGTAAGCTAGTTCTCCTACGAAAAGAGGGACGACCGGAGGACGAACCGTCGGGTTACCGACCAATTGTGTTACTTGATGAGGCCAGTAAACTGCTTGAACGTGTGGTTGCTGCTCGCCTCGTCAAGCACTTAGAAAGGGTTGGTCCGAATTTGGCCGACACGCAATTTGGGTTTTGGAGAGGTCGCTCAACAGTGGATGCGATAGCATGTGTCCGCAACCTCTCAGTTGATGCATGCTCTAGTGGCGGTGTGATGCTAGCTGTGTCTTTAGATATTGCCAATGCATTCAACACGCTGCCCTGGAGCACAATTTTAGAAGGACTCAGATACCACAAAGTACCTATGTACCTGCAACGCCTTGTTGGGGACTATCTCTCCGATAGAGAGGTAGTCTTTCCCACGATGCAGGCAGTAAGCTGGAGTCCCATGACGCGAGGCGTTCCACAGGGGTCTGCCCTGGGCCCTCTCCTGTGGAACATAGGATATGACTGGGTTCTGCGTGGTGCTAACCTTCGTGGCGTAGGCATTGTCTGTTATGCAGACGACACGTTGGTTACCGCTCGAGGACCAAATTACAGAGAGGCCTCGGTTCTGGTCACGGCGGCAGTTGCCACGGTGGTAAACAGAATCCGGCAGTTGGGATTGGAGGTCGCGCTTCACAAGTCCGAGGCCATTTGTTTCTATGGGTCTGGTAGGAAGCCGCCGGCAGGTTCTAACATAGTAGTGGATGGCACTTCCATTGCGGTTGGAACGACACTGAAATACCTCGGTGTCGTACTTGACGGCAGGTGGAAGTTTGAAGAGCACTTTAAGCGTTTGTCTCCCAAACTGATTGGGACTGTCTCTGCGCTGAGCCGTCTACTCCCTAATCTCGGTGGAGGAGGAGGAAACTGCCGCCACCTTTACATGGCGGTAGTCAGATCAATGGCTATGTATGGGGCCCCGATCTGGGCCGGATCCCTCAGCGATCGAGAGGTTGCGTTGCTCCGTAAGCCTCAGAGATCAATGGCAATAAGAGTGGTCAGAGGATATCGCACACTTTCGCATGAGGTGGCTTGCGTCCTTGCTGGATCTTTTCCATGGGAACTTGAGGCTAAAGTTTTAGCGCAAGTATTTTGGCGAAGAGCAAGGGCGCGAGACCAGAATCTTAGGCCTTTACCAGAGGAGGTGACCCGATGGCGAATGAATGCCAGAGAGACTGCTCTAAGGACATGGAACGATCGGCTTCTCTCAGTATCAACAGAGAGAGGAGCAGGAGCTTTAAGACTACTCGAGGCTGTAAAACCTGTACTTAAGCAGTGGGTCCAGAGAAAACATGGGTCCCTTACTTTTGGACTAACACAGGTACTCTCTGGACACGGTTGTTTTGGGAGGTACCTGCATGGTATGGCTAAAAGAGAGCCGACCCCGGTGTGTCACAGATGCAACTGCGTAGAAGACACCGCGCAACACGCACTAGAGGCATGCTCTGGTGAAGAAGAACCGCGCCAGTCTCTGGTTGCGGTCGTAGGGACGGATCTCTCATTATCAGCTTTGTGAAATAGTGATTTCATTGAAGAGAAGCTGAGGAGCGGGAGAGGGAAATAAATCCCTCGTCTCATCCGATTCGCAGGAAACGGAAGCGCAGACGAGTTGATATGGCTCGAACTATGTCTCCGCTAGGAGAGCTTGGGGCGTCGATCTCGGGGGCACCCGGCGCCCTGTACCAAGTATATTTATACTTGGTACAGGGCGCCGGGTGCCCCCGAGTAAATACCCCCCTGAGATGAATATGCCCCGGTGTTCCTGGGCATAGCACGAGCATATAAGAAGGAATGTTTTCTTTTCTTTCGAGGCGGGTCTAAAGTTGGACAATAGCGGCAAGAGCAGGGAAGCGGCAGAGTGTTAACACGGTCCCGTAACCCTGTTTCAATCGCAGTCGAGGAACACCGTGGTGGTTTTAGTCGGTAGGAGCGCCTTAGCGGCGTTGAGCCCGACATAACCCGTTGGCCGCCCCTACGGCTCGCGAGTATGCGTAAAAGCATTTCCACCACGAAAAAAAAAAAAAAAAAAAAGTTAGGTTAGGTTAGGTTAGGTTCCCCCCCGTGGGTCAACACCTTGTCGTGGTGGGGGGGCTTAGTAGCCGCACGGTTGGCGGTGAAGCGAAGAGTGACCCGAGGTGGGCCTTCTCCGCGCGCCCCAGAGCTTTTATCTGGAGCGAGTGCAAAAGGCGGTCTTGTGAGTTCAGAGATTACTGTTACTTACAGACCATGTTGACTTTTTAGTCGCAGGATGGCAGGCCTTCAAGGCCAGCGGCGCGGAATGGATCGGTCGGAACCCGGCCACCATTTCGGGCAAAACAAGATGAAGCTGCTTTAATGCAGCTGCTGCGGACCTACGGGTCGGTGGATGGCTGGCCTACAAGGCTAGCGGCGCGATAGGGATAGGTCAACACGGCCGCCCTTTCGGGTATCTTGGTAGAAGTTGCTTGAAAAGCAGCTGAGCGGACCTATGGGTCGAAGGATGGTGGGTCTACGAGACACGCGAGTAGGGGACCTCACCCCTAAATCAAAGGCGGATTCCTTTGTAGTCCGTAATTACAAAGAATTGGTAAACTTTAATGTTATGGCATCTCTAAAAAATAAACTACCCCAGGAGGGTACCGCCAGCTCCGCTGGGGGAGAATCCCTCTCCGTGCCCAGCACGGATTGTCCCACGTATTCTGGGGGGGACAAGACATGCCCATCCCATTCAAAAACAACTTCGGCAAGAATTTTGGACTCTGATACAAGCGATCTGGATTTAGCGCAACGCACACCTTCGCAGTGTAGTGTTGATACTTTAAAAGAGGTGAGAATTGTCCTAGAGCGGTCTAACTACGGTATACCAGTCTCACAAATAGAACTTCCTGAAGTGGACGATCATATGTCGGAATCATCCGAGATAAGTATGGAGACAGCCCCTTCTGGCCCCGGTAGTCCGACGACGGGTAGATTGTGGCACAGGAAGAGAAGCATGCATACTGATGACGGCAAGCTTAGTGATGAATCTGGTCCTTCCGCTAATGCGCTCAGGACAAGAAGAGGGCGAGGATGTCCTCCTACTACAGGAGAGTACGTGGGTCTTGCTAAGGCTAAAGAAGCATTTGCAAGAGCTAAAGAACGTGAACTTGAAGTGGAAGCAGAAGCTGAGCTGAATGAGATGGCTAAGACAATGCGGAGCAACAAAGTTACCCACTGTCAACCATCTGATTCTTCTATGCAGCAGGAAGCTAATGATAATTTATCTTCGTCGCTACGCCAGCAGGTCCTTTCGGGCGTTGCAATGGTCGAGATGGTCACTAATAGATCGTCAAACCTAAAAGGGACATTCAAAAAGAAATTGAAAGACGCAATTGTGCAGATAACGGAGGCAACTGAGATGCTTGCAACTCGCAGCATATCAGAAGAAACGAAAAAACTACAAGCTGCTAACATGCGGCTTGAGTATGAGGTAGCGGCTCTTAAGAAAGCCATGGCTGAGTTAAGTTCTAGACAGAAGGTGACCACATCTAGACCTGTAGTAGACTCTGAGCCAAACGAGTTGGAAGAGAGGATTCTTCGGCGACTTTCTGAGAGGCTTAATGCTAGAATGGATAATATAGAAACTCGACTGAATCCTGAGCCTCATCTCTGCTCAGTATTAGCCAATGAAAAACGTAAGGTGGAATCTTTGGCTAAAAACTCTGGTAATCCGTCCGTCCATAGCGAAGAAGGGATGATACCATCATTGCCAGAAGTGATGGTCATGCCACACGTTGATGAAGTGTACGGAAACAAGGCTGAAACCAGAAAACAGGCCAAACTTTCATCAACATATGCAAAGGTGGTGACATCTTCATCTCCGTCAGCAAAAACTGGTACCCAACAGGTCCAAACAAGAACGGGGAGACCTAAGAAGAAGAAAAAACTAAAAAAGAAGACAACTCTTGCTCATGTAGCAAAAAGTTCTATTCCTGAGCAGAGATGCACTTTACCAGAGATAAGTGCTTTAAAGAAAACAAGAGACACGAACCCACTAAGCGTAAACTATTCAGTAGTACAGGTGTTGAAGAAAACTCAGCCGACTGCACGCCTACCTAAACTAAAGATTCCTAAGTCTTCAGCGGTAGTTGTAACGGTTAACCCTGCAGCTACAGAAAAAGGGCTTACCTATGCAAAAGTCATAGCTGAAGCTAAAAAGAAGGTAGACTTGCGCACGCTAGAGATTGAATCAGTTCGATTTAAGCGTGCCGTTACAGGGGCTACCATCATCGAAGTTCCTGGGGCCACTAGTTGTTCAAAGGCTGATCTCCTAGCCCAAAAGCTTAAGGAAGTATATGGAAATACAGGCGAGGTCACGATATCAAGGCCTGTTAAGTGCTCGGAGATTTTGGTTGCCGGGCTTGATGATTCTGTCACGAAAGAGGAAATAACTACTGCGGTTGCCGCTAAGGGGGAATGTTCCGCTGAACAAATTCGAGTGGGATCGCTCCGTCAGGAAAAGTCAGGCTTATATGCAGTGTGGGTCAGCTGTCCGACGACGGCAGCAAAGAAAATGGTGACTGGGCGACTGCTGGTCGGATGGGTGTCAGCTAGAGTAAAGCTGCTACAACAAAGAGAGCTACGTTGTTTCCGCTGCCTGCAGGCTGGACACACAAAGATGAGGTGCACGGCAGCGGAGGACCGAGGGCAGCAGTGCTATAGATGTGGTCAACTTGGACACCGCGCATCCGAGTGCAACGCGAAGCCACATTGTATACTCTGTGAAGACGCGGGGAAATCGTCCAACCACCGACTGGGAAGCAATAAATGTTCGGCCCCCAGTCACAAAGTAAGCAGAAGAGGGAAAACTGTGAGCAATGATTCACAGCAGACCCACCCACCGAACGGGACAGAGGAGATTGAGATGTCTCCTAGTGGATAGAAATGGCCACTAAAATTCTACAGGTGAACATCAACCATTGTGCCAAAGCTCAGGATCTCTTGTACCAGAGCATGGCGCAGTGGTTGATTAACATCACAGTAGTAACAGAGCCATACCTGGTTCTACCTCGAGATAATTGGTTCGGGGATCTTGACGGATTAGTTGCTATTGTGGCTAATACCGTGAGCACTGGAAAAATTTCCAAAGGCCATGGAGTAGTAGCGGTTCAATGTGGTAAACTGATGGTGGTTGGAGTTTATTTCTCACCAAATCGGCCACTCGCTGAATTCGAGTGTTACCTGGAAGAGGTAACTTCTGTTCTAGACTGGTGTCAACCTCAAGAGGTCATAATTGCTGGAGATCTTAACGCCAAATCTACGCTGTGGGGATCACCTAGCTCTGATTCCAGGGGCAAAGTAGTGGAAGAGTGGCTGGCGGCCCAAGGCCTGTCAGTTCTGAATCGCGGGACAACGGATACATGCGTCCGGGTACAAGGGGGTCTTCGATTGTGGATATCACTTTTGCAAGACCTACCCTGGCGTGCTGTGTACCAAATTGGGAAGTCTTGGAAGAGGAGAACTTGTCTGACCACCGCTATATACGGTTCGATATTTACCCCTCTTCACATGCAATGAATTGGACTAGATCCAATCATAAGGTGCCGAAACTAGGCCCTAGGTGGGCCTTAAAAAAACTAGATAGAGATGCACTAGTTGAAGCATCTCTGGTGGAGAGCTGGACTCCCATGCCTAAAGATCCTGAGGTGGAGGCAGAGGCGGGATGGTTTCGGGAAGCGGTATCGCATATTTGTGACGTAGCCATGCCGCGCGTCACAAAACCATCACCACGACTCCAAGTGCATTGGTGGTCAGAGGAACTATGTCGCCTGCGTACATTCTGCGTTTCACTGACGTCGTACGCTAACTTCACGAGACGAAGATGAGGAAAGGCATATCTATGATGCCTACCAAGATGCCAAAAAAGAACTGAGAACGGCCATTGGTAATGCCAAGGAGAAAGCCTGGGAAGAGCTTCTGGCAATCCTGGACGAAGACCCTTGGGGCCGTCCGTACAGGCTTGTCATGAACAAGCTTCGTCCCTGGACTCCTCCGCTTACCAGTAACATGGAACCAGAGTTACTGTCGCGAGTTGTAGAAGAACTCTTTCCCTATGAACGGGAGCTAGTGGAGCCGCTATTACTTAGGTCTGTTAACACAGTGATAGAGAATGAAGAGATCCCTGAAGTGTCAGCAGGTGAATTAGGTGCAGCAGTGCTACGGCTTCAGGCTTAAAACACGGCACCTGGCCCTGACGGGATTCCCGGTCGAGTGTGGGTCCTCGCCCTTCAAAACGGCTTGGAAATGAGATTCAGGGCATTACTAACGGCTTGTTTAAGAGAACGGAGGTTTCCTAGTGAATGGAAATTGGGGAAGCTAGTACTTCTTCAGAAAGAAGGACGCACGGTGGATTCACCGGTAGCATATCGCCCGATCGTTCTGCTTGGCGAGGCGGGCAAGCTTTTTGAGCGCGTTATTGCAACTCGCCTCACTAAGCACCTTGATCGATTGGGCCCTAATCTATCGGAGAGCCAATATGGGTTCCGGCGGGGCAGATCCACCATAGATGCCATTGCGCGAGTAAAAGCCCTGGTTCAAGAGGAAGTTTCACGTGATGGCGTTGTGTTGGCAGTGTCATTAGATGCCAATGCTTTTAACTCTATGCCCCACGCTTGCATAAAGGAGGCTCTGCGGTATCACAGAGTACCTGACTACCTGCGTGACACAGTGCAGGTATACCTTTCCGACAGGTCAGTAATTTATCCGACTCGGAACGGTGTTGGACGAACGAGAGTGACATGTGGCGTTCCACAGGGATCGGTCCTTGGCCCTCTCCTGTGGAACATTGGATATGACAGTGTTCTACGTGGTGCTAATCTTCCGAGTGTCAGTGTGACGTGTTAGGCTGATGACACTTTGGTGATGGCACGCGGTAGTACGTATAGAGAAGCGAGTGTACTTGCCACCGCGGGAGTTGCTCAAGTAGTAGGACGAATAAGAAGGTTGGGCCTGACGGTGGTGTTACACAAGTCCGAGGCCATCTGCTTTCATGGCTCTCGTAGAGCACCGCCTCCTAGAGCCCATTTGGTTGTATGTGGAGTCTCCATTGGCATCGGGTCAACGATGAAGTACCTAGGAATTGTCCTCGATAGCCGATGGAATTTCAAGGAGCATTTTAAGCAACTTGCTCCAAAACTCGTGCGCGTTTCATCTGCTCTGAGTAGGCTTATGCCTAATCTTGGAGGACCGAGTGGAGGGTGTCGACGTCTCTTTGCAGGTGTCGTGAGATCGATTGCTCTTTACGGAGCACCTATCTGGGTAGACTGTCTAAACACGCACAACGTAAGTCAACTGAGACGGCCTCAGCGAGTCATGGCTCTCAGGGTGACGCGAGCCTATCGCACGGTTTCGTGTATAGCTGCCTGCGCGTTGGCAGGCACTCCTCCTTGGGACTTAGAGGCGGAGATGTTGGCGGGAATTTATTCGGGAATCTCAGATGCCAAAAGTAATGGTGCGTTGCCACTTCCTCGGGAAGTGGGTGATGGGGCCGCGGCGGGAGAGGAGTGCCGGTATTGAGGTGCGCCGCTCTCCCTACCTTCCGCGGCCGCAGCGCGGGGTCACTGGCGCATGACGGTGACGTGGTGGGGCCGCAGTAGTGGAGATTTACTGCGGCCGAAGTGGCAGGCGGCGGGGCCACTAATGACCCGTCGCAGGAGGAGGCCCCTCCCCGCAAAGAGGGGCGCGCGTGGTGGGCCTTCTGCGCGCGCCCCAGAGCTTTTATCTGGAGCGAGCGCTGAAGGCGGTCCGGAGGCAAGCCTGCCCGGACGTGTGGAGCCCTCGCCTATACCTCTCCTTTGAGAGGATTGGTTGTAGGGCTAGGCGGAGATGGGGCAGGCGAAGACGACGATTACTGTCTTCCCTCCCCATGGTGGTGAATTGCGGGAGACAGGCGCAGGGGCGCCCTCTCCCGCATTGCACATATTCACCACCCCGTCGGGCGGGAGCGGCCGAGCACTCACGGTCGTCCCCGGGCCCCTCCTTGCAAAGAGGGGCGTGCGGGCCCCGCTGTAAAGCGGGCGGTCGTCGGCGGGGGACTGGATGTAAAGGCTCTGCCGGATTCCCAGTCCTCCTCCATGTAGACGATGCGGGAGTGCCGCTGGGTTGTTTAGTGGGTATACCGGGAGCGGCCCGGGAGTCCCACATACCCCCCCCATCCCCCAATGGGGGGGCATGCGTAACGCATTTTTCCCAGCGTAAAAAAAAAAAAAAAAAAGGTTAGGTTGGGTTCCCCCCCGTGGGTGCCCGCATTGTCGAGGCGGGGGGGCTCAGTAGCCGTGGCCTCGCCACCCACGGTGAAGCTAAGAGGCAGCCGAGCTTGGCCGCTCCACAGGGCTTTGCCCTCCAAGCCTATGTCGGAGCGGCAACAGGAGGTAGGTTGCGGTGTTTTATGGGGACACCGCAACTGAGGCGGGCTGCAATGTCGTAAGACGGCGCAGCCGAGGATGGGGCCGCGGCGGGAGAGGAGTGCCGGTATTGAGGTGCGCCGCTCTCCCTACCTTCCGCGGTCGCAGCGGGGTCACCGGCGCATGACGGTGACGTGGTGGGGCCGCAGTAGTGGAGATTTACTGCGGCCGAAGTGGCAGGCGGCGGGGCCACTAATGACCCGTCGCAGGAGGAGGCCGTGGTGGGCCTTCTGCGCGCGCCCCATAGTTTTTATCTGGAGCGAGCGCAGCCTCTTTCAGAGCCAAGAGTTCTGCCTGGTAGACGGAGCAGCATTCGTCTAGCTTCAGTTTTCGGATACTGATCTCTTCAGCGCCATCTCTAACAGATAGCGCTGCGCCGACTTTCCCTTCAATTCTACTTCCGTCTGTAAAGATATTTAGGCCGTTGAATTTATGTTGCTCAAACGCTGCTCCGTCTGCCAGGCATACAAATTGAAGCTCGTCCCGTCTCGCTGGGTGTAGCAGGGCTGTGTAAGGTTCCGGTGTTTCCATCTCCCGATCTCCTATTAATCGCTGGGTGTGTCCTTTCTTCATTTCATAAAGCAAGGCTGCTTCCCGGACTCTAATGTCCAAGGGAAGCAGCCCAGCGAGTAATAGTGCCGAGTTCAGAGAGACGGTTTTGTATGCCTTAATGATTTTTTGTACGAAGCCCCGCTGGACCGAGTCAAATTGGTTCTTGATCATGATTTTATTTGTTGCTCGCGCCCACGCACTCGCAGCGTACATGATCGTGGGCTCCACGACTACCGTGTAAATCGTCCTCAGGATTTCCGGCTGCATCCCCCATTGGACCTTTGCGGCTCTTGCAAGCTGTTTGTAAAAGTTTAGGGCCTTACGGCAAACGTTCGCGGAATGGGCGTTGAAGGTTAACTTTTCATCGATGGTGAGGCCCAGTATCTTCATTTCTCGTTCCATTTCGATGTCAGTCCCTCCCATGCTCAGGCGTGGGTTGTCATACTTTAGGTTGCGCGTGACCACCATTGCGCATGTTTTGTGTGGCGCAAACTTTAATTTATTACGGACTCCCCACGCCCGAATATGTTCGAGTTCGGCGTTGGCACATCTTTCGATCTCAACTGCAGTGTCACCATCGAAGACCAGCACCACATCATCCGCGAACGCCTGCACGTAGTTTCCCCTCCCTTTTAACTCCTTTAGAAGAGGATCAAGCAGCAGATTCCATAAAATGGGCCCTCCTATTGACCCCTGCACGCACCCCTTGCTGGTGTCTCTCGCATGTTCTTCTCCGGCATATCGCACTCGGATCTTGCGGTCTCTGAGATAACTGTCGATTACCCTCCTCAAGTTTATAGGACACTTTTCCTCCGCCAGTCGGACTCCAATGACTGGCCACCACGCGCTATGGAAGGCGCCCTCTATATCCAGTGATACAATCGTTAAAACCTTTTTCTGGTCCAGTTTTTTATAGATGTGTTGCATCAGTGTATAGAGGGCGTCCTCAGTACTTCTTTGGGGCATAAATCCGAACTGGCGAGTACTTGTCCTTGGTATCAGGTGAAACTTGATTCGAGCAACCAACATTTTTTCAAATATTTTGCCCATTACCGGCAGGAGTCCTATGGGTCTGTAGGACTTAGGGGTGGCATATGTATCCTTTCCAGGTTTTCTTAGGATGACAACTACAGCTTCTTTCCAGGGTTTAGGAAAATGACTCAGCTGCAGGCACTTGTTCAGGACTGCTAGGGTTAACTCAGGATCGTTTTTCACCGCCTCTTTGCAGATGTCGGCGGTGAAACCATCCGCTCCTGGCGCTTTTTTCGGGTTGAAGGCATTTATCGCCGCATAAAGCTCGGCCGGAGTGAATGCTGGGTCACACTGATCATCATGTTGCTCGTCATTCACATTATTTGCTTTTGCTCTTATTTGTTGGTGTTCGGCTTTGTCGTCTTCGGCTAGATCCCTCGGGTAAAAAGTTTCTGCAAGTAATGCTGCCGACTCCTTAGCACTTAAGTCTTTGCCTTCAACCCGAAGTGGTAGGTCCTCTTCCCTGTTTTTTGTCCTTCCTATTACCCTATATATACCATCCCAGACCGTTTCTCTGTCCTGCTTGCCGCAAAAATCCTTCCAACTTTGAGTTTTTGCCCGACTTGCTTCTAATTCAAATTCTGCTTTCTTTTTCAGGTATTCCGCGACTACTCCAGCCCTGCGCACCGGCGCTGCACATCGAATTCGTCTCTTCCTGGTTGTATCCTCACGTTTCATCTCTTCGAGTTTCTCGGACCACCACGGCATGGTAAGTGTGTGTTTGTGTCTTTTTATGGGTATTGCGTGTGTGCATGCTTGTGTTATGAGTTGTGTGTGTTTGTTGACTATTTCTTCTATTTGATTTGTGTTACTAATGTGTTCTACTTGTGTATGTGTGAGTTGGTGTTCATCTTTTAATTGGTCCAGTTTCGTATGAAACTGGGTCCAATTTGCTTTTCTTGTGTTGTAGAGTCGTGTTGTGCTTGTTATGTGTGTACCGTGTGATTTGTTTAGAAGTATGCTGAATGTGATGCCGTTGTGATCCGAGCTTGTAAGATTCTCCTCTAGTTTCCAGTTCTCTACCAGGAGGAGCATGTCGGCCGAGCAAGCTGTGACGTCAACGTGGCTAGAGTAGCGCGTGTCCCCTCTCACGGTGTCGAATGTTGGTTTGTTACCGTTGTTCAGAACCTGTAATCCCAGCTCGTCGAGCGCAAACAGCATATCTTCGCCTCTGGTATTTGTTCGGACACTACCCCACCACGTGTTACACGCGTTTGTGTCCCCACCAATCACAATTCTTTTTGATCCCAACTGATCAACAATCCTTTTTAGGTGTTCTATGTAGGGTTCCAAATTCTTATCCCCCTCGAAGTAAATGGAGATGAGGGTGATCTGCCAGGCGCTGGTCCGGACTCCCACCACTGCGATGTTATTTGTGGTAAGTTGCGGGTACTGAATTATGTCCAGTGTTGGGTCAAGGACAGATATTGCTGCCTTGACCATCCCTTCTCCGTGGTCAGCGCTCTGGTACACCCTGGTTCCCGGGTAGGTCTTAAGCTTTTTAGAAACTCCTACATATGGTTCTTGTATTAGAATGGCGGACACTTTACGCTCGGTGGCTTCAATGAAAGCTTCGTCTGTCGCCAGCTGCTTCTTTTGAAGATTGGTTTGCATGAACTTGTATGGCACGCCCTTAGCAGTACGCCACGGTGGATCTCGCAAGTGCTTCCCACTTGCGCCTCACCGGGCATTCATTGCTAAAGGCGTTGTGATCTGCTCTACCCATCTTGGCTTTAATACAGTTGGTGCAGCTGGGGAGGGCATCGCTAAGCCAGTCGGCGCAATCGTTTTTTAGATGCGCCCCTCCGCAGTGGCTGCACACGTCGACCGCATCCGTGCAGAACCGCTTTCCATGTCCGTACCCTAAACAGCGCGAGCACTGTATCAGGGGGGATTGGTCAGCGACTCTTATTCTCTGCATATCAACGTGTACGGCCCCCGCTCTGGTGAGGCACTGCCACATACGGGGCGACACTTTTGCAACTATGTGAGAGGTAAGTGGATTTCTCGCGCGTCGCCTATAGCGAATCTCTAATCGGTCGTCTTCCCCACTCACCCCTCCCATGATGTGCTTGTTCTGCGTCCGGATGGCCTTCACGATGTCCTCATCTGTGTTGCTTTGGAGAACACCGTAGAGGATAATGAGCAGGTCTTTGTTTTTTATTTCCTCCACGCTCAGCTGATCTTCATTCTCCGCTATCCTTGCCCTGACTTTTCGGATTTCGTCCGCATTTCGGCACCCGACTATGATTTTTCGGTCCTTTGCTTTCCGGATTCTGTCGATTTTAACTCCTTCCTCCTTTGCATTCACGACCTTTTTTATCCTATCGTAGACCTGGTCTCCCGTCTCTTGTTCATCTTTTGAAGCGATGATTATGGAGTGCATCACTGAGGTCTCTGGAGATTTTCTCCTCGGAGTACCAGCGACCACGCTCGCATAGCTCATCGCTTCACACCACTCTCGCTGTTTCGATAACAGCTCTGTCAGCCTTTCCATTTCTTCTTTATTAGCTACCAGTAATTTGCTGTGTTCTTCCATCTTTGTCATCACATCTTCCCCTTTCTTTGGCATTTCCAGGTCTCTCGTTTCCGGTTAGGTTAGGTTAGGTTAGGTTAGGTTAGGTTAGGTTAGGTTAGGTTAGGTTCCCCCCCGTGGGTGCCCGCATTGTCGAGGCGGGGGGGCTCAGTAGCCGTGGCCTCGTCACCCACGGTGAAGCTAAGAGGTACCCGAGCGGGGCCGCTCCACAAGGCTTTGCCCTCGAGCCTATGTCGGAGCGGCAACAGGAGGTAGGTTGCGGTGTTTTATGGGGACACCGCAACTGAGGCGGGCTGCAATGTCGTAAGACGGCGCAGCCGAGGATGGGGCCGCGGCGGGAGAGGAGTGCCGGTATTGAGGTGCGCCGCTCTCCCTACCTTCCGCGGCCGCAGCGGGGTCACCGGCGCATGACGGTGACGTGGTGGGGCCGCAGTATTGGAGATTTGCTGCGGCCGAAGTGGCAGGCGGCGGGGCCACTAATGACCCGTCGTAATGGTGGGCCTTCTGCGCGCGCCCCAGAGCTTTTATCTGGAGCGAGCGCAGAAGGCGGTCCGGAGGCAAGTCTGCCCGGACGTGTGGAGCCCTCGCCTATACCTCTCCTTTGAGAGGATTGGTTGTAGGGCTAGGCGGAGATGGGGCAGGTGAAGACGACGATTACTGTCTTCCCTCCCCATGGTGGTGAATAGCGGGAGACAGGCGCGGGGGCGCCCTCTCCCGCATTGCACATATTCACCACCCCGTCGGGCGGGAGCGGCCGAGCACTCACGGTCGTTCCAGGGCCCCTCCCTGCAAAGAGGGGCGTGCGGGCCCCGCTGTAAAGCGGGCGGTCGTTGGCGGGGGACTGGATGTAAAGGCTCTGCCGGATTCCCAGTCCTCCTCCATGTAGACGATGCGGGAGTGCCGCTGGGTTGTTTACATACTATTATTACACATACCCCCCCCATCCCCCGATGGGGGGGCATGCGTAATGCATTTTTCCCAGCGTAAAAAAAAAAAAAAAAAAAAAAAAGGTTAGGTTAGGTTAGGTTAGGTTAGGTTAGGTTTTTTTTTTTTTTTTTTTTATCCAGGGAGGGGGAAATCCTTTATGGATACCCTGCGAGGGTTATGTCGGACTCTGCCTTATGCCCTACCGACTAAAACCCCCTCCCTGTTTCAATCTTCCTCCAACGTCGTCGGAGACCTTTTTGACATTAAAATTTAAACCAGTTTTTGTTTTTTATTACGAGAATCGTTAATTTTGGGGGACATATTGTATAAAATTAATTATGCAATTGTCCTCCCTATTAGTTACTTGTTTTTAATTATTACTTTGTTTGCTATTTCTACACAAAATTCCAAAAATGTATTTCTTGATTCTTTACTTACTAATATACTACTTAAATTTTCTTTTCTTATATTTATTCCTATTTCTATTTCTGTTTCATTTCTTCTTTTGCCAAAAATGGGACATTCCGTTATAATGTGCAGGGCGCTTTCTTCAACACTTGGGTCGCAGGCGCACGACGGACTCTCTTTGCACTTAAATCGATGCAAGTACTCGGAGAATCCGCCGTGCCCTGTTATAACTTGCACAAGAATTTTGTCCAGTGATATTTTCCTCACTATTGAGTATGCATTTATAGCATCCGGAAAGAAGCTTTTTGTGGTCACGGCAGTAGGTTAGGTTAGGTTAGGTTAGGTTAGGTTAGGTTAGGTTAGGTTAGGTTAGGTTAGGTTTTTTTTTTTTTTTTTTTTTTTTTTTCTCGTTCCTTTGACTTATTAAGAATCAAAGTCTGATACTATTTTATTATGTAGGGTGGGTTCCATATAAATCGTTCCTAATAATTTGGGTCTAGACATTATAACGTTACCCCTTTTATCCAAAGGGGCAAGGCTATAATTAATATAAAGAAAAAAAAAGAAGAAGTTAGCTCCTACCTGACCCTACCAGTAGGACCCTAACTTTGAAGGAAAAGAAAGAAGAAAATATGTACAAATGAATATTTAATTTACTAATTACAAACTGCAAAAAAGATTAAAATTAAAATACTACCTTATAACTAAAGAACTTAAAATTAAGTACTCCTATTTTAAACGGCCGGTCACAATACTCTGGTGGTAGATCACAGACGGAGGAAGTAATTCATAGACCGAGAGGTAGTTCTCAGATGAAGGTGACAGTCCTCAGATGAAGGTGGCAATTCACAGATGAGGGTGGCAGCTCGAAGATCCGAAGGTGGCAGCTCCAGTATCGGAACGATGAATAATATTTCAGGTTGCACCGACCTTAACTTTAAGGAATGCTCCATCCATCCAAATGTATATTGTGTGTCTGTCTCATTATCCACATTCCCTTATATTCCTGAGAACTTGTGATGGTTTGATGAAAAATTCACTTTAAAATAAAACTGGTCGCGCCAACAGAATTCCCAGGCCTGCCTGGCCCGGGTGTGGCCGTAGTACGTATTTAAAAGAAAACTTGAGCAGAACTGTTCCAGGAGAATGCCTCGCGACGTCTTATATAGTCGCGAGCCCGTTTCCTAAAATCTATATTTTTAAATTTAAATATTATAAATGGCCAATACAAAAATAAGTAAAACTAGACTATTTGACATAAAACCTTACACGTTCTCATAGAAAAAAATACAACTTTTGAAAGATATGACGTGAAATGAAAATTATTGACGTTGTCAACAATATGTAAACAAACAAATTTTAATATAAAAACGGCAATTAATACATTTAAAAGTAATATTTTCAGCACCAAAAGTATAACGAAATCATCAGAAAATTATTGCGGATATATTGACCAGGTTTTTACAAAGATATATGAAAAAATTATAAAGTATGAAAGACAACTCAAAACGTTAGTAAAAAGGGCTTTACAATATAATACAGTAGTATAATACAAATACTACAACATTCTTAAACTATATCTTATCTATTGCTACTATTATACTTATAAACTTTTTACATTTCTTAGTTGTTCCTTATTGTAAGCCTTATATATTAATACTAGTTTACATATCTATCTTATTTAACTTGTATTTTATGCTGAGAGTGTATATTCTCAGAATATACATTCATCATAATATTCTACCTATTTGTTCCTATTTTTAACTATATCAACAATTTCTGTACAATATTTTAGAAATATGCACCTTGTATTATTTTCGGCCATAATAACACTTGCATTTTCTACTTTTAAATCGATACCTATTAAAAGTTCAGTGTCGTATCTTTTCAGGCCAAATATGGGACACTCGAATAGGACGTGCACTACCGACTCGCTCCTGTCAGGGTCGCATATGCATGATGGGCTCTCCTTACACTTAAACCGGTTTAAGTATTCGGAGAACCCACCGTGCCCGGTAAACGCCTGTGTCGTCTGGTTTGTGGGAACGAATTTGCGGACGATTTTATATGCCTGAATGGCATCCGGAAAAAAGATTTTGGTTATACCGGCCGTTGTGCCTGCGGTATAACGTCTGTTCCACTCATCCAGGGTTTGTAGGCGAATCTGGCTTTTAACATAGGACACCGGAAAGCTGTCATAATCCGGCCGTGTCTTTTTGGATTTCGCGGCTTCTTTAGCGAGCTGGTCAGCGCGCTCATTACCCAACAAGCCAGCATGGGCTTTTACCCAAAAGAAGGAGACGTGTTTGTTTTGGGTTCTGCATATGGACAGGCTCTCGCGCGTCTCCACAGCCAACGGGTGTAGGGAGCTGTTCTTCGTGATGGTTTGAAGCGCAGAGCTTGAGTCGCTGTAAACTCCAAAGCTCCTTTCCGGTCGCTTGGTTATCTCTTGCGTAGCTCTACATATTGCCAGCAGTTCCGCCTGGTAGACCGTGCAGTACGATGGTAGCTTGAGTTTGAGCGTTTTGATCTCGGCTTCGCTGTCCCAAAAGGACAGTGCTGCTCCGACCTCGCCCTCAATCTTGCTACCATCGGTGTAGATTCTTACTGCTTGTGTATTGTGCATGTCCACTTGCTCTTGGTCTACCAAGCTGGCGAAACTGAGGCTCATGTGCTCTGCCGGGTGCTTCGTCTGGGTGAAGGGTATTGGCCGCTCCACTTCCCTGTCCGGGAGTTCTGGCCGGGGCACCCCCCTTCTCACCTCATATAGAGCAGCTGCTTCTAGTATCCTGAGGTCGAGTGGGAGTATCCCGGCCAGAACTAGTCCGGAATTAAGGGAAACTGTGCGGTACGCCTTTGTCAATTTTTGGACGAAGCCCCGCTGTACTGTGTCCAACTGCTTCTGGATGCTGATCTTTTTGCAAGCAGGTGCCCAAGCGCTGGCTGCGTACGTTACGACCGGTTCCACAGTAGCGGTGTATATGATGCGAATGACTTCTGGGCTCAAGCCCCAACTGCATCTGGCGGCCCTTGACAACTGCCTGTAGATACCGATCGCTTTTTTACAGACGTTGGCAACGTGCGCGCTGAAAGTCAACTTGTTGTCGATAGTAAGGCCCAAGATCTTTATCTCCTGCGACATGCTAATGTCGACCCCGCCCATGCACAGGAGTGGGGTGTCGAATTTTAGCTTGCGTGTTATGACCATAGCTTTTGTTTTATTCGGCGCGAACTTGAGCTTATTCTTTTCACCCCACTCCCCCACAAAGGCGAGGGCGGCATTCGCCTGTCGCTGAACCTGTAGCGCTGTTTCGCCGTCGAAGACCAGCACCACATCGTCTGCGAAAGCCTGTCCATAGTCTCCTCTTTCCTGCAGTCCCTTCAGGAGTGGATCGAGAAGGAGATTCCACATAATAGGGCCTCCTATAGACCCTTGCACGCACCCTTTTGCCGTGCCCTTCGCGTATTCCTCTCCAGCATACCTAATTCGGACGCGGCGGTCCATTAGGTAGCTGTCGATTATACGTCGGATGTTTACTGGGCAATTTTCCTCCGCCAATCTGACCTTTATCGCCGGCCACCATGCACCATCGAAGGCTCCCTCTATGTCGAGCGATATGACTGTGATCAGTTTTTTCTGTTGGAGCTTATCTCGAATGTGATTCATCAGGTCATAGAGGGAGTCTTCTGTGCTTCTCTTCGGCATAAAGCCATATTGGCGGGTACTCATTTGTGGCAAGAGGTGCCATTTCATCCTCCCCACGATCATTTTCTCCAAGACCTTTCCCAGCACCGGCAATAACCCAATAGGCCTATAAGACTTAGGATTGGTGTAATTGTCCTTTCCCGGCTTTCTCAAAACCACTACCACCGCCTCTTTCCAGGTTGTCGGAAAGTGGGCAAGGACGAGACACCTGTTGGCCAGTGCAAGGAATGTCTCGGGGTCGCTGATTATGACCTGGCTACAGATATCGGCTGTGAAGCCGTCAGCACCCGGGGCTTTCTTTGGGTTGAAGCTTTCCACCGCAGTTCGTAGTTCCTCGAGCGTAAATGGGGGGTCATGGTATTCATCATGGACCTCCACATTTATGTCTTTTGCTTTTTGTCTGGTCTGTCGGTGGTCGGCATTTTCCCCATCTTCCTTATCCTCCGGGTAGAAAACGTCTGCCAAAAGCTTTGCCGATTCTTTTGGATTGCATTGTGTTCCATCCTTCACCAGGGGCAGATCTTCTTGCCTCGTGGATGTTCTTCCGATAACCCTGTATATTCCCTCCCAAACTCCTTCTCTATCCTGCCTCCCGCACATTCCCTTCCAACTTTCCACCTTGGCCTTTTCGACTTCTTCTAAAAAGTTCTCCTTTGCTTTCAGGTACTTCTTCACTACTTCGGGTCTTCGCGACTTCGACGCTGCGCGGATTCTTCGCTTCAAAGTGACTGATCTACTCCTCAACAAGGCGAGCTCCTCGGACCACCACGGCGGTTGGGTAAGTACTTCACAATTTTTCTTTTTTGGGATGGTATCTATGCAGGTTTTTGTTATGATTTCTGTGTATTTTTCTATTGTTTTATCTAGTTCTAATTTACTTGCTATTTTATCTACTTCTGTTTTGTTAATTTTGTTTTCTATTTTGAATTGATACAATTTCTCACGAAATTGGTCCCAATTAGCTTTTTTCGTGTTATAAAGTCTCGTTGTCCGAATTACGCTTACCCCCTTTGCTTTTTTAAGAGCGATGTTAAAAATGATTCCATTGTGGTCCGAGTGTGTCAGATCGTCGAGCACTCGCCAGCCATCTATCAAACCCAACATGTCCATGGAGCAGGCCGTCACGTCAGGATGACTAGTATAGGAGATTCCTCCGCGGATGGTATCGAATGTAGGCTTATTTCCTTGATTTAGTACCTGCATGCCGGTCTCCTCAAGCATCCCAGGTTAGGTTAGGTTAGGTTAGGTTAGGTTAGGTTAGGTTAGGTTAGGTTAGGTTAGGTTAGGTTAGGTTAGGTTAGGTTAGGTTAGGTTAGGTTAGGTTAGGTTAGGTTAGGTTTTTTTTTTTTTTTTTTTTTTTTTTTTGTGTACCTGTCCCGGCGCATAGACCGGGCCCGCGAGCTAGTACCCGGACATCGTCCAGGATTGTGTCTCTGGGTGTGGTGTGTGGTGCTGTTTTTTTTTTTTTTTTTTTTTTTTATTTATTTATTTATTTACATCAAATCTTATTTGCTACTTATAAACTATTGTCACCTTATCTTTCTCCTTATTTACTCTTATTTCTATCTTAGTACTAATGTTGGCATATAACAATATGCTACTTAATACTACTTATTTATCTAGTTTTATTATAATTATTAACATTCTTACATATGGTGGTGCAATAACTTTGAAAATCGTTTGTGCTGTTTTTTGACACTAATAGTTTGTACAGATTTTCATTATTTATTTCCATGCCTACTTTTTGCTCGAGGTCATACCTTAATTGTCCATATATTGGGCATGATGTTAAAATGTGAGGTACGTCCTCGATCACATCTGGGTCACAGGGGCATGACGGACTGTCCTTGCACTTGAAACGATTCAGGTACTCGGAGAATCCACCATGCCCTGTTAGAATCTGGGTGAGTGCACCCATCGGTTTCGTTTTTCTTACGAACCTGTACGCGACTCCCACGTCTGGGAGGAAGAGCTTCGTGATCGACGCTGTGCTATCCTCGCGGTATCTTACGCTCCATTCACTCAGGAATGTTTGTCTAATTAATTTTTTTGCGTTAGATATAGGGCACAGGTCGTACGAAGCCCTCCTCTTCGACCTCAGGGCGGCTTCCTTGGCCAGCTCATCGGCGCGCTCATTGCCTGGAAGTCCTGCATGAGCCTTGACCCAGAACAGAGATACCTCCTTGCCCTGACCCAAGGCCACACGCAGGTTCTTCCTGGTTTCGGCAGCCAGAGGGTGGAGGGAGCCTTGGTTAGCGATCGTCTCCAGAGCGGCTCTCGAATCGCTGTATAGACCAAAACTCACCTCATCCCTTTCGAGAATCGCTTCCGTAGCCTTGCATATGGCCAGCAGCTCCGCCTGGTAGACTGTGCAGTACGCAGACAGACTAAGCTTGAGGTTCCGGAATTCAGCCTCGCTATTCCAAAAGGATAGCGCCGCACCGACCTTCCCCTCAATCTTGCTGCCGTCGGTGTATATTCGCACCTGCTGCACATTGTGCCGATCTACGGCAGTCTGGTCTTCCAGACAGACGAACGCCATTTCCACATGCTCGGCCGGGTGCAGAGTCTCTGCAAATCTCATCGGTTTCTCTGTCTCTCTATCTCCTAGGGCCAGCGGGGGTGACCCTCTCTTCGCTTCGTACAGTGCGGCTGCTTCCTGCACTCTGAGGTCGAGAGGTAGTAGCCCCGCCAGCACCAGAGCCGAGTGCAGGGAGACAGTCCGGTACGATTTGCAGAGCTTCTGGGCGAAAACTCTCTGGACGGTGCCTAGCAACTTACGCACTCCGATTTTCCTGGCCTCAGATGCCCACACAGGAGCCGCGTACATAACAATTGGTTCGACGGTCGCGTTGTATATCGATCGTATTACATCCGGGTGCAGTCCCCAATCTACCCTAGCAGCCTTTGCTAGCTGTTTATATATGCTCAGCACCTTCTGACATTGTAGTGCGACGTGCGTGTTAAAAGTCAGTTTATCGTCAATCGTCAGTCCTAGGATCTTGACCTGTCGAGACATCGCGACCTGGACTCCTCCCATGGTCAGCCGTGGGGCATCGTACTTCAGCTTCCTGGTTAACACCATTGCGCAGGTTTTGTGCGGCGCAAACTTCAGCTTGTTTCGGACACCCCACTGCTGAACACGGGCCAATGTCGCGTTCGCTCGTATCGACACGTCAAGACCCGAGTCTCCGTCAAAAAGTAACACGACGTCGTCAGCGAAGGCCTGCACGTACACACCGTCATCCTCCAGCTCCCGCAGTAGAGGGTCCAAAAGAAGGTTCCACAGGATGGGACCACCAATTGACCCTTGCACGCATCCCTTGTTCGTGCTCCTCGTGCATTCCTCCCCGGCATATCTTATACTGACTTTTCTGCAGTCGAGATAGCTATCGAGTAGCCTCCTGATATTGACCGGACACTTTTCCTCAGCCAGACGGACTCGGATTTTCGGCCACCAGGCACTATCGAAGGCACCCTCTATATCCAGTGACACTAGAGTTACTAGCTTTTTCAGCCCAATCATACTCTTGATTCGGTGTACCAGTGTATACAGGGCGTCTTCAGTGCTCTTCTGGGGCATGAATCCGAACTGGCGAGTACTAATCCTCGGTACTAGGTGCCATTTCATCCTTGCTACTGTCATTTTCTCCAGGATCTTCCCCAGGACCGGCAATAGGCCAATCGGCCTGTAAGCCTTGGGGTTCGTATAATCGTCTTTGCCCGGTTTCCTCAGGACGACCACTGTCGCCTTCTTCCAGATGTCCGGGAAGTGGCCAATCTCTAGGCATTTGTTGAACAGGGCAAGCGATGCGTCCAGATCCTGGTAGAGGTTAGGTTAGGTTAGGTTAGGTTAGGTTAGGTTAGGTTAGGTTAGGTTAGGTTAGGTTAGGTTAGGTTAGGTTAGGTTAGGTTAGGTTAGGTTAGGTTAGGTTAGGTTAGGTTAGGTTAGGTTAGGTTAGGTTAGGTTAGGTTAGGTTAGGTTAGGTTAGGTTAGGTTAGGTTAGGTTAGGTTAGGTTAGGTTAGGTTAGGTTAGGTTAGGTTAGGTTAGGTTAGGTTAGGTTAGGTTAGGTTAGGTTAGGTTAGGTTAGGTTAGGTTAGGTTAGGTTAGGTTAGGTTAGGTTAGGTTAGGTTAGGTTAGGTTAGGTTAGGTTAGGTTAGGTTAGGTTAGGTTAGGTTAGGTTAGGTTAGGTTAGGTTAGGTTAGGTTAGGTTAGGTTAGGTTAGGTTAGGTTAGGTTAGGTTAGGTTAGGTTAGGTTAGGTTAGGTTAGGTTAGGTTAGGTTAGGTTAGGTTAGGTTAGGTTAGGTTAGGTTAGGTTAGGTTAGGTTAGGTTAGGTTAGGTTAGGTTAGGTTAGGTTAGGTTAGGTTAGGTTAGGTTAGGTTAGGTTAGGTTAGGTTAGGTTAGGTTAGGTTAGGTTAGGTTAGGTTAGGTTAGGTTAGGTTAGGTTAGGTTAGGTTAGGTTAGGTTAGGTTAGGTTAGGTTAGGTTAGGTTAGGTTAGGTTAGGTTAGGTTAGGTTAGGTTAGGTTAGGTTAGGTTAGGTTAGGTTAGGTTAGGTTAGGTTAGGTTAGGTTAGGTTAGGTTAGGTTAGGTTAGGTTAGGTTAGGTTAGGTTAGGTTAGGTTAGGTTAGGTTAGGTTAGGTTAGGTTAGGTTAGGTTAGGTTAGGTTAGGTTAGGTTAGGTTAGGTTAGGTTAGGTTAGGTTAGGTTAGGTTAGGTTAGGTTAGGTTAGGTTAGGTTAGGTTAGGTTAGGTTAGGTTAGGTTAGGTTAGGTTAGGTTAGGTTAGGTTAGGTTAGGTTAGGTTAGGTTAGGTTAGGTTAGGTTAGGTTAGGTTAGGTTAGGTTAGGTTAGGTTAGGTTAGGTTAGGTTAGGTTAGGTTAGGTTAGGTTAGGTTAGGTTAGGTTAGGTTAGGTTAGGTTAGGTTAGGTTAGGTTAGGTTAGGTTAGGTTAGGTTAGGTTAGGTTAGGTTAGGTTAGGTTAGGTTAGGTTAGGTTAGGTTAGGTTAGGTTAGGTTAGGTTAGGTTAGGTTAGGTTAGGTTAGGTTAGGTTAGGTTAGGTTAGGTTAGGTTAGGTTAGGTTAGGTTAGGTTAGGTTAGGTTAGGTTAGGTTAGGTTAGGTTAGGTTAGGTTAGGTTAGGTTAGGTTAGGTTAGGTTAGGTTAGGTTAGGTTAGGTTAGGTTAGGTTAGGTTAGGTTAGGTTAGGTTAGGTTAGGTTAGGTTAGGTTAGGTTAGGTTAGGTTAGGTTAGGTTAGGTTAGGTTAGGTTAGGTTAGGTTAGGTTAGGTTAGGTTAGGTTAGGTTAGGTTAGGTTAGGTTAGGTTAGGTTAGGTTAGGTTAGGTTAGGTTAGGTTAGGTTAGGTTAGGTTAGGTTAGGTTAGGTTAGGTTAGGTTAGGTTAGGTTAGGTTAGGTTAGGTTAGGTTAGGTTAGGTTAGGTTAGGTTAGGTTAGGTTAGGTTAGGTTAGGTTAGGTTAGGTTAGGTTAGGTTAGGTTAGGTTAGGTTAGGTTAGGTTAGGTTAGGTTAGGTTAGGTTAGGTTAGGTTAGGTTAGGTTAGGTTAGGTTAGGTTAGGTTAGGTTAGGTTAGGTTAGGTTAGGTTAGGTTAGGTTAGGTTAGGTTAGGTTAGGTTAGGTTAGGTTAGGTTAGGTTAGGTTAGGTTAGGTTAGGTTAGGTTAGGTTAGGTTAGGTTAGGTTAGGTTAGGTTAGGTTAGGTTAGGTTAGGTTAGGTTAGGTTAGGTTAGGTTAGGTTAGTTAGGTTAGGTTAGGTTAGGTTAGGTTAGGTTAGGTTAGGTTAGGTTAGGTTAGGTTAGGTTAGGTTAGGTTAGGTTAGGTTAGGTTAGGTTAGGTTAGGTTAGGTTAGGTTAGGTTAGGTTAGGTTAGGTTAGGTTAGGTTAGGTTAGGTTAGGTTAGGTTAGGTTAGGTTAGGTTAGGTTAGGTTAGGTTAGGTTAGGTTAGGTTAGGTTAGGTTAGGTTAGGTTAGGTTAGGTTAGGTTAGGTTAGGTTAGGTTAGGTTAGGTTAGGTTAGGTTAGGTTAGGTTAGGTTAGGTTAGGTTAGGTTAGGTTAGGTTAGGTTAGGTTAGGTTAGGTTAGGTTAGGTTAGGTTAGGTTAGGTTAGGTTAGGTTAGGTTAGGTTAGGTTAGGTTAGGTTAGGTTAGGTTAGGTTAGGTTAGGTTAGGTTAGGTTAGGTTAGGTTAGGTTAGGTTAGGTTAGGTTAGGTTAGGTTAGGTTAGGTTAGGTTAGGTTAGGTTAGGTTAGGTTAGGTTAGGTTAGGTTAGGTTAGGTTAGGTTAGGTTAGGTTAGGTTAGGTTAGGTTAGGTTAGGTTAGGTTAGGTTAGGTTAGGTTAGGTTAGGTTAGGTTAGGTTAGGTTAGGTTAGGTTAGGTTAGGTTAGGTTAGGTTAGGTTAGGTTAGGTTAGGTTAGGTTAGGTTAGGTTAGGTTAGGTTAGGTTAGGTTAGGTTAGGTTAGGTTAGGTTAGGTTAGGTTAGGTTAGGTTAGGTTAGGTTAGGTTAGGTTAGGTTAGGTTAGGTTAGGTTAGGTTAGGTTAGGTTAGGTTAGGTTAGGTTAGGTTAGGTTAGGTTAGGTTAGGTTAGGTTAGGTTAGGTTAGGTTAGGTTAGGTTAGGTTAGGTTAGGTTAGGTTAGGTTAGGTTAGGTTAGGTTAGGTTAGGTTAGGTTAGGTTAGGTTAGGTTAGGTTAGGTTAGGTTAGGTTAG
>OX346239.1:0-20000 GCA_947049295.1 Ligdia adustata
ACCTAACCTAACCTAACCTAACCTAACCTAACCTAACCTAACCTAACCTAACCTAACCTAACCTAACCTAACCTAACCTAACCTAACCTAACCTAACCTAACCTAACCTAACCTAACCTAACCTAACCTAACCTAACCTAACCTAACCTAACCTAACCTAACCTAACCTAACCTAACCTAACCTAACCTAACCTAACCTAACCTAACCTAACCTAACCTAACCTAACCTAACCTAACCTAACCTAACCTAACCTAACCTAACCTAACCTAACCTAACCTAACCTAACCTAACCTAACCTAACCTAACCTAACCTAACCTAACCTAACCTAACCTAACCTAACCTAACCTAACCTAACCTAACCTAACCTAACCTAACCTAACCTAACCTAACCTAACCTAACCTAACCTAACCTAACCTAACCTAACCTAACCTAACCTAACCTAACCTAACCTAACCTAACCTAACCTAACCTAACCTCAACCTAACCTAACCTAACCTAACCTAACCTAACCTAACCTAACCTAACCTAACCTAACCTAACCTAACCTAACCTAACCTAACCTAACCTAACCTAACCTAACCTAACCTAACCTAACCTAACCTAACCTAACCTAACCTAACCTAACCTAACCTAACCTAACCTAACCTAACCTAACCTAACCTAACCTAACCTAACCTAACCTAACCTAACCTAACCTAACCTAACCTAACCTAACCTAACCTAACCTAACCTAACCTAACCTAACCTAACCTAACCTAACCTAACCTAACCTAACCTAACCTAACCTAACCTAACCTAACCTAACCTAACCTAACCTAACCTAACCTAACCTAACCTAACCTAACCTAACCTAACCTAACCTAACCTAACCTAACCTAACCTAACCTAACCTAACCTAACCTAACCTAACCTAACCTAACCTAACCTAACCTAACCTAACCTAACCTAACCTAACCTAACCTAACCTAACCTAACCTAACCTAACCTAACCTAACCTAACCTAACCTAACCTAACCTAACCTAACCTAACCTAACCTAACCTAACCTAACCTAACCTAACCTAACCTAACCTAACCTAACCTAACCTAACCTAACCTAACCTAACCTAACCTAACCTAACCTAACCTAACCTAACCTAACCTAACCTAACCTAACCTAACCTAACCTAACCTAACCTAACCTAACCTAACCTAACCTAACCTAACCTAACCTAACCTAACCTAACCTAACCTAACCTAACCTAACCTAACCTAACCTAACCTAACCTAACCTAACCTAACCTAACCTAACCTAACCTAACCTAACCTAACCTAACCTAACCTAACCTAACCTAACCTAACCTAACCTAACCTAACCTAACCTAACCTAACCTAACCTAACCTAACCTAACCTAACCTAACCTAACCTAACCTAACCTAACCTAACCTAACCTAACCTAACCTAACCTAACCTAACCTAACCTAACCTAACCTAACCTAACCTAACCTAACCTAACCTAACCTAACCTAACCTAACCTAACCTAACCTAACCTAACCTAACCTAACCTAACCTAACCTAACCTAACCTAACCTAACCTAACCTAACCTAACCTAACCTAACCTAACCTAACCTAACCTAACCTAACCTAACCTAACCTAACCTAACCTAACCTAACCTAACCTAACCTAACCTAACCTAACCTAACCTAACCTAACCTAACCTAACCTAACCTAACCTAACCTAACCTAACCTAACCTAACCTAACCTAACCTAACCTAACCTAACCTAACCTAACCTAACCTAACCTAACCTAACCTAACCTAACCTAACCTAACCTAACCTAACCTAACCTAACCTAACCTAACCTAACCTAACCTAACCTAACCTAACCTAACCTAACCTAACCTAACCTAACCTAACCTAACCTAACCTAACCTAACCTAACCTAACCTAACCTAACCTAACCTAACCTAACCTAACCTAACCTAACCTAACCTAACCTAACCTAACCTAACCTAACCTAACCTAACCTAACCTAACCTAACCTAACCTAACCTAACCTAACCTAACCTAACCTAACCTAACCTAACCTAACCTAACCTAACCTAACCTAACCTAACCTAACCTAACCTAACCTAACCTAACCTAACCTAACCTAACCTAACCTAACCTAACCTAACCTAACCTAACCTAACCTAACCTAACCTAACCTAACCTAACCTAACCTAACCTAACCTAACCTAACCTAACCTAACCTAACCTAACCTAACCTAACCTAACCTAACCTAACCTAACCTAACCTAACCTAACCTAACCTAACCTAACCTAACCTAACCTAACCTAACCTAACCTAACCTAACCTAACCTAACCTAACCTAACCTAACCTAACCTAACCTAACCTAACCTAACCTAACCTAACCTAACCTAACCTAACCTAACCTAACCTAACCTAACCTAACCTAACCTAACCTAACCTAACCTAACCTAACCTAACCTAACCTAACCTAACCTAACCTAACCTAACCTAACCTAACCTAACCTAACCTAACCTAACCTAACCTAACCTAACCTAACCTAACCTAACCTAACCTAACCTAACCTAACCTAACCTAACCTAACCTAACCTAACCTAACCTAACCTAACCTAACCTAACCTAACCTAACCTAACCTAACCTAACCTAACCTAACCTAACCTAACCTAACCTAACCTAACCTAACCTAACCTAACCTAACCTAACCTAACCTAACCTAACCTAACCTAACCTAACCTAACCTAACCTAACCTAACCTAACCTAACCTAACCTAACCTAACCTAACCTAACCTAACCTAACCTAACCTAACCTAACCTAACCTAACCTAACCTAACCTAACCTAACCTAACCTAACCTAACCTAACCTAACCTAACCTAACCTAACCTAACCTAACCTAACCTAACCTAACCTAACCTAACCTAACCTAACCTAACCTAACCTAACCTAACCTAACCTAACCTAACCTAACCTAACCTAACCTAACCTAACCTAACCTAACCTAACCTAACCTAACCTAACCTAACCTAACCTAACCTAACCTAACCTAACCTAACCTAACCTAACCTAACCTAACCTAACCTAACCTAACCTAACCTAACCTAACCTAACCTAACCTAACCTAACCTAACCTAACCTAACCTAACCTAACCTAACCTAACCTAACCTAACCTAACCTAACCTAACCTAACCTAACCTAACCTAACCTAACCTAACCTAACCTAACCTAACCTAACCTAACCTAACCTAACCTAACCTAACCTAACCTAACCTAACCTAACCTAACCTAACCTAACCTAACCTAACCTAACCTAACCTAACCTAACCTAACCTAACCTAACCTAACCTAACCTAACCTAACCTAACCTAACCTAACCTAACCTAACCTAACCTAACCTAACCTAACCTAACCTAACCTAACCTAACCTAACCTAACCTAACCTAACCTAACCTAACCTAACCTAACCTAACCTAACCTAACCTAACCTAACCTAACCTAACCTAACCTAACCTAACCTAACCTAACCTAACCTAACCTAACCTAACCTAACCTAACCTAACCTAACCTAACCTAACCTAACCTAACCTAACCTAACCTAACCTAACCTAACCTAACCTAACCTAACCTAACCTAACCTAACCTAACCTAACCTAACCTAACCTAACCTAACCTAACCTAACCTAACCTAACCTAACCTAACCTAACCTAACCTAACCTAACCTAACCTAACCTAACCTAACCTAACCTAACCTAACCTAACCTAACCTAACCTAACCTAACCTAACCTAACCTAACCTAACCTAACCTAACCTAACCTAACCTAACCTAACCTAACCTAACCTAACCTAACCTAACCTAACCTAACCTAACCTAACCTAACCTAACCTAACCTAACCTAACCTAACCTAACCTAACCTAACCTAACCTAACCTAACCTAACCTAACCTAACCTAACCTAACCTAACCTAACCTAACCTAACCTAACCTAACCTAACCTAACCTAACCTAACCTAACCTAACCTAACCTAACCTAACCTAACCTAACCTAACCTAACCTAACCTAACCTAACCTAACCTAACCTAACCTAACCTAACCTAACCTAACCTAACCTAACCTAACCTAACCTAACCTAACCTAACCTAACCTAACCTAACCTAACCTAACCTAACCTAACCTAACCTAACCTAACCTAACCTAACCTAACCTAACCTAACCTAACCTAACCTAACCTAACCTAACCTAACCTAACCTAACCTAACCTAACCTAACCTAACCTAACCTAACCTAACCTAACCTAACCTAACCTAACCTAACCTAACCTAACCTAACCTAACCTAACCTAACCTAACCTAACCTAACCTAACCTAACCTAACCTAACCTAACCTAACCTAACCTAACCTAACCTAACCTAACCTAACCTAACCTAACCTAACCTAACCTAACCTAACCTAACCTAACCTAACCTAACCTAACCTAACCTAACCTAACCTAACCTAACCTAACCTAACCTAACCTAACCTAACCTAACCTAACCTAACCTAACCTAACCTAACCTAACCTAACCTAACCTAACCTAACCTAACCTAACCTAACCTAACCTAACCTAACCTAACCTAACCTAACCTAACCTAACCTAACCTAACCTAACCTAACCTAACCTAACCTAACCTAACCTAACCTAACCTAACCTAACCTAACCTAACCTAACCTAACCTAACCTAACCTAACCTAACCTAACCTAACCTAACCTAACCTAACCTAACCTAACCTAACCTAACCTAACCTAACCTAACCTAACCTAACCTAACCTAACCTAACCTAACCTAACCTAACCTAACCTAACCTAACCTAACCTAACCTAACCTAACCTAACCTAACCTAACCTAACCTAACCTAACCTAACCTAACCTAACCTAACCTAACCTAACCTAACCTAACCTAACCTAACCTAACCTAACCTAACCTAACCTAACCTAACCTAACCTAACCTAACCTAACCTAACCTAACCTAACCTAACCTAACCTAACCTAACCTAACCTAACCTAACCTAACCTAACCTAACCTAACCTAACCTAACCTAACCTAACCTAACCTAACCTAACCTAACCTAACCTAACCTAACCTAACCTAACCTAACCTAACCTAACCTAACCTAACCTAACCTAACCTAACCTAACCTAACCTAACCTAACCTAACCTAACCTAACCTAACCTAACCTAACCTAACCTAACCTAACCTAACCTAACCTAACCTAACCTAACCTAACCTAACCTAACCTAACCTAACCTAACCTAACCTAACCTAACCTAACCTAACCTAACCTAACCTAACCTAACCTAACCTAACCTAACCTAACCTAACCTAACCTAACCTAACCTAACCTAACCTAACCTAACCTAACCTAACCTAACCTAACCTAACCTAACCTAACCTAACCTAACCTAACCTAACCTAACCTAACCTAACCTAACCTAACCTAACCTAACCTAACCTAACCTAACCTAACCTAACCTAACCTAACCTAACCTAACCTAACCTAACCTAACCTAACCTAACCTAACCTAACCTAACCTAACCTAACCTAACCTAACCTAACCTAACCTAACCTAACCTAACCTAACCTAACCTAACCTAACCTAACCTAACCTAACCTAACCTAACCTAACCTAACCTAACCTAACCTAACCTAACCTAACCTAACCTAACCTAACCTAACCTAACCTAACCTAACCTAACCTAACCTAACCTAACCTAACCTAACCTAACCTAACCTAACCTAACCTAACCTAACCTAACCTAACCTAACCTAACCTAACCTAACCTAACCTAACCTAACCTAACCTAACCTAACCTAACCTAACCTAACCTAACCTAACCTAACCTAACCTAACCTAACCTAACCTAACCTAACCTAACCTAACCTAACCTAACCTAACCTAACCTAACCTAACCTAACCTAACCTAACCTAACCTAACCTAACCTAACCTAACCTAACCTAACCTAACCTAACCTAACCTAACCTAACCTAACCTAACCTAACCTAACCTAACCTAACCTAACCTAACCTAACCTAACCTAACCTAACCTAACCTAACCTAACCTAACCTAACCTAACCTAACCTAACCTAACCTAACCTAACCTAACCTAACCTAACCTAACCTAACCTAACCTAACCTAACCTAACCTAACCTAACCTAACCTAACCTAACCTAACCTAACCTAACCTAACCTAACCTAACCTAACCTAACCTAACCTAACCTAACCTAACCTAACCTAACCTAACCTAACCTAACCTAACCTAACCTAACCTAACCTAACCTAACCTAACCTAACCTAACCTAACCTAACCTAACCTAACCTAACCTAACCTAACCTAACCTAACCTAACCTAACCTAACCTAACCTAACCTAACCTAACCTAACCTAACCTAACCTAACCTAACCTAACCTAACCTAACCTAACCTAACCTAACCTAACCTAACCTAACCTAACCTAACCTAACCTAACCTAACCTAACCTAACCTAACCTAACCTAACCTAACCTAACCTAACCTAACCTAACCTAACCTAACCTAACCTAACCTAACCTAACCTAACCTAACCTAACCTAACCTAACCTAACCTAACCTAACCTAACCTAACCTAACCTAACCTAACCTAACCTAACCTAACCTAACCTAACCTAACCTAACCTAACCTAACCTAACCTAACCTAACCTAACCTAACCTAACCTAACCTAACCTAACCTAACCTAACCTAACCTAACCTAACCTAACCTAACCTAACCTAACCTAACCTAACCTAACCTAACCTAACCTAACCTAACCTAACCTAACCTAACCTAACCTAACCTAACCTAACCTAACCTAACCTAACCTAACCTAACCTAACCTAACCTAACCTAACCTAACCTAACCTAACCTAACCTAACCTAACCTAACCTAACCTAACCTAACCTAACCTAACCTAACCTAACCTAACCTAACCTAACCTAACCTAACCTAACCTAACCTAACCTAACCTAACCTAACCTAACCTAACCTAACCTAACCTAACCTAACCTAACCTAACCTAACCTAACCTAACCTAACCTAACCTAACCTAACCTAACCTAACCTAACCTAACCTAACCTAACCTAACCTAACCTAACCTAACCTAACCTAACCTAACCTAACCTAACCTAACCTAACCTAACCTAACCTAACCTAACCTAACCTAACCTAACCTAACCTAACCTAACCTAACCTAACCTAACCTAACCTAACCTAACCTAACCTAACCTAACCTAACCTAACCTAACCTAACCTAACCTAACCTAACCTAACCTAACCTAACCTAACCTAACCTAACCTAACCTAACCTAACCTAACCTAACCTAACCTAACCTAACCTAACCTAACCTAACCTAACCTAACCTAACCTAACCTAACCTAACCTAACCTAACCTAACCTAACCTAACCTAACCTAACCTAACCTAACCTAACCTAACCTAACCTAACCTAACCTAACCTAACCTAACCTAACCTAACCTAACCTAACCTAACCTAACCTAACCTAACCTAACCTAACCTAACCTAACCTAACCTAACCTAACCTAACCTAACCTAACCTAACCTAACCTAACCTAACCTAACCTAACCTAACCTAACCTAACCTAACCTAACCTAACCTAACCTAACCTAACCTAACCTAACCTAACCTAACCTAACCTAACCTAACCTAACCTAACCTAACCTAACCTAACCTAACCTAACCTAACCTAACCTAACCTAACCTAACCTAACCTAACCTAACCTAACCTAACCTAACCTAACCTAACCTAACCTAACCTAACCTAACCTAACCTAACCTAACCTAACCTAACCTAACCTAACCTAACCTAACCTAACCTAACCTAACCTAACCTAACCTAACCTAACCTAACCTAACCTAACCTAACCTAACCTAACCTAACCTAACCTAACCTAACCTAACCTAACCTAACCTAACCTAACCTAACCTAACCTAACCTAACCTAACCTAACCTAACCTAACCTAACCTAACCTAACCTAACCTAACCTAACCTAACCTAACCTAACCTAACCTAACCTAACCTAACCTAACCTAACCTAACCTAACCTAACCTAACCTAACCTAACCTAACCTAACCTAACCTAACCTAACCTAACCTAACCTAACCTAACCTAACCTAACCTAACCTAACCTAACCTAACCTAACCTAACCTAACCTAACCTAACCTAACCTAACCTAACCTAACCTAACCTAACCTAACCTAACCTAACCTAACCTAACCTAACCTAACCTAACCTAACCTAACCTAACCTAACCTAACCTAACCTAACCTAACCTAACCTAACCTAACCTAACCTAACCTAACCTAACCTAACCTAACCTAACCTAACCTAACCTAACCTAACCTAACCTAACCTAACCTAACCTAACCTAACCTAACCTAACCTAACCTAACCTAACCTAACCTAACCTAACCTAACCTAACCTAACCTAACCTAACCTAACCTAACCTAACCTAACCTAACCTAACCTAACCTAACCTAACCTAACCTAACCTAACCTAACCTAACCTAACCTAACCTAACCTAACCTAACCTAACCTAACCTAACCTAACCTAACCTAACCTAACCTAACCTAACCTAACCTAACCTAACCTAACCTAACCTAACCTAACCTAACCTAACCTAACCTAACCTAACCTAACCTAACCTAACCTAACCTAACCTAACCTAACCTAACCTAACCTAACCTAACCTAACCTAACCTAACCTAACCTAACCTAACCTAACCTAACCTAACCTAACCTAACCTAACCTAACCTAACCTAACCTAACCTAACCTAACCTAACCTAACCTAACCTAACCTAACCTAACCTAACCTAACCTAACCTAACCTAACCTAACCTAACCTAACCTAACCTAACCTAACCTAACCTAACCTAACCTAACCTAACCTAACCTAACCTAACCTAACCTAACCTAACCTAACCTAACCTAACCTAACCTAACCTAACCTAACCTAACCTAACCTAACCTAACCTAACCTAACCTAACCTAACCTAACCTAACCTAACCTAACCTAACCTAACCTAACCTAACCTAACCTAACCTAACCTAACCTAACCTAACCTAACCTAACCTAACCTAACCTAACCTAACCTAACCTAACCTAACCTAACCTAACCTAACCTAACCTAACCTAACCTAACCTAACCTAACCTAACCTAACCTAACCTAACCTAACCTAACCTAACCTAACCTAACCTAACCTAACCTAACCTAACCTAACCTAACCTAACCTAACCTAACCTAACCTAACCTAACCTAACCTAACCTAACCTAACCTAACCTAACCTAACCTAACCTAACCTAACCTAACCTAACCTAACCTAACCTAACCTAACCTAACCTAACCTAACCTAACCTAACCTAACCTAACCTAACCTAACCTAACCTAACCTAACCTAACCTAACCTAACCTAACCTAACCTAACCTAACCTAACCTAACCTAACCTAACCTAACCTAACCTAACCTAACCTAACCTAACCTAACCTAACCTAACCTAACCTAACCTAACCTAACCTAACCTAACCTAACCTAACCTAACCTAACCTAACCTAACCTAACCTAACCTAACCTAACCTAACCTAACCTAACCTAACCTAACCTAACCTAACCTAACCTAACCTAACCTAACCTAACCTAACCTAACCTAACCTAACCTAACCTAACCTAACCTAACCTAACCTAACCTAACCTAACCTAACCTAACCTAACCTAACCTAACCTAACCTAACCTAACCTAACCTAACCTAACCTAACCTAACCTAACCTAACCTAACCTAACCTAACCTAACCTAACCTAACCTAACCTAACCTAACCTAACCTAACCTAACCTAACCTAACCTAACCTAACCTAACCTAACCTAACCTAACCTAACCTAACCTAACCTAACCTAACCTAACCTAACCTAACCTAACCTAACCTAACCTAACCTAACCTAACCTAACCTAACCTAACCTAACCTAACCTAACCTAACCTAACCTAACCTAACCTAACCTAACCTAACCTAACCTAACCTAACCTAACCTAACCTAACCTAACCTAACCTAACCTAACCTAACCTAACCTAACCTAACCTAACCTAACCTAACCTAACCTAACCTAACCTAACCTAACCTAACCTAACCTAACCTAACCTAACCTAACCTAACCTAACCTAACCTAACCTAACCTAACCTAACCTAACCTAACCTAACCTAACCTAACCTAACCTAACCTAACCTAACCTAACCTAACCTAACCTAACCTAACCTAACCTAACCTAACCTAACCTAACCTAACCTAACCTAACCTAACCTAACCTAACCTAACCTAACCTAACCTAACCTAACCTAACCTAACCTAACCTAACCTAACCTAACCTAACCTAACCTAACCTAACCTAACCTAACCTAACCTAACCTAACCTAACCTAACCTAACCTAACCTAACCTAACCTAACCTAACCTAACCTAACCTAACCTAACCTAACCTAACCTAACCTAACCTAACCTAACCTAACCTAACCTAACCTAACCTAACCTAACCTAACCTAACCTAACCTAACCTAACCTAACCTAACCTAACCTAACCTAACCTAACCTAACCTAACCTAACCTAACCTAACCTAACCTAACCTAACCTAACCTAACCTAACCTAACCTAACCTAACCTAACCTAACCTAACCTAACCTAACCTAACCTAACCTAACCTAACCTAACCTAACCTAACCTAACCTAACCTAACCTAACCTAACCTAACCTAACCTAACCTAACCTAACCTAACCTAACCTAACCTAACCTAACCTAACCTAACCTAACCTAACCTAACCTAACCTAACCTAACCTAACCTAACCTAACCTAACCTAACCTAACCTAACCTAACCTAACCTAACCTAACCTAACCTAACCTAACCTAACCTAACCTAACCTAACCTAACCTAACCTAACCTAACCTAACCTAACCTAACCTAACCTAACCTAACCTAACCTAACCTAACCTAACCTAACCTAACCTAACCTAACCTAACCTAACCTAACCTAACCTAACCTAACCTAACCTAACCTAACCTAACCTAACCTAACCTAACCTAACCTAACCTAACCTAACCTAACCTAACCTAACCTAACCTAACCTAACCTAACCTAACCTAACCTAACCTAACCTAACCTAACCTAACCTAACCTAACCTAACCTAACCTAACCTAACCTAACCTAACCTAACCTAACCTAACCTAACCTAACCTAACCTAACCTAACCTAACCTAACCTAACCTAACCTAACCTAACCTAACCTAACCTAACCTAACCTAACCTAACCTAACCTAACCTAACCTAACCTAACCTAACCTAACCTAACCTAACCTAACCTAACCTAACCTAACCTAACCTAACCTAACCTAACCTAACCTAACCTAACCTAACCTAACCTAACCTAACCTAACCTAACCTAACCTAACCTAACCTAACCTAACCTAACCTAACCTAACCTAACCTAACCTAACCTAACCTAACCTAACCTAACCTAACCTAACCTAACCTAACCTAACCTAACCTAACCTAACCTAACCTAACCTAACCTAACCTAACCTAACCTAACCTAACCTAACCTAACCTAACCTAACCTAACCTAACCTAACCTAACCTAACCTAACCTAACCTAACCTAACCTAACCTAACCTAACCTAACCTAACCTAACCTAACCTAACCTAACCTAACCTAACCTAACCTAACCTAACCTAACCTAACCTAACCTAACCTAACCTAACCTAACCTAACCTAACCTAACCTAACCTAACCTAACCTAACCTAACCTAACCTAACCTAACCTAACCTAACCTAACCTCTAACCTAACCTAACCTAACCTAACCTAACCTAACCTTTTTTTTTTTTTTTTTTTTTTTTTTTTTTTTTTTTTTTTTACGCTGGGAAAAATGCGTTACTCCGGGGCCGCTCCCGGTATACCCACTAAACAACCCAGCGGCACTCCCGCATCGTCTACATGGAGGAGGACTGGGAATCCGGCAGAGCCTTTACATCCAGTCCCCCGCCGACGACCACCCGCTTTACAGCGGGGCCCGCACGCCCCTCTTTGCAGGGAGGGGCCCGGGAACGACCGTGAGTGCTCGGCCGCTCCCGCCCGAAGGGGTGGTGAATATGTGCAATGCGGGAGAGGGCGCCCCCGCGCCTGTCTCCCGCTATTCAACACCAAGGGGAGGGAAGACTATATCGTCTTCGCCTGCCCCTTCTCCGCCTAGCCCTACAACCAATCCTCTCAAAGGAGAGGTATAGGCGAGGGCTCCACACGTCCGGGCAGACTTGCCTCCGGACCGCCTTCTGCGCTCGCTCCAGATAAAAGCTCTGGGGCGCGCGCAGAAGGCCCACCACGGCCTCCTCCTGCGACGGGTCATTAGTGGCCCCGCCGCCTGCCACTTCGGCCGCAGCAAATCTCCAATACTGCGGCCCCACCACGTCACCGTCATGCGCCGGTGACCCCGCGCTGCGGCCGCGGAAGGTAGGGAGAGCGGCGCACCTCATTACCGGCACTCCTCTCCCGCCGCGGCCCCATCCTCGGCTGCGCCGTCTTACGACATTGCAGCCCGCCTCAGTTGCGGTGTCCTCATAAAACACCGCAACCTACCTCCTGTTGCCGCTCCGACATAGGCTCGAGGGCAAAGCCTAGTGGAGCGGCCCCGCTCGGGTACCTCTTAGCTTCACCGTGGGTGACGAGGCCACGGCTACTGAGCCCCCCCGCCTCGACAATGCGGGCACCCACGGGGGGGAACCTAACCTAACCTAACCTAACCTAACCTAACCTAACCTAACCTAACCTAACCTAACCTAACCTAACCTAACCTAACCTAACCTAACCTAACCTAACCTAACCTAACCTAACCTAACCTAACCTAACCTAACCTAACCTAACCTAACCTAACCTAACCTAACCTAACCTAACCTAACCTAACCGCAAAATCGGTTTGACACCCCACGTCTGAAGATGGGAGGGACCGACATTGGCATGTCCGATGAGATAAAGCTGCTCGGTCTCACCATCGATCACAAGCTGACTTTCAACGCCCACATCGCGAACGTCTGTAGGAAGGCGCTCAACTTTTACAAGCAGCTGGCACGCACAGCTAAGATACACTGGGGTCTGCAGTCCGATATCATCCGTACAATATATACAGCAGTTGTAGAGCCCACAATACTGTACGCGGCCAGCGTCTGGGCGCCGGCAGCTAAGAAAATCATGTCACGCAAGGAGCTGGATTCAGTACAGAGAGGATTTGCGCAAAAAATAATTAAAGGCTATAAAACCGTGTCCCTGAACTCTGCCTTGCTTCTAGCCGGGTTGCTTCCTCTGGATATTAGAATCCAAGAAGCAGCCCTGCTTTATGAGCTGAAGAAAGGGCACACCCGGAAAGTAATAGGAGACAGGGACATAGAAAAGCCGATGCCTTTTAGCGCAAAACCGCACCCGGCTCTGCTGAAACAATTGCGATATACCTGTGTGACAGACGGTGCAGCGCTCGGCCAGAACCTCAGCAACGGTCTTAACATCTTTACCGACGGGAGCAAGATAGAAGGAAAGGTTGGCGCGGCCATATCCGTTTGGATAGGAGCCGCCGAAACCAGCACCCGCAAGCTGAGACTGGACGAGCGCTGTTCCGTGTATCAAGCCGAGTTGCTGGCCCTAGTTGAGGCTACAAAAGAGGCCTTTAAAAGACCGTACTCTGAGTGCAGCATTTTTTCCGACTCTCGTTCCGCCCTTGACACCATAGTCAACGTCGAGACACTCCACCCCCTCGCAGTAGAAGTCAGGAAAAACGTCCAGGAGTTAGAAGGAAAAAACAAAAAAGTGAGCCTCTTCTGGATTAAGGCCCACGCGGGGTTGGAGGGTAACGAGAGAGCGGACGAACTCGCGAAAAGTGCTGCACTGACACTCAAGGTCAAAGCTAAGTACGAAAGCTGCCCTGTTTCATTCGCCAAGAGAGCCATCCGCAGTGAATCCCTTGTCGAGTGGAACACAAGATACCGGACTGCAACCCAAGGCTCCGTCACCAGAACTTTCTTTCCCGACGCAGTAAGGGCGTACCGTCTCATCAGAAATTTGTATCTGGACCACATCATGGTACAACTGTTCACGGGGCATGGCGGGTTCTCCGCTTATCTGCACCGCTTCAAGTGCAAGGAAAGCCCGGCATGCATCTGCGACCCCGATGTCGAGGAAAGCGCCCTGCACGTCCTCACAGAGTGTCCGGTCTTCGGTAGGTTAAGATTTGATATTGAAATTGCTATAAATATGAATGTTAATTTAGAAAACTTAGGTATTATATTAGAAAATAAGGACATTAGACATAAGTTTATAGGATATTGTAAAACTGTAATAAATAAAGTAATAATAAGGAATAGCACGCAAACCAATGGCGCACTACTAAACAATTGAGTTTGTCATAGATAGTGCCCAATTATGTACTAAAAGATGTATAAATATATTATAAACGTAATTGTCATAGATGATAAGAAAATTAAACGATGTGTATGTCCAAAATTATTAACCCAAAAACATACAAAAATGCATGTAAATAAAAATAAGATTAGAGACTAGGAAATAGGTTGGATAAACAACAAAGTAAGAAAGATGATGAATGAAAGAAAGAACCAGTATGCTGAATGAAAGTGCGAGAGGAATAGAAGATAGAACTGGAGTGAATGGGAAGTGCAGATCAGGGCTCCGATTATGTCGGAGGTAGGACGCAAAAAAAAAAAAAAAAAAAAAAAAAAAAAAAAAAAAAAAAAAAAAACCGCAAAATCGGAGGAATACCTTTGGACCTTTATAACTCGGTCAATAATAGAGATAAAAATCTGGGATTTTCACCACAGGGCCCTAAAATCTTGCGCCTAAAAGATCGAGTGATAAGGTTCCACCCTCCCTCCCCCCTTCACCCGCAAACTTTGACCGCCCGTATCTCGGGAAGTATTGGCCCGAATTGACCGAAACTTTTGTTCGGACTGAGACGGGGTTCTCACTCGCAGTGATAGGACAAGGTAGAGCATCTTAGGGGCTCTACGTAGAGTTGTAGGTAGAGCAAATTTGCCAACTATAAAATTCTTTCCTACCAAATTGGATACTGGTGACTGGAAATTACCACACTGACTCTAGGTAGAGCCAACTCTACCAAAAATCTAAAATTGTAAACATTGACTCTACTCGACATTTTCTTTTCTTTATGTGATTAGAAATCACAGTGTTGACTCTGGGTAGAGCTAACTCTACCAAAAATTTTAAAATTGTAATATTTATTTTTAAAAAATTGTTATATTGACATAGGCTTATTATCTGTATATTTTGACATAGTACTTTATAATATACACTAGTTAAATATTTATAGACAAGGTTTATTGACCAAAAACTTTTATTACTTAAATTAAGATTGCTGAAAATTGACAAAAATTTATTATTGAAAATTTTATTTATTTGTATATATTTTGAAATTATATGTAAGTTCTATCTCTGCCCACCGTACCCGCAAATGACCGCGCTTGCCCGCACTTTGCCTGCCAGGACCTGAAACAAATAAACACAATATTAAAATTATTAAAATTAAAATCTGTTAGTAATATACTTAAATAAATTTTTAGTAAATAAATAAATACATAAATATTTTTAATATTTCAATTAATAAATAAATAAATAGCTTGACATTAGTACTTTGACAAATGTCTAATCTATTCAGAACCCCACCGAAAGCAGTCCAAAGCAGGGAAATGGACAGTGAAATAAAAATGACGCCGGCTGGCCCCGCCTCACCCGTAGCGGGACCCTCGGGCCTCAACGTGAGAAGGAGCATTGGCGAGTGGGAGACCGGGAAATCGGATACCCGAGCCAACGCCTCTCCTCCGTCCAACAAGACCTCGAGGGCGACCACTGTGAAGACCAAGCCTGCGACAACTATTAGGTGCCCATCGGTGAATGATGCAGCGAGCCCACCTCCATCTGTCGTTTACCCGGACAGGGCGTCGGAAGCAAAAGCCTGCATTCAAATCGTCAAAACAAAAATAAATAGTTCAAGGAACCTTAAAACTGATATCAAGGACGGGGTATTAAAATCAATAAACCGCCTATACCAATTATACAAGGACGCGGAACTTGAACTGAAAACGGTCAATGGTACAAAATCAGGTCAGGTGCAGTGCACGGAGCCAGAAAAACGGAAGGCGGGAGAAGAAAAAGAGCAAAAGAAGGAAGAAGCGAGAGATGATAGTGAGCTCACAAAAAAGATTGATGAACACATTCAGCTCCTCAAAGAACATAAAGAAAAAATGGAAGAGCTAAAAGAGACTATGGAAAGGAAATCATATGCGAGCGCAGTGGCCACGCAACCCCGTAGGCAACTCCCAGAGCAGACTGCTCTACATTCCGTAGTCATAACAGCAAAAGACGAGACGGAAACAGGAGAAGAGGTGCTCGAAAAAATCAGAAAAGCTGTCAATGCAAAGGAGGGTGGTGTGACGGTAGAGAGAGTAAGAAAAGCTAAGGACAGGAAAGTAATAGTCGGCTGTAGGACGGAAGAAGAGAGACAGAAGGTGAAGGATAGAATTAGTAAGGCAGGAGATTTAATAGTGGAAGAGATTAAAAATAAGGACCCTCTGGTGATCCTCAGAGACGTGCTCCAGTATAATAACGAAGAGGAAGTGCTGAGGGCTCTGAGGAACCAGAACCGGGCGGTCTTTAGTGGACTTAATAAAGAAGAAGATAGAATGACAATAGCCTATAAAAAGAAAACTAGAAACCCGCACACCAGCCATATTGTTATGCGGGTCTCCCCTAAGATATGGCAGCGAATAGTCGAGACAGAAATGGTCCACATAGACCTGCAGCGAGTAAAGGCGACAGATCACTCACCACTGGTCCAATGCTCGCTGTGTCTCGGCTATGGACATGGAAGGCGTTTCTGTAAAGAAACAGTCGAGAAGTGCTGCCACTGCGGAGGCCCGCACCTCAGGTCACAATGCGAGGATTGGTTGACGGCTGCCGCCCCAACTTGTACCAACTGCATTCACGCTAAACTTGAAAAGACTGACCACAACGCTTTTAGCCAGGAGTGCCCTATCAGGAGAAAATGGGAGGCACTAGCTCGAGCAACCATAGCTTATTGCTAAAGGCACCCCAATGGTACATACCGTAAGAACCAGCCAATATACCGCAATACAAGCGAACCTACAACGCAAAGAGCTGGCAACAAAAGAACTTTTGATACATGCCAATGAGAAGAAGATAGCGTTCGCACTGCTTCAGGAGCCGTATGTTGGGGGCATGGGTAGAATGCGAGATTACAACGGAACCCGAATCTTCCAAAGCACTGAACAGGGAAATGGAGTCACGAAAGCGGTGGTTGCAGTTTTCAACAACGAGTTAGACGTGATCCAATACCCAGAACTTACCACCAAAAACATCGTGGTGGTAAAGCTGAGGACGAGTGCTTGGGAGATAGTTGTAGTCTCCTTCTACTTTGAACCCGACCCCAAGCCCATACAGCCATACCTGGAGCAGATAAAACGGATAGAACAAAAGTTTGGCAAACGGATGATCATTGGCGGTGATGCTAATGCAAAAAGTGCATGGTGGGGCAGCCCTAAAGTAGATGACCGAGGGGATGAAGTGGCAGGAACTCTTGAGGACTTGGACCTGCAGATAATAAATGAAGGGGAAACTCCCACATTCTATACCATAAGAGGAAATAAGATCTACTCTAGCTTTGTGGACATCACGGCATGCACATCGGATTTACTCGACCAAATTGGAGATTGGAAGGTAGACGACAGTATTACGAGCTCAGATCATAACGCTATTACTTTTGAAATAAATTTAACTAAATCTAAAGGAATAAACATAAGCCGCACAACAAGAAAATACAACAGCAAGAAAGCAAATTGGGACCAATTTCGTGAAGAAATGACCCAACTTCTAACTGAAAATAATATGCACAAACAAGAAATAGATAAAATTAGCACAAAAATTTATTTGGAACATGAAATTAGAAAATACATAAATATAATAACTCAAGCTTGCAATCAGACTATACCTAAGAAGAAAAATAATACCCAAACTAAACTACCATCTATGAATGAAGAGCTCGTAAAACTGAAACGTGAAGCCATCACCAAAAAACGAAGGATCCGATGTGCAGCGCCGGTCCGCAGGGAGAGAGTAATCAAGGAATACCTGCAGGCACAGGAGAAATATGAACAGGAAGCAGTTAAACAACAGGTTGAAAGCTGGAAGGAGTTTTGCGGGAAACAAGATAGAGAAGGCTTATGGGAGGGGATTTACCGGGTTATCAGAAGAACAGAAAGGAGACAGGAGGATCTGCCCCTTATGAAAGATGGGAAGACCTTAAGCCAGGAAGAGTCAGCTAAGTTATTAGCGGACACCTTCTACCCCACAGATAAGGCTGATGATGATGAGGAGGTTCACAAGCGCATAAGAGCTGAAGCTAAAAAAGTAAACGAGTTGAGTCATGATGAGTGTCATGACCCACCGTTTACCTCAGAAGAGCTAGAAGCAGCGCTCAAAACCTTCAACCCAAAGAAGGCACCTGGGGTGGATGGGTTTACATCCGACATATGTGAGCACGCCATCAGCAAGGACCCAGAGACTTACCTATCGCTGGCAAATAAGTGCCTAGAGCTAAACCACTTCCCAACCATCTGGAAGGAGGCAACGGTCGTGGCTCTGAGAAAACCAGGTAAAGAAAGGTACACAGAGCCCAAATCATACCGACCGATAGGCCTTTTACCAGTTATGGGTAAGATACTGGAGAAAATGCTCGTAAATAGGCTCAAATGGCACTTGCTCCCAAGGCTAAGTCCAAAGCAATTTGGATTCATGCCACAAAGAAGCACCGAGGACTCCCTCTATGTCCTAGTTGAACACGTAAGGCACAAACTAGTCCAAAAGAAATTAATAACGATTGTTTCACTGGACATAGAGGGAGCCTTCGACAGCGCATGGTGGCCAAAGATAAGAGTCCGATTAGCAGAAGAAAAGTGCCCGGTAAACCTACGTAGGTTGATAGACAGTTATTTGGAAGACAGAAAGGTGAGATTAAGATACGCTGGTCAAGAAGTTTTAAAGGCTACAAACAAAGGATGTGTGCAAGGCTCAATTGGAGGTCCAATCCTATGGAACTTGCTCTTGGACCCTCTGCTTAGAGACATGGAACAAAGAGGATATTACTGCCAAGCCTTCGCAGACGACGTTGTGTTGGTGTTCGATGGGGACACTGCAGCAGAGGTCCAGCGTCATGCGAATGCAGCGCTCACCCGTGTCCGGGAGTGGGGTGTCGAAAATAAACTCAAATTTGCTCCGCACAAAACTAATGCGATGTTGCTAACCAATAAGTTGAAATTCGATACTCCGCACCTGAGCATGGGTGGGATCAGCATTGGCATGACGAAAGAAATAAAAATATTAGGACTTACCATCGACCACAAACTGACCTTTAATGGTCATGTCGGGAACGTCTGTCAAAAGGCACTAAACTTGTATAAACAGCTTGCTAAGACAGCACGAATAGGTTGGGGCCTCCATCCGGAAGTCATCCGGACCATCTACGTGGCTGTAGTGGAACCGGTCATTATGTATGCCGCGGGCGTCTGGGCCTCAGCGACGAATAAAATATGTGTTCAAAAGCGGCTCAATTCTGTACAACGAGGGTTTGCACAGAAACTGTGTAGAGCATACAGAACCGTCTCCCTAAACTCGGCACTGGTGTTGGCAGGGATACTTCCCCTCGACTTACGGATACAGGAGGCAGCCGCACTGTACCAGGCCAAAAGGGGGGTTCCCCTGCCAATACTAGGAGACAGGGAGATGGAAAGTATGGAGCCGTTTGCAAACA